>JARQOC010000003.1:863944382-864136891 GCA_033576535.1 Allobates femoralis | reverse complement strand
GAGTTACCTCTTGTATTATACTCCAGAGCTGCACTCACTATTCTGCTGGTGCAGTCACTGTGTACATACATTACATTACTGATCCTGAGTTACATATATAAATCTTTATGTGCCAAGCACAATGCCGAGCGACGGATGTAGAGATGTAAGCCTGTACATCACCAAGCACAATGTCAAACGTCAGAGGGAGCAGTGTAAAGGGAGAGCTGCTGGAGGAGGGATAGTTTGGGATTAGAGGGCTTATTGCCTTACAGTCCTTGTATACTTATACTGCTGCTGACGCCTAAAGACAAAAGTCTGTTTCAGGGCTAGATTTTTTCTTTTACCTAGTAATACTGGAAAGTTTGCAGGCAGATATAGCATCTACCAAATATAAAATGTGCAAGGCATGCGGTAAGAGGTCGGGAAGTGGACATAGTGCTGATGGCGCCCGCAGAAGCTGTGGCCAGGTGAAATTATGCCTGCAAGAACAAACACACTCATCCATGGGACCTAACTTCCCACTTTACAGGGGGGCGCGGGACACCAGTCTTGAAGCCAGAGCAGTGTAAACAGGTGGTGGGTTGGATGGTAGATAATGCTTCCAGTATGTTTCCCAGCATTACCCTGTCTTCCACACGGTCCAGTCTTCAGTCTCACTAGCCAAGATGCTGGACGGTGAGCGGCGATGGACGGTGAGAGGCGATGGACGGTGAGCGGTGATGGATGGTGAGCGGTGATGGACGGTGAGAGGCGATGGACGGTGAGCGGCGATGGACGGTGAGCGGCGATGGACGGTGAGAGGTGATGGACGGTGAGCGGTGATGGACGGTGAGCGGTGATGGACGGTGAGAGGCGATGGACGGTGAGCGGCGAGGGTCCGTGAGCGGCGATGGACGGTGAGAGGCGATGGACGGTGAGTGGCGAGCTATGGTGAGAGGTGATGGACGGTGAGAGGCGATGGACGGTGAGAGGCGATGGACGGTGAGAGGCGAGCTATGGTGAGAGGTGACGGACGGTGAGCGGCGATGGACGGTGAGCGGCGATGGACGGTGAGCGGCGATGGACGGTGAGAGGCGATGGACAATGAGCGGCGATGGACGGTGAGCGGCGATGGACGGTGAGCGGCGATGGACGGTGAGCGGCGATGGACGGTGAGCGGCGATGGACGGTGAGCGGCGATGGACGGTGAGAAGCGATGGACGGTGAGAGGCGAGCTATGGTGAGAGGTGACGGACGGTGAGAGGCGACGGACGGTGAGCGGCGACGGACGGTGAGCGGCGATGGACGGTGAGCGGCGATGGACGGTGAGAGGCGATGGACGGTGAGAGGCGATGGACGGTGAGAGGCGATGGACGGTGAGCGGCGATGGACGGTGAGAGGCGATGGACGGTGAGCGGCGATGGACGGTGAGAGGCGATGGTCGGTGAGCGGCGATGGACGGTGAGAGGCGATGGACGGTGAGCGGCGATGGACGGTGAGCGGCGATGGACTGTGAGCGGCGAGCTATGGTGAGAGGTGATGGACGGTGAGAGGTGATGGACGGTGAGAGGTGATGGACGGTGAGAGGCGATGGACGGTGAGAGGCGATGGACGGTGAGAGGCGAGCTATGGTGAGAGGTGACGGACGGTGAGCGGCGATGGACGGTGAGCGGCGATGGACGGTGAGCGGCGATGGACGGTGAGCGGCGATGGACGGTGAGCGGCGATGGACGGTGAGAGGCGATGGACGGTGAGAGGCGATGGACGGTGAGCGGCGATGGACGGTGAGAGGCGATGGACGGTGAGAGGCGATGGACGGTGAGAGGCGATGGTCGGTGAGCGGCGATGGACGGTGAGAGGCGATGGACGGTGAGCGGTGATGGACGGTGAGAGGCGATGGACGGTGAGCGGCGATGGACGGTGAGAGGCGATGGACGGTGAGAGGCGATGGACGGTGAGAGGCGATGGACGGTGAGAGGCGATGGACGGTGAGAGGCGAGCTATGGTGAGAGGCGATGGACGGTGAGAGGCGATGGACGGTGAGAGGCGATGGACGGTGAGAGGCGATGGACGGTGAGAGGTGATGGACGGTGAGAGGCGATGGACGGTGAGAGGCGATGGACGGTGAGCGGCGATGGACGGTGAGCGGCGATGGACGGTGAGAGGCGAGGGACGGTGAGAGGTGATGGACGGTGAGCGGCGAGCTATGGTGAGAGGTGATGGACGGTGAAGTCACTGACCCAACCTAAGAAGGTGCAACGAAGAGTGAGGACAGCAGCGCTGAGAAGGAGGGGTCCGCAGCACCTCTATAGGCAGAAGAAGGCAGTGGGGGGCCAGACGGAGAAGGCGAGAAACTGTTCCGCAGAGCACCCACATGAGGCAAGTTCTCATTCATTCTCTGAATTGTGAAGCGCTGTGCAATATCTTGGCTCTATATATATATATAAAGATGATTATTATTATTGACAGGAGTTTTAGAACTTGTAATAAAGTTATTTTGCACTTAAATGGGGACGACTTTGTGGGGTCTGATATCGGGGGATTATTTATTGAAAGTGTTAATAGATCCACAATTCACACAAATATCATTTCTGCATTTCCCTTTTATTACTGGTCAGTTGCATTGTGTTCTTATCTATAGTTCAGGATTACAAAATAAACATTAACACAATTACTGGATAATAAACGATTTAAAGGGAAACTCCACCAAAAAAAAAAAATAAGGTTCCTGATTGCTGGAGAAGTGCAGGAAAATAACCCTTTCCTCTCCATCTTATAATGACAGACAGGACCATAGGGTCCAGAGATCCTATAAGATATGGACAAGGTAAATCACGAAAACGTATTTCTTGAATTTGAGATTTGCAGTTCTTGGTGAATTTTCTCCTTAATTAACAAGAATTGGGTATTCTATACATGAGTAAAAGGTTACAATCCTGGGTGGATCAGAAGGACGGCCCCGAGCTTCCTGCCGGCTCTGCGGGTTTCGGCTGCTCTTCTTCCTCTGGTCACATGATGGCGCAGCAGCAGCATTTTTCGGGGTAGTTCTCGCAGTAAGCTTTATTCTCCAGGCCGTAGACATAATATTCCCTCTGCTTCTCCTTCCAGGTGTAATGGACTCTGCAGAAAGGCAGAGACTCGACTTGTTGACGCTACAGGAGAAAGCGAGAATTACAGAGACAGTGAGAAGACCGGAAGCAATATTCATAGAGAATAGAGCAGGAACACCCTGAGTTACCCTGCACTGAAGTCTGGGAATGTGACTTTTTGCTTTTGGAGTCTATGTCCCCATTTAGCTGTCTCAGGATCCTGGTGTTATCGGGGAGCGCGGCGTTGTGCTGGTCAATGCTCTCCTGAGAAGCTTCATTAATAGACTCCACAGGGAATGTGGTTATAGGCTCAATCTACAACCAAAAGATATTTTTTCTTTAAATCACTGCAGGATTTATTGTCCTGTTTAGACACAACACGTCCCACCTGCACAGAAGGATTATTGGTACAATACTGTGCGCACCCATAAGTTGCTATTGTTCTCGGCACCACATCACATGTTTGTATAGGCAGTGATGTACAGCCAATGGCGGCCAACCACATGGCCACTATGGGACCTGTAAGTCGGGGCCCCCTTCACCCACCCTGCATTGTACTTTCCACTGTATCAGCAACACGAATGGCGATACAGTTGAAAGCAATCATGGAGGGAGTACACTGGTGACCAATGGTCATAGTACTATATGCATGACCTAGGGAGTGCATTATACAATTTCTAGAACTATGGGGGTACATTATAGTATATGGAGGACTATGAGGGTGCATTATACTATTTATAGGACTATGGGGGTGCATTATACTACATGGAGGGCTATGAGGCTGCATTATACTATATGGATGACTATGTGGCTGCATTATATTATATGGATGACTATAGGGGTGCATTATACTATATGAAAGACTATGGGGGTGCATAATACTATATGGAGGACAAAGGGGTGCATTATAATATATGGAGGACTATGGGGGTGCCTTATACTATATGGAGGACTATGGGGGTGTATTATACAATATGGAGGACTATGGGGGTGCATTATACAATATGGAGGACTATGGGGTGTATTATACTATATGGAGGACAATGGGGGTGCATTATACTATGTGGAGGACTATGGGGGTGCATTATACAATATGGAGGACTATGGGGGTGCATTATACTATATGGAGGACAATGGGGGTGCATTATACTATGTGGAGGACTATGGGGGTGCATTATACTATGTGGAGGACTATGGGGAGCATTATACTATTTATAGGACTATTGGGTGTATTATGATATATGGAGAACTATGGGGGTGCATTATATATATCAAGGACTACAGGAGTGCATTATACTATACGGAGGACTATGTGGTATGCATTATACTATATGGATGACTATAGGGGTGCATTATACTATTTATAGGACTATGGGGTGCATTATACTATATGGAGGACTATGGGAAGCGTATTATAACATATGGAAGGCTATGTTGAGGCCATTATAATATGCGGAGGGCCATGTGGAGTGCAATATCCTATTTGAAGGGCTGTGAGGAGCCTTTATACTTTATGGAGGACTATATCAGGGCCACTATACTGTATCTAAGCAATTATACAATGTGAAGTTTTGTGTAGGATCCATCATAATGTGCGGAGGGCTGTGTGGGGCCATTATACTTTGATGTGGGGTTCACAGTTGGGGATAATATTGTGTTGGGGGTCACCATTCATTGCTGGGGTAGTTGAAGGAGGTACAGTAGGGTGATCATACTGTGTGTGGAGGAATCACTGTGGGGGATCATACAGTGTTTGGGCGGCACTTATGTTGGCATCACACTTTATGGCTGCAGTGAAAAGAGAATCTAGAGGCTTCAATAGGATGAAAAAGAGAATTTTGTTTACGTACCGTAAATTCTTTTTTCTTTAATCATCAATGGGAGACCCAGACAATGGGGTTTAGGGCACTGCCCTCCGGAGGTCACACTAGGTACTACAAGTTTGTAGACACCGCCTCCTCCGCTTATAGGGTATGTGCACATCAGACGTTTTGTGGGCTGCTTTTGGACGTTTTCCGTCGGCGTTTTCCGCTCAGTTTTATGTTAATTTATGTTAATCCTATCCTCCGGTTGGATTAACATGCTAGTCAATGGATTTTAGAAAACTCTGTCTTCACTAGAACGTTTTTCTTCTGGTCGTTTTCAGTCAAAACTGAGTTTTCTCAGTCAAAACTGAGTTTTTCCACCGGTTTTCCAAAAATAGAGCAAGTGACTTCTTTCCACCGTTTTTCCAGCGGTTTCAGCTGATCAAGTGCACAAAAAACTCAGTTTTCAAAACCGCCGAGAAAAACGCTGTAAAACGGGCGGAAAACGAGCAAAAAACGAGGGACACTGCTGAGCACAGAAAACTCAGTTTCTGCTAAAAAAACCCAGGTTTTTGGACGGACTGCAGAGATGCACAAACGTCAGATGTGCACATAGCCATAAACCCCTACCGCAGGGAACATCCTCAGTTTGGTCTACAAGCTGCGAGGAGGAAATAAACCACACCCGAAACATCGGGAAGAATGCCGTATACAAAACGGTTCAACAACCCGGCAAACACTGTCTCAACAGAGAACAGAGCAAATGCAAAACATGCAAAGGAACAACTGGGTGGGTGCTGGGTCTCCCATTGATGATTAAAGAAAAAAGAATTTACGGTACGTAAACAAAATTCTCTTTTTTCTGGTCATCATAATGGGAGACCCAGACAATGGGGATGTCCTAAAGCAATACCCCAGGGCGGGAAGAGTTCCTCAACAAGACGGATAACACATGGTTCCCTTTAAAGGTGGGCAACCGCCGCCTGGAGAACCCGCCTGCCCAAACTCGCATCTGCAGAGGCATGGGCATGCACCATATAGTGCTTAGAAAAAGTGTGCAGGCTGGACCAAGTGGCCGCCTGACACACCTGTAGAGCAGACGCTCTATGTCGCAAGGCCCAGGAGGCACCTACAGCTCTAGTAGAGTGTGCCTTCAAACCCACCGGGAGAGGCAAACCAGAAGACCGGTAAGCCTCCTGAATGGGAGCCTTGATCCATCTGGCCAAGGTCGACTTCGAAGCCGCGGACCCCTTACAGCGACCCATCGTGAGGACAAATAAGGAATCCGAACTCCTAAAGGAGGCGGTCCTGGACACATAAATGCGTACAGCCCTCACGAGATCCAGAGTATGGAGGTCGCGCTCAACCTGATGAACGGGAGCGGGGCAAAATGATGGGAGAACAATCTCCTGGTTTAGGTGAAACGTTGAAACCACCTTCGGCAAGAATTCTGGCCGTGGGCGCAACACCACCTTGTCTTGGTGAACCACCAGAAAGGGTGACTTGCACGAAAGTGCAGCCAATTCTGAGACCCTTCTCAGGGACGTAATTGCCACCAGAAAGACCACTTTCTGGGACAGACGAGAGAGAGAGATGTCTCTCAGTGGCTCAAACGGCGGTTTCTGCAGAGCCGCCAGGACCATGTTGAGGTCCCAAGGGTCCAGAGGTCGCCTGTAAGGCGGAACCACCCGAGCTACCCCTGCAGAAATTGGCGGACCTTCGGCAGGAGCGCCAAGCGCCTGTCAAACAGCACTGAAAGTGCTGATACTTGACCTTTCAGAGAGCCAAGGGATAATCCCAACTCCAACCCCGACTGTAGGAAGGCCAACAATGTCGGGATGGACAAGGGCCACGGTGAGCGGCCACCAGAGGCACACCAGGAGAAAAATTTTTTCCACGTTCTGTGGTATATCTTCCTGGAGACAGGTTTCCTAGCCCTATTCATAGTGGTAACCACTGTAGGAGAGAATCCTCTGGACGTCAGCAGCCAGGCCTCAAGAGCCATGCAGTCAATCTGAGGGCCCTGGAATTGAGATGGAAGAATGGGCCTTGCGCGAGTAGATCTGCGCGTTCTGGAAGAGCCCACCGGTGTCCGCCTGACAGTTGCCACAGGTCCGGGTACCAGGACCTCCTGGGCCAATCTGGAGCCACTAGAATGGCTACTCTGCATTCCATCCTGATTTTCCACAGGACCCTGGGAATCAGAGCCAGAGGCGGGAACACATATGGCCGCTGGAAGCTGGACCAACTCAGGATCAGGGCATCCACCCCCAGAGACTGAGGATCCCACGATCTTGCCATGTATTGGGGCACCTGATGATTCAGCCGTGAGGCCATCAGATCCACGTCCGGAGTGCCCCATCTGCCGCAGATGTCCCGGAAGACGTCTGGATGAAGAGACCACTCTCCGGCGTCCATGCCCTGTCGGCTCAGGTAGTCGGCCCTCCCAGTTCTCGACCCCTGGGATGTGAACTGCGGAGATCAGGCAGCCGTTTTCCTCCACCCAGGCTAGAATGCGGTGGACTTCGGCGAGGGCCTGAGCACTTCTGGTCCCTCCCTGATGATTTATGTAGGCGACGGCCGTCGCATTGTCGGACTGCACCCGAATGGGGTGTCCTGACAGGAATTTCTGAAACGCCAGGAGCGCCAGATAGACCGCCTTGATCTCCAGCACGTTGATCTGCAATGCCGACTCCGACTGAGTCCAGAGGCCTTGAGCCCTGTGGTGTAAGAACACCGCACCCCAGCCCTTCAGACTGGCGTCCGTGGTCACCACTAACCATGACGGTTTTAGGAAGGACCGGCCTCGTGACAGGTGACGTGGCTGGAGCCACCACTGTAGGGAGTCCCTGGTCGGTTGTGACAGTGTCACCAGCCGATTCAGCGAAATCGTCCTCTTGTCCCATCTGTGAAGAATCTCCAGCTGGAGAGGACGGAGGCGAAACTGTGCGAACGGCACCGCCTCTATCGCCGCTACCATGCGTCCCACCAGTCTCATCAATACCCGTAGGGATGAGTGTGGTGACAGGAGGACTGCTTGTACTCCTGATTGGATCGCCATCTGTTTGACTCGTGGCAGAGACACCAGGGCTTAGGCTGTGTTGAAGTCCATGCCCAGATATGTCAAAGACTGGGTCGGAACTAGCGTTGACTTCTGAATATTGAGGAGCCAACCGAACTGTTCCAGAGACCGCATGGTCACATCCAGGCTCTCTTGACAGAGGTGTTCTGATGGCGCCCTGACCAGCAGGTCGTCTAAATAGGGAATGACGGCATGTCCCTGCATGTGCAGGAGAGCCATCATGGAAGCCATCACTTTTGTGAACACCCGCGGTGCCGAGGCTAGCCCGAATGGCAGTGCCACAAATTGGAAGTGTTCTTCCCCCACTGCGAATCGCAACCAGCGCTGATGAGCCGGTGCAATGGGTACGTGAAGGTAAGCGTCTCTGATATCTATGGACGCTAGGAAGTCCCCCTGTGACACAGCTGCGATCACGGAGCGCAGTGATTCCATACGGAACTTCCGAACCAACACGTGACGGTTTGAACAACTTCAGGTCCAGTACTGGGCGGAAGGATCCGTCCTTCTTTGGGACGATAAAGAGGTTGGAGTAAAAACCCCTGAACCTCTCTCCGGAAGGCACCGGGATTACCACTCCGTCTCTGCGGAGACCCTCCAACACCTGGTAAAAAGCCTGAGCTTTTTCTGGTGACGGGACCGACCGATGGAATCGGGATATCGGTTTTGACGTCAGCTCTATCCTGTACCCTCGTGAGATCACGTCTCGAACCCACTGATCTTGAACGTGAAGCAGCCACTTGTCCTGAAAGCGAGACAAGCGGCCCCCCACCTGTGGGGAGGCAGGATGAAAGAGCGAGTCATGTAGAGGCGGGTTTGGGGGTGGCAGCTGCCGCTCCCGCCGGCTTCTTTGGACGACTCTTAGAGCGCCACTGGGAAGCGGGCTTTCCCCCTCGGTCCGTGCGAGCGGACGGAGCTGATGACTGCGAGCTGGAACGAAAGGACCACTGTTTTGGGTTCCTTTTAACGGAATACCGTGGCTTAGGCTTATTCTGCGGTATCTTAGACTCAGCAGAATCCTTAATTAGCTTGTCCAGTTCGGTGCCAAAAAGCCTGTCACCAGCAAACGGAAGATTCTGCAAAATCCCAAAGACGCAGCCACAACAACCTGCGGATCGCTATAGCATTGGCCGAAGCCACAGCTGAGCGAGTGGCAGTTTCCAGAGTCGCCGTCCTGGCGTAGTCCGCATAGGCCCTTGCCCTTTCGGTAAGTGCTAGGACCTCTGGACTGGATCTTGCCAATGTCAGAGATACCATCCAAGCAGGTAGTAATCGCTTGTAAGGTCCAGACCGTGGCAAAATTAGGGGCAAATGAAGACCCCACAGCCTCATAGGAAGACTTGGCGAGCTGCTCGACCTGTCTATCAGTAGCATCCTTCAGTGAGGAGCTATCAGAGGCAGAGAAAAGGGAGCGTGCAGCAATCCTGGTCATGGAAGCGTCCACCTTCGGGGACTGCGACCACTCCTGAAGCACCTCCTGGGGGAAGGGGAAGCGATTGTCCTTGATTTTACGGACATAACGCCGCCCAGGATGTAACCTGGGAGCTCTAACCACCCTTCCAAAATTAGTGTGGTCCATGAAGGAGCCACTTGGTCTAGCCTCCGGCCGCAGCCATTGATAGACCTCCTTCGGGTGCACCGTCACCTCCTCAGGGGGTGTCACGAGACGTAAAGTCTCGTTGATAGAGGACACCAGATCCTCCACCCCGTCTGGTGGTTCAGATACAGACACAGACCCGAAATTTGAACCCCCATCATCTTCCTCACCATCAGAGGAACGCTCCTCCTCAGAGAGAGTATGGAGCTCGGGTGAATCCTCACGACGAGCCCGCTTAAGGGGTCTCGCAGCAGAAGAGGGGGACACCCGGGGGTAACTGGATGGAGTAGCTGGGCTATCCAGTCTCCTATTAAGTGCCTCCAGGGATTGCGACATGGAGGACAGCTGAGACAGCAGAGATTCATTGATCTTATTCTGAGTCTCCCATGGCCCTGAGATCACCTGAACCTCAGGGTATAGCACCGGAGCTGCTGACTCAGCAGTGCCAGCCCGGGCCTCTGGGCGTCCGCAGTTATTGCAGGACCCCTCCACCAGTGTACCATTGCATGTGGCACAGGTAATGGTGGTTACTGCCGCCTTAGCAGCCCGCTTCCCGGCTGAGGACATCGCCACAGTAGGGGAAAATAAGCCAAATTGCCGACAACAAAACCGGGAATCCCGGTGGCTTACCGACCGCAGTAAAGCGGTATGAGGAAGCGGTGTGTGTGTGACCTCCGCGACGGTTTCCGGTCTCCCCTCTGGAGTGCAGACGCTGCATAAGAATCCCAACCGGGAAGTGAGGGTAAAGATGGCCGCCGACAGTGAAACTGTGGGCGGCGCCGAAGAGACGCGGGAAACACACACACACGCCCAGCGATGACGTCACCGCACGGGCTGCTTCCCATCCTCCAAGCATCCACAGCATAAGGGAGCCGGAGCCCGCAGCGCGGGAAAGAGTGTAAAAACATTATACACAGACTGCATGTACACCATCCACAGCATGAGGGGACAAACATCCGCAGCCTACGGCCTCAGCCCCTGTGACACACAGGGCGGTCAGCCAGGGTGACCCCAGCACAGGGTACACCCGCAGAACCGCGGACCCGAGGGTAACGCGCGGTCTGAGTGTCCTGAAACACATATAGTGCCAGACACTACCCCCAGGCACGCAGGAGACACAGAGTGCCTCAGTGCCGGTCCGGTCTGTAAGCACCATTTAGGGAGGCCTCGGACGGGGGTGCAGCACCAGTCTGGAGTGTAAGCACCATTTAGGGAGGCCTCAGACTGGGCCGCTCAGCACCAGTCCGGAGTGTAAGCACCATTTAGGGAGGCCTCGGACTGGGCTGGCTCCAGTCCGGTCTGTAAGCACCATTTAGGGAGGCCTCGGACGGAGCGGAGCTGTGCAAGGCTCCCCTCTCCCACTCTCCAGAGCCCCCAGAGAGGGATGGAGAGGAGCGTAACAGCGTACCGGGAGAACACGAAGTGTCCAGGCTCTAGGCCCTCCGGTACCTCCACCAGCGTGTGCCACTAAGGGTGAGCGGGGAGGCTGTCACCGGTCCCGATAGGACCGTATTACCTTGTCTTCAGACGCCATCACGTAAGTAGTGAGAATGCAGTGAAGTGCAAGCAAAGCGTGATCCTCCGAGCACACTAAGTTTAAAACTGAGGATGTTCCCTGCGGTAGGGGTTTATAAGCGGAGGGGGCGGTGTCTACAAACTTGTAGTACCTAGTGTGACCTCCGGAGGGCAGTGCCCTAAACCCCATTGTCTGGGTCTCCCATTATGATGACCAGAAAAATGACCTGATAAGGGCTGGAAAGTTATGTGATATGTTCTTATGTGACCCAGATGCATTACAGCTTCTTCCATGGGGCCCATGATTTCTATGTATGCCCCTGTGCACAGGACAATCTGGTGCTGAGAACAATGATTTGTAAGCAGTAATAATGATTTGACATTACAAACAGGAGTTTTGCTAATTTGAGATCGGCAGCCTGTTTATGCTGCACAATTATCAAGAAATAAAAATGATGTGGCCAGGGCAAGGGGGTACTCGGATAGCGGGGCTGATGACTTGAATAGGGAGTGGACGGGATCCTGGTTCCGTGCCCTGGTTATCATTTGTGTAGATGGTGGGGGAGAAGGGAGTATTTACAGGGGATCGTGACACCACCTGTAGTTCCCGGTAATATGGTACCGGCGCTGCAAGCTGGCCGCTGAGGTGATGGTGGGTGCAGCAGAGAGTGGTACAGCTCCCTACAGGTGGAGTTATTACCTCAGGGCAGCGGTGAAGGAAGATGGTGAGGGAGGGCAGTAGTGATAATGGTTGGTGTTGCAGTTCTTACCCCTCCGCTGAGCTGCTGGTGATGCTGAGCCCTCCGGGCACTGCAATAAGGATTACCGAGTCCAATTCAACTTTAACTCCACTTTAATGGTACCAGCAGATGGTGATGGTATACGGTACAGTCTGGTTTACCGAGGGTCTGTCACCAGTTCCAGGTTCCCTGTTATGGAGTCTCTAGATGTTCCTCCTTCTATGGCTTTCTGGGTCTAATTTGTTCTTCTTAACTCTACCACCCTCGCAGAGCTCTCCCGCCAGTCCCTGGATCTCCCACGGTGGAGCACGGTTGTCCTATACCGGGTCTTCCTCCTCCTGCCACCATAGTCCTCCAATTATCATAATGCACCTCCATATTCCTCCATATATTACAATGTACACCCATAGTCCTCTATGTATTTAATGCAGCCCATAGTCCCCCATTTATAAGGTAGCCCCAATAGTCATCCAATTATTATAATGTACCCCCATTATATAGTATAATGCAGCCTCATACTCCTCCATATAGAATAATGCAGCCTCACATCCCTCCATATAGTATAATGCGACCCGGAAGGGGGAAGTGCTGCTGGGGGGGCTGCGCTCTCCTACCTGGTGCTGCTGGGAGAGCCGCGCTCTCCTACCCATTGCTTGCTGCTGGGAGAGCCGCGCCGGATGCTTGTAGGAGCCGGAGGGGAGGGACGGGATCAGGCAAGGGGAGCAGGAAGCTCTCTGCTTCCCTTGCCTGACCCTCCTCTCCTTTGACGGCGGCTTGAAGGGGCCCCCCAGCCGGTTGGGGCCCTGGTGCAGCTGCACCACGGTAGTTCCACCCCTGATGCAGCCTCGTAGTCCTCCATATAGTATAATATAGCATCATAGCTCTACACATAGTATAATACAGCCTCTTATCCCCACCATATAGTATAATGCAGCCTCACAGCCCTCCATATAGTATAATGCAGCTTCATAGTCTTCTATGTAGTATAATGCAGCCTCTCAACCCTACATATAGTATAATGCAGCCTCATATCCATCCATATAGTATAATGCAACCTCACAGCCCTCCATATGGTATAATGCAGCCTCATATCCCTCCATATAGTATAATGTAGCCTCAAATCTCTCCATATAGTATAATGCAACATCACAGCCCTCCATATGGTAGAATTCAGCCTCATATTCCTTCATATAGTATAATGTAGCCTCATATCTCTCCATATAGTATAATTCAGTTTCATAGCTCTCCATATAGTATACTGCAGCCTCACAACCCTCCATATAGTATAATGCATTTCCATAGCCCCTCCATATAGAATAATGCAGCCTCAAATCCATCCATATAGTATAATGCAGCCTCATAGCTCTCCATATAGTATACTACAGCCTCACAACCCTCCATATAGTATAATGCAGCCTCATAGTTCTCCTAATAGTATAATGCAGCCTCATAGCCCTCTATAGAGTATAATGCAGGCTTAGTTCTCCACATAGTGCAGCCTCAAAACTCTCCATACAGTGCAGCCTTATATCTCTCTATAGAGTGCAGCCTCACAACTCTCCATATAGTGCAGCCTTATATATGCAGCCTCATAATTCTCCATATAGTACAGCCCCATAGCCTCTCCATATAGTATCATGCACCCCTCTCCTTCCATAGTCCTCTGGCCACCTTGCATTCACTTATTAAAAAAAATCTCTACTCACCTCTCCTGGTTCCCTCGCTGCTCCATTCTCCCAAAAACTGAAGAGAAGACTCAGGAGGAGCAGGTGCGAGGTGGCGGCACCAGCCTTCTAAATGTGTTCCACAGTGAAACGCAAATGGATAGCAGGCAGTATTAAGAGGAAGCAAGGGGAGGGGCGGCAGCAGTAGGAAACGGTAGGCTCCCCTCTCCAACCCTCCCTCCTCTCCTTGACACATGGGCCCCATAGCTGCGTGCAGCGCACGTGCTGCCACGCAGTGCTGCACTCCGTGTGAAGCGGCGCCCGGCGCAGAGATCGTGGGTCGCTGGGGTAGCGGACGACGCGGGCCCCTGTACGTCTGAGCCCCATCGCGTCCACGACCCCTGCGACTGCGATCATTACGCCCCTGTGTACGAGTCTCGGCTCAATCACCCGAGATGGTCTCCCCCTCTATGGACGGGAGCAGTGGAGCTACATAGAAAAACATACCACTGACAGTATCCCGTCCAAAAGAGGCAGGGGTCGTGCCGGGTGAATGATCCGCATGTCACTCAGACAGTGTGTTCCCAGCCTAACCTAAGCTGGCTTCAGGATAAATATGCAGATACTCAAAATCTGCAACAAAAAGCATCAACCCAGGCAGTGTGGGCACAGGGCCATAGATGTGGCAGAGCTGATATTGCTGGTGTCATCAGCCCCAACACAATGATCCATGAGACAACTGCTGCTCTGCTCCATAAGGGTGCTCGCTGAACTGTATTATCTCGCTACTTTTTAATACCGGGGCATATGTCTCACCTGAGTATCCTCATCCGAGGCGATAACTTTTCCCGACACTTTCTGGAAACGGTCCTCAGGGAATTCTGAATTATCTCTGAGCAAAACCATACAAGGCGTCAAGATTTTCCTGGAGAACAATGAACAGCGATTAGAGGGTTTAGCATGATGCGGGATAGTGGCCGCGACACGTTACATGAAGCCGTACACCTTCACAGGCCATATGATGCTGTTCACTGGCCAGGACCAGATATGGCCAAATTCATTGAGGGAGACCACAAGTTCTATCTATAAAAACATACAACCATAGAAACTACATACAGTACATGAGATAGCAGACACGTAACGGCTCAGAGCATCTCCATCAACAGTCTCACCATCCTTCCATCTGACCTGTTACTGTCCTCACCAGTCCTGCTCGATTCACCTCCACCCAGCTCAGCATCACAGAACAATCCATGAAAGCCATTCTTTCCTCCCATAGTTCCATGTCTTGTTCCCCTTGTAAAGGAACTGTATTTCCAATATGAGCAAAATTTAGCTTCAAGCTCTCAGAAGCTTAGGGATCTCCCGTCAGGGAACTCACTTTGTTTCATGTATTGTTCTGTCCTGTCCTTTTACCTATAAGAGTTGCAAACTGCTTAGGGCCTCGCTGCTGAGCAAATTACTTAAGGACCTGTCTCGTCTCTTTAGTCAGTCTGCTGATCAATCTCAACTATATCCCTCTGTGTCTCAGTCACCTCTCGCTGCACTCCGGATCACGCTCTCCTCTGTACTGTCTCCCGTACTTAAAACCTACATGTAGACTGTTCAGACCTTAGGTCTGCCTCTGTCACAGGCTGGGCCCTATCTGACATTGTAACAAGAAACAGTCACTGTCCCTGCACTCAAGCCCCTCCCATGCTGGGCTAGTCCCAAACATTAACTGTTTCTTGCCCTACTGATGGCAACATACCATCTATCACCAGCTACACCTTTTACAATACATACCATAACAATAACGAAAAACATAAAGCACATTGCACATCACACTTCACATTACATATTGTAACAACAATATTGTTGTCTTCAAGGGGGAATGCAGCTGAATGTTTCTTTTTCGACATCGTATATGACGACAGCAGGAGGTTTACTTTCTCTTGTTTCCTATGAGCAGGGCCCACCGCTGTATTTGTTCCCCCTGGTGGTTCCCCAGTCTGTTGTTGTGTGTAGTGCGCAGGACACCGTTGGTCCATGCGCCACTGTCACATGCCGTGTCCAGACACCCCCAAGCCCACGCTGTGACACATACTTTCTGTCTGTGCACCCTTTCCCTATTAGTCTCAGGTGTTTTTATCCTTTATTTAGCAGGTTCCTACTCGCCTATACAAAAGGAGGTCTTTTTTACCCAGAGAGGGGCATTAACTTTAGTGTAGGTTCCCAGTAAAAGATACTCAGTGATGTAACTTGAACCTCATGTGCCCCGTTGCAAATGCTCCAGCAGGGTCCCCAATTATTGCAAATCTTTAATAGCAATAGTCTTTTCTATAGGCCAAAGGAACTATTGCGCCCCTAGGCTCCAGAGCCCAGGTGTGATTGCAACCTCCGCACCAGTTGTAATTGCGCCCTTCTTTTTGGTGCACTTTCCAGCTCCATTTTTTTGCAAGAAAAATCACAAGAGCATCATCCATTTGTGCTGCTTTTTTGCTCTGTTTTCCGGGAACACAGACAGACAGATACAAAGAGACTTACCCTCCCCGGCAATCCCACAGTGAGCCCCGGCAAAATCTTCCTCCCGGGCACCATCAGGACCTGTGGGCAGTACAAGTACTGACAGGACCTTGGTCATGTGACTCTCAGGCTGAGTCACATGGGCAGGTCCTGTCAGTACCGTACCCGCAGGTGCTGCCGGTGCCCGGGAGGAAGATTTTGCAGTGGCTCACTGTGGGATTGCCGGGGAGGGTAAGTAATTGGATGTTGGTGGTGCAGAAAGTGCAGCAGAAAAACACAGCAATAATAGCCACTCATTATTGTCTGGATGCGCTTTCTGCACCACTAATGCAACATCTGCACAGCAAATAGAAAATCCGATTCAGATGCAGCAAATGATCCGGATTACGATTTCAGACAACTTATTGCAATATTCAGGTGGAAACATACTATGCGAGATGCATGCGAGATACTCACACGAGTCTCGCATGACTCACCCAGAACGGTCGCCGGCTCCCTGGACAGGAGCACGTCAGCTGCATGTGTCTATGCAGCTCCATGCTCCCGACCAAAAAGGGAAGGCCATTCTGACCAGGGTGAGTCATGTGAGACTCATGCGAGTATCTCACATAGTGGGTTTCCACCCTTAGACAAACACTATAACACAAACTTTTTGCATAACCAGCTAGGAGTTGTGCCAAAGTTACTAAGATAACTCCCTATGTCTAACCAGTGTGATGTTGTATTTGCTATTGAAAAGTGAATGTATGGGGTCAAAGGGAACCAACCACCAGGATTTAACCACCTGTAAATCAGTGCAGCAGGTGATTGATGTGTGCAGCATGACATCACTATTGGGGCTTTTTTTTTATTCCTCCCCTGTGGGTTTGTCTTTCTGCTGTAAGCTGAAGCCTGGATGAGAGAGAGGGGGTTCCGTTTACAGCAGGCTGCCATGCCCACAGGGGAGGAATAAAAAAAAAACAAGAAATAATGATGTCACGCTGCTCACATCAATCACCTGCTGCACTGATTTACAGATGGTTAATTCCTGGTGTTTGGTTCCCTTTAAATGTCCAGGATGAGAGTTATCTCTGATCTGGGCTGTTGCAGCAGGAGCTCAGCTGTCAGTATCTGTGGCGTTCCTGTAGCGCTGGCATAGTCCTAGTGTTCTCACCATTTTACTTTCATCTCCAAGAAGGTAATGACTTTCCCCTGTCCGGAGCAGTTTCGGCACGTTATCTTGCCCCTGGCAGAACACGTAAAGCATCTGTAGAAAGAGAAAGCTGGCGGTAGGGCAATGTTACAGGTGACGGAACATACATCATCCACTTTATTTGTAGGGGAAATGGTTCTGCCCCACCAAAGTGTGCAACATGGGAAAACTGCCCTGCCCAGCTCACAAACAGGCTAAAATATAGTGGAAATACGTAGACTGAGCTACAATGTGAAGCACCAGAGACAGAGCCTATAACAAGGTAGAATTGTGACCATCATCTACTGTAATATTTACCTTGTGGTGCCCGTCGTCCACTTCCGCCGTAATCGTGTCCTCCTATCACGGGATTGGCCAGCACTGCTTCAACTGGCCATATATGAACACCCAAGTGATGGCAGTACAAATATGGCGTGTGCTAGCATTCTGCCGTCACCAGATACTCGCCGCTCACACCGCCACACAAACCCATCACCGCAACCCGCCCGCCGCATACACAACAGAAGAAGACCCTTCAGGACCTGTGGTGATATCACGGTCATGGGCGGAGTCACAGATCACATGACCGTGACATCACTAAAGGTCCTTTAGCAGATGCAGAGTGTGGGAACACAGAGAGCAGGTAGACTCAATGGCTTGCCCGCTCTCCATAAGGTCCCTTCCCCGGACTGTATATAGGGGGCTGAATACTTTCACAAGGCACTGTATATAGGGGGCTGAATACTTTCACAAGGCACTGTATATAGGGGGCTGAATACTTTCACAAGGCACTGTATATAGGGGGCTGAATACTTTCACAAGGCTCTGTATATAGGGGGCTGAATACTGTCACAAGGCACTGTATATAGAGGGCTGAATACTTTCACAAGGCGCTGTATATAGGGGGCTGAATACTTTCACAAGGCTCTGTATATAGGGGGCTGAATACTTTCACAAGGCTCTGTATATAGGGGGCTGAATACTTTCACAAGGCACTGTATATAGGGGGCTGAATACTTTCACAAGGCTCTGTATATAGGGGGCTGAATACTGTCACAAGGCACTGTATATAGAGGGCTGAATACTTTCACAAGGCGCTGTATATAGGGGGCTGAATACTTTCACAAGGCACTGTATATAGAGGGCTGAATACTTTCACAAGGCGCTGTATATAGGGGGCTGAATACTTTCACAAGGCTCTGTATATAGGGGGCTGAATACTTTCACAAGGCTCTGTATATTGGGGGCTGAATACTTTCACAAGGCACTGTATATAGGGGGCTGAATACTGTCACAAGGCACTGTATATAGAGGGCTGAATACTTTCACAAGGCGCTGTATATAGGGGGCTGAATACTTTCACAAGGCTCTGTATATAGGGGGCTGAATACTTTCACAAGGCTCTGTATATAGGGGGCTGAATACTTTCACAAGGCTCTGTATATAGGGGGCTGAATACTTTCACAAGGCACTGTATATAGGGGGCTGAATACTTTCACAAGGCACTGTATATAGGGGGCTGAATACTTTCACAAGGCACTGTATATACATAGGGGGCTGAATACTTTCACAAGGCTCTGTATATAGGGGGCTGAATACTTTCACAAGGCACTGTATATAGGGGGCTGAATACTTTCACAAGGCTCTGTATATAGGGGGCTGAATACTATCACAAGGCACTGTATATAGGGGGCTGAATACTTTCACAAGGCTCTGTATATAGGGGGCTGAATACTATCACAAGGCTCTGTATATAGGGGGCTGAATACTTTCACAAGGCACTGTATATAGGGGGCTGAATACTTTCACAAGGCTCTGTATATAGGGGGCTGAATACGTTCACAAGGCTCAGTATATAGGGGGCTGAATACTTTCACAAGGCTCTGTATATAGGGGGCTGAATACTTTCACAAGGCACTGTATATAGGGGGCTGAATACTTTCACAAGGCTCTGTATATAGGGGGCTGAATACTTTCACAAGGCACTGTATATAGGGGGCTGAATACTTTCACAAGGCACTGTATATACATAGGGGGCTGAATACTTTCACAAGGCACTGTATATTGGGGGCTGAATACTTTCACAAGGCACTGTATATAGGGGGCTGAATACTTTCACAAGGCTCTGTATATAGGGGGCTGAATACTTTCACAAGGCTCTGTATATAGGGGGCTGAATACTTTCACAAGGCACTGTATATAGGGGGCTGAATACTTTCACAAGGCACTGTATATAGGGGGCTGAATACGTTCACAAGGCACTGTATATAGGGGGCTGAATACTTTCACAAGGCTCTGTATATAGGGGGCTGAATACGTTCACAAGGCTCTGTATATAGGGGGCTGAATACTTTCACAAGGCACTGTATATAGGGGGCCGAATACTTTCACAAGGCTCTGTATATAGGGGGCTGAATACTTTCACAAGGCTCTGTATATAGGGGGCTGAATACGTTCACAAGGCACTGTATATAGGGGGCTGAATACTTTCACAAGGCACTGTATATAGGGGGCTGAATACTTTCACAAGGCACTGTATATACATAGGGGGCTGAATACTTTCACAAGGCACTGTATATAGGGGGCTGAATACTTTCACAAGGCACTGTATATATATATAGGGGGATGAATACTTTCACAAGGCACTGTATATAGGGGGCTGAATACGTTCACAAGGCTCAGTATATAGGGGGCTGAATACTTTCACAAGGCACTGTATATAGGGGGCTGAATACGTTCACAAGGCACTGTATATAGGGGGCTGAATACGTTCACAAGGCACTGTATATAGGGGGCTGAATACGTTCACAAGGCACTGTATATAGGGGGCTGAATACTTTCACAAGGCACTGTATATAGGGGGCTGAATACTTTCACAAGGCACTGTATATAGGGGGCTGAATACTTTCACAAGGCTCTGTATATAGGGGGCTGAATACTTTCACAAGGCTCTGTATATAGGGGGCTGAATACTTTCACAAGGCACTGTATATAGGGGGCTGAATACTTTCACAAGGCACTGTATATAGGGGGCTGAATACTTACACAAGGCACTGTATATAGGGAGCGGAATACTTTCACATGGCTCAGTATATAGGGGCTGAATACTTTCACAAGGCACTGTATAGGGGGCGTGGCTTGGGACCTCATGCTGAGCAGACACACTTAGGTGAGGCTCCTGCTCTCCAGCCTAAATCTACAGGAATCTGGCCTGATCCTGGGCCAGAATTCTCATCAAATCAACTAGATCCACTTGGATTACACCTCTGAACCCTTCTGGATCCCTTTGGATTATTTCCAGCTTCATTTCTCTCTGGATTACCGAGTTTGGAACCCCCCATGTGGAATACAACGCTGGATCCCACTTCTGTGTGATCATGTAGGGATCTTCAGGACCTGACTCTTTATTGAAACTGTTTGATTCCTATTTTACAACTGGATTGGACCTCCGGGGCCCAGAGGAGCTGGTAAGCAAGCAATCTCGGTTTCCCTCCATTACTGCTGCTCCCAGAGGCCTGGCCTGAGGGGTTGTCATGGTAACCGTCTCTGGTCTGTAACTGCACATGTCTGTTTCGAGGCTCCCCTGCAAAGCTGTTCACCTCCATCATAACCCTTAATTGCAGCAGAGGAGGTGGTATATTCCCCCTTGCCTCAGCTGTGGACCCTGCACCCTCAGAGACTGGTGCCGTGGGTGGGCTATACCTGAGCACCCGATGCCTGTTCCCTGCATTTGAGACTCTGACTATTGGCGGCGCGGGTTGCGGTGAGTGCCCTGAGCTGAACTGTTCCGAGGATCTCTGTGCCTCTGGAGCCCCCCCCTCCCATCTGCAGCACTGCTGCGACTTTCAATGTGACAGCGGCTCATTATTCACAGTGCAGCACATTGTGACAGGGATACCTACCTCCCATCTGCACCCAGCCCCCTCCTTTCTGTACCAGAACAGAACAGCTCGAGAAGACCCACTGCTCCCACCACGACTCACCTAGTTTAAGCTCTGGAGCCTACCTAGTACTGTACACCTAACTGGACGACATCTGGAGTCTGTCCATCTGACATCACGGTCGATGGGGTCCAACCAGTGAGACACTTCCCTGAGACCCCTCTTCATCTGAACCCAGCATCACCTTCTGCGACTTGGGTTAATTGGTGGAGACCCTTGAAGTACACCTGGACACATCTGGATCTACTTCCACCCTGCTTTTGAGACTGTTACTCACTGCAAAGATCACTGGACGACGTCGGGACCTACTCTCTGTACACCTCTAGAAGGGGACCTTTGTGAGGTCCTCATTTGGGATCATTCTTCCTCACAGTCTCCTTTTATGGTATAAGTTCGTACATGTAAGACTGGTTTCTAATTTGTGGTTCTCCTGAATGTTTTAGACCTCTCTACCTTATTACTTTCTGCAAACGTCTTCTCTCCTCCCTTTCTCCCCTCATTCTAACTCAACACTAATTCTCCTTGATTCCTCACTTCTGTGCTTCACCTCTTACCTGGAGACGAAGTACTACACTAGTACTATTTTAACTCACTCCTAACACATCTTTAAACCCCATATCCCCAACCCCATGACTATTGCTTTCTCTCTTCTTATCTTATCTTGCTTCTCCACACTACTACCCCCCCTCCTTTACTTTTACTGGCTCACTTCATACTTCAGCAGACTGGATTGTTTCACTACTTCTACTTTAATCTACCCTTTAATTGCTTCTAACTGCACGACTATTGGCTAACCTCTTTGTTATATACTACTTTTCTCCACTACTGAAACGGCTGAGGTACATCTTTGTCTGCACTGGTTTGTAATAGATAAGTTATATCTTATTTGCCTACTTCTTGGTCACTTCTCACATAGAAACACGTCATACTCCAACGAGGGTCCTTCCCCTACAAAGGACAGTGTGCCTCTGTTTCCTTAGGAACATTCTGCCCTCTCACACTTAGTATATGGAGTGCCCACTGTCACACCTTAACCATTCAAATCATTAATTATACCTCTGTTAACTAGTGAGAAACAGCCTTTATAAGTCTGAAACATACTCTGTACTAAGATACCACTACCTACCTCTGGCTCGCTGTTACTTGAACCAATCTACAATTTGTAAGCATAATATATGACAGCCCTTTCCCCCTGATGAAACTATTGTCTTAACAATTTATTGAAATACTAGTATTACAGAATTTCTCAACCTGATTTTCTGCCGTGTGCACAGCTATAGTGGTGTATAATTAATCGCTCCGTAATACGTGGGGATAGATTGTGGGCTCCCTATTGCATTTGGGAAAGGCAATATTCCACCTGTTCAATCACCTGGGGAATTTGGATTAATAGTTGAGATTATAGCCAGCTAGTGTCCACTGGTCAACCTGCCTTAACCCCAACCTCTACAACACCATCATATAACCTCCATTGTCAGTGAACCTACAAGATTATCAGACCCTTTGACTCAGCCTTTCGGCTGACTAGGTAACCCCTGATACTCCCTCTCACTCGAAGTACTCTGACTTCACTCTGAGCACAGGGATACCACTTTGGACAACAGGGGATTAAGGATACACATACAACCCTACACCCCTAGGCTCGGGATTCTAGCAGTCCAATTACCTGTTCTCACTTGTATCTAGCTTAAACATTCTTACCCAGAACTGAACCACCCCCTTTAACCATTATAACACCTCCATTTTGAACTCTCAAACCCCTGACTGACCTTATACCAGTCAGTAAGCAATCTAGTACACGTGGGTGCCCGCTCCTCCTGTTAAGCTTACCTACTTTAATATGACCACTCCTAAAACAAACACTGGAAAATCCAAACCCATTCTCTTAGAATCCAAGGTAATGCGCTCGACGCAGAAAACACCGATCAAGGTCCCCCAGGCCACAACAAAAGGACCCTTGGCCCCAGGTACAGGAACAAATGGACGATTGTAAATCCGACGACCTGCAAACTCTGAAACAAAAAAGGAAGGAAATGGCCACAAAGAAGACCTCCTTGCAGAAACTGGCAGTTCTGGACGGCTCAGATGAGGAGGCTGAGGCTTCTCCCAGCGCAAGTCCTGCTAAGCAGCGTATGAGGAAGGAAGGCCCACCCATATCGGGATCCAATCCGTTGGACACATTCGACTGGACCCAACCCATCGACCAGAATTTCTTCAAAGGTATTTTCTCCGCATTCAGTCAGAAGTTAGACTCCAGATTCGATCAACTCCAGATTTCTCTAGATTCGGTCTCCCACAGGACTGACAAAAACGAGTCAGACATCTTTGACTTGAAGAATAAACATGACAAACTGGAAAAAGAGCACCATCTACTCAAAGAAGAACTTAGAACGGTGAAAAATAAAATGACGGACCTGGAGGATAGGGACAGGAGACAGAACCTTAAGTTTAGGGGAATCCCAGAGTCTGTAAAAAGCGACCAACTGGGACCGTACATTAAGGATCTCCTAAAACGCACGATCCCTACCCTGACAGATCTCGACACAACGGTGGTCAGGATCCACCGCCTACCCAAGCCTAAATCCCTGAAACCTGAGACCCCCAGGGACGTCATAATGAAATTTCATTTCTTCCATGTCAAAGAACAACTTCTGGACTATCTTCGATTAAAAAAAACTCTCCCTGGACCCTACGACAATATCAAGGTCTTTGCGGACCTCTCCAGAGAAACCATGCTCCAGAGGAGGAGACTTACCCCAATCACTAACCTGCTCCAAAACAACCGTGTCCAATACAGATGGGGATTCAATCCCACCAAAGTTATTCTCCACCATCAGGGGAAATCCACAACTATACTTGAAGTAGAAGAGGGAATGAGGGTTCTTAGGGATCTAGGAATCATCATATCTTAATTGGATCATATCCATAACAGAAAGGCTGAAGAGAATAGCCATAACTTTAGCCACCCAAGGAGGTAGTTCAGCGTAATCTTAATTAGATTCCCTCCGTTATGGGTCAAGTTGTGGTCACAAGTTTACACTTTTCACCTGGCACTAAAATAGATTTAGAGAAAGTTTTCAGTTCTACCACCAATGTATTGTTTGCGCTAACAATGGAAAGGATCCCCTTATCTAGTCGCTCTCACACTCTGAGCCCTTTCTTCGTCACGACAATTGTAGGGTATGTCACTTAAATTCTTGTCTCAGAACGTTAACGGCCTTAATTCTCCCCAGAGGAGATATTTTCTGTGGAAACTTCTTAGAGAGACCGGGGCAGATGTAGTAGGTCTGCAGGAGACTAAGTTCTCTTCCCTTAAGCCACCGAAATTCAGCAACAAAAACTTCCAAAACATTCGTTGTGTAAACAACTCGAAAAAGAAATGGGGAGTAGCTCTAATGATCAAGAACACTATCTCCTTCGAGGAAATCTCCACATTTGAGGACCCGAACGGCAGATATTTGATTCTAATATGCAAACTAAATGACCATATTTTTACCCTAGTCAATGTCTACGCCCCAAACAAAGGGCAAGTAACATTCCTAAACAAGCTTATGAGGATTGTCAACACTAACCAAAAGGGAGAGCTGGTGATCTTCGGGGACTTCAACATAGTTCCCAATGGATCACTTGACTCCTCTACCAAATCCAGACAGCATTTGGAGTCACTGGATCCATGGCTGATTAAGAACGATCTATACGACACCTTTCGATGTCTCAATTCCACGTCTTTAGAATTCACATATTTTTCCAAACGCCACCAATCTTACTCTAGAATTGACCTTATCCTCACCAACATTTTCACCCTTTCCAAGTTTCTCAAGGTCTCAATTGGTACTAGAACTTGGTCCGACCATTCACCTGTTACTTTCGAACTCAAGATTGGCCCGATAGTAACCTCTCAAAGACTTTGGAGAAACAACAGTCTACTATACACTCACCCAGCATATAAAAAGGAAATCGAAAAAACCATAGTAGACTACTTCAAGGTAAATGATACGGAGGATGTTTCAACCCCTATACTCTGGTCCGCTTTCAAAGCTGTTCTTAGAGGCAAAATGATACAACTGAACGCACAGCATAACAGGAAAAACAGAGAAAAAAACACAAACCTTGGTGAGCCAGATACACAATCTGGAACAAAAGCAAACATCTAGTCCTAGTCCCGAGCTCTCCTTGGACATTTTGAAACTCAGGTCAGAATTAAAATCCCTCTTATCCTCCGAATATGACAGGATCTCCCAAATTCTCAAAACCAACCATTACTTTTCTGATGATAGACCCTCCAAACTCCTAGCAGCAAAAATTAAACACCAGAAGCTGAAATCCAGAATTAAAGAGATTAGGAACCCACTTGGCCAAACTCTTAAACACCCGAAGGATATAGCCGATACCTTTGCTCACTTCTACACCTCCCTCTACAATTTGAAAAATAACCCCTCCACTTTGGAACCCTCGGATCAAGATATCACTGACTACCTAACCAACCTTGACCTGCCCTCACTTACAGATCGTGACTTATTGGACCTCAACTTACCGTTCACGACATCTGAGATTTCAGAAGTCATAGGACAATCGAAAGTGGGCAAATCACCCGGTCCTGACGGATTCCAAAATGAGCTCTACAAAATCTTCACAGATTTATTGTCCCCGTATGTTACCAGATTGGCCAATTACTCTGCTACCCACGGACACCTACCACCTGAAATGCTCGAAGCTGTTATTACGGTGATACCCAAAGGAAAGGGAGACCCGGCAGATACCAAGAACTATAGGCCGATCTCCCTCCTGAATTCGGACACGAAATTCTTAGCTAAAATAGCAGCTAATAGAATCAAAAATTACATCACCAAATTAATCCACCCTGATCAGGCAGGGTTCATCCCAGGCCGTAATACGGCTGACGCCACTAGGAGAGCCCTGGATCTAATCACCTCTATAGAGAATTCAAAACAACCCTCAGCCTTCTTGGCCTTAGATGCCGAGAAGGCCTTTGATAGGGTCCAGTGGAACTTCTTATTTCGCACCCTGCGAAGGTTTGGGTTCCAAGGCAATATCCTTCGTTTCATATCATCAATGTATGCCAATCCCACAGCAAGAGTATACTCTAACAATTTCCTGTCTCAAAAATTCCCCTTGACAAATGGCACGAGGCAGGGGTGCCCACTCTCCCCTATCCTCTTTGCCTTATTCATTGAGCCACTTGCATCTAGCATCAGAGACAATGACAATATTAGAGGAATCCCGTTAAATCAACGCCAACACAAAATATCTCTGTTTGCAGATGACATCCTCCTTTCAATTACCAATCCCCTCAAATCTCTCAGGCACCTGTCAAGGGTCATTGAGAGATTCTCCCAGCTCTCCTTCTACAAAATAAACGAAACAAAATCCCAGATCCTGGACTTTAATATAGAGGAAACACTACTCAAGTACCTCAAAGAAGAGTTTAACTATACATGGACGGAAAAGGAGATTTCTTATTTAGGGATTACTTTGACCAAACCCTGTTCAGCCACGGTACAGACGAACCTAACAAACCTATTTAACTCGTTCCATCAGGCCTACTTACGTCTTTCAAAAGTTGAACTGTCCTGGCTGAGCAGGATTGAAGCTTTCAAAATGACACTGCTCCCGAAATTCTTGTACATAATTAGATCCATCCCTTTGTTCATCCCGAAGAGATGGTTCATTAAACTCCAATCACAACTCCGTGCGTTCATTTGGCTCAATAAGCGCCCAAGAGTGGCCAGACTATCCCTCGAGAGGCACAAGAGAGTAGCAGGCCTAGGAGTTCCCAACTTGCACAACTACTACTTGGCATCCATCGCCAAACTCTCACAAAAATGGCTTATAGGCCCGAACGATTCGCCCTGGATCTCTTTAGAAGGAACGATCAATAACAATAATCAAAAAGCTCTAATCATGGCTTATTTAGTAAATCCCTCCAAACCTCCTCCTACTCACCCAATTACTAGAGCAACTATTCTAGCCTGGAGAGATCTTGTCAAAAAGGCAGCCAAATACTATACTTCTTCCATTCTCAACAAAATCCCTCTAGAAACTCTTGAAATTCTGATGCCGAACCTGGACCTCTCTCTCTGGAGGGATAAGGAGATTCTTTATGTTAATGATCTGCTTTCAGGAAACTCTATCATCCCCTTCCACATCCTCCAAGACAAATTCCCCCTCACTAGGGATGACCGAACTAACTGGAGAGTCATAGCCAATTACCTCAGCACTCACAATCTCAAACTCACAGCTCCGCAAGTAATTGACGAACTTATAAACTCCCCGCGGAAAGCCTCCCTTTGGGAAACGAGCTCTCTCTATAGAATCTTCAACGAAGAAGTCGAATTAATAAACCTCTCATTCTTTGGAGCTTGGGAGGAGGAGTTGGGTATCCACGTGGACCTGGGGAAAATGGCTAAAACTATTAAGACAGTGTATTCCAGCTCATCTTGTGCCACCCTCCACGAGTCTTACTATAAGGTCCTCTCACGATGGTACTATACCCCTATCAAACTATATCATATGAACCCCAATCACGACCCATCTTGCTGGAGAGGCTGTGGAAACCTGGGAACCCTCTCACATATTTTCTGGCATTGTCCTGTCCTGACCAATTATTGGAGAGATGTCAAATCTCTAATTACAAACGTCACTGGGATTCAAATAAACTTCACCCCAGAATTAATATTACTACTGATTGGCACAGAGGACCTCCCTCACCACATACGCTTCTTAACATCCCACATTATTTTGACTGCTAGAGTCCTGATAGCCTCGAGGTGGAACAAACCAGAACCCCCCACAGTGGATGACCTGATTGAAAGAGTGTCGACTCACTGTACTTTCGAGTACAACTTCGCTATACGCGCAAACAGGTTCCCAAAATTCCTAGGGCGTTGGGAGACATGGTTGACAATTTTTTCCCCATCCCTCCTGCAATAGGCCGCTGACGTAAAAATTGATGATTTGACTGTTTCTTCCCCACAATGCTTTCAAGCTTGCATTACGATTTGCGACAAAATGCACAGAGTGTGTTTGGACTATTCAGTATTCGGATATTCATTTGTACCTTTCCAATTTTCTCTCTTTTTGTACGAGCGCTGTATTTGAATTTGCATATGTACTTACGACTTGTACCGTTCATGTTATTTGTTGGTTTGTTTACTTGTTACGTTTATTACCCTTCCCCTCCCCCCTCCCCCTCCCTCTTTATTTATGTATCTAATTCCCTCCCCTCCCCCCTCCCTTGAAATTTCAATAAAGATATTTGGACAACAAGGCACTGTATATAGGGGGCTGAATACTTTCACAAGGCACTGTATATAGGGGGCTGAATACTTTCACAAGGCACTGTATATAGGGGGCTGAATACTTTCACAAGGCTCAGTATATAGGGGGCTGAATACTTTCACAAGGCACTGTATATAGGGGGCCGAATACTTTCACAAGGCACTGTATATAGGGGGCTGAATACTTTCACAAGGCACTGTATATAGGGGGCTGAATACTTTCACAAGGCTCAGTATATAGGGGGCTGAATACTTTCACAAGGCACTGTATCTATTAGTGAGGACATCAGAATGAATGGGCTCCTGGTAGTTATATTGTTCGTCTATATGTATGTGCTCTTTGTATACATATGTGTGTATAACATGCAATATTTGTGTCACATACTGTATGTAATACCCATTTATAAATTCCGGGAGGGGTAGGTGAGTGTTCATAGGTGTAAACAGGTCGTCGATCACCCAACAAACGTGCGACATGCTGCTGTGATGGGGCCCTATGTGAGCATTTAGGGCCACAATATACTTTTTTCCCACTTTGTCTCCATGTGATGTTCATTCTCCAGCCGCTCTTCCCGTATATGAGAACTCGTTATATCTGTTATTTCCTTTACTGTCTTTATTCTTCCGTTGTGTTATTAAATTTCCATGAAGTTATGGCCCAAAGTTACAATAGTTTCAACCAATAATTTTTGTTCCCGAAAAAATGATTTTTGTATCTAAAGAGACAAAACTGGTAAAACAAAGAGCAACAAAACATAACATAAATCTACAAAGTTTTTGGAAGCAACTAACAACTTTGTGAAGTGTCCGTGGCTACATGATGAGGGTATCGTGACAATAGATGGGGACTCGCACTGTTCTACCACCTCCACCGCAGCCGTAGCACAGTCCAGAACCGGCGCACATGAAGCAGATTCTCTGTGTGTAAAACATAGAACATTGGATCTCAGACAACATCATAGACTGGAAATCCCAAATATGGGTATTTTTGGATTAGTTTTATTTTCAATGGGGCAAAAGAGGGGTGATGTGAACTTGTGGTTTTTTTTTTCCCATGTTTTCAAAAACTTTTTTTTTTCAATTTTTTTCTTCTTTATTTTACTTTGCCCCCTAAGGCCGATTTCACACCACGGTGTGATCAGGTCCGGGGCTGTCCGCTGTAAACTGGACAGCCCCAGACCCGATTTTGACATAATGCAGCCCTATGGTGTCAGATAGCAGCTATTTGCCATCCGGTTTTGTCCCTGTCCGGCAGCAGGAGGCTCCATACGATTTTTGTCCCGGACACAAAAACGTGCAAAAATCTGCACAAATTGGATCCGGTAGCTGGACGCCGACTGTTGGAGTTCAGCGGTGAGCTCAACTGAATTTCAGCAGCTGGAGAGCTCCCCGCTGATGTTTCAGGACCGCGGCCAGCTCCCCTGCTAGCCGCTATCCTGACATTTCAGCATGGACAGCTCCTGCTGCTGTGAACTGCTGGACCTGGCAGAAAGCAAGACGGAAGGCATATTTGCCCTCTGGTTCTGTGTGGCGCCCCGCAACGAGTGCGTCACAGGAGGGTATTGCAGCCAAGACAGCAGCAGCAATATTCTCTGACTCCGCAATCACACAGTTAACTGAGAGATCCATACCCTACATGCATCACCTAGCATAGAGGGCTAATAAGGTCCTGGTGGGCGGAGTGTAGTGGTAATGTGCAGAAGGAGAACTTACTTTGGCAACGTAGGAGAAGGAAGCAAGATCATCAGCTCTGCAACCTAGCACAGGGGGCTGCACAGTTCCGTGCGGCCCCCTGGCCGTCTCCCTGGCCATCACCCCGGTTGGGCGCCATTATTCCCGGTGCCTTAACAACCGATCTACGGGCATCAACATGCGGGTCCAAAATCATCCCGTGCCCATCTACAGCCGGTTTGCTGGTACAGAAGCTAGTAGTAGTTCAGCTCTGCTATGCGAACCAGAGGAGTGGCGGGACAGCTTTACAGGAGCACCCCACCACCGCCACACACAGTCGTCTAGCCAGCGGTGTACTAACCAAAAGGACCCAAGGCTCCCCAAAACATCCGGAACGTATACCCCGGATAGGGCATTCGAGCAGCCTCCTTGTACCCGATCTGGCATTCCTGGGTGACAACGGCACAGTACTTAGTTAGAATGGAGGAACACCGGGGATCTCTGAGAACACACTGGTCATTGCTGAGTCCACCCGGTCCACTACCTACAAACTGTATACCATGTACTGCCTGCTGGTTACAATAAAGAACCCGTTACAGAGACTTACAGTGTCCGTGCTTTCTTATGAACTGTCTATCCGCACACTAAAGGTAACCGCAGCTTCCTCAGAACATCTTGTGCAGCTTATGGCTCCGGGGATCACCGCTCAGCCTGTGGGGAGCGTTCTATCTTGCTGCATTCCATCCCCCGGAGGCCCCGCAGCGTCAGTATCGTTACCGGAACTCTCATAGGTAGCGTCACTAAACAACCCCTAATCTGTTCAACCCACGACGTCTTCATTTTTGATCTGTACCACCGGGCCCCATTACCGGCAGGCGCGGCACCCCGTGACAAGGAGGAAGACGAAACGCCTGTCCCCCAGAGTCCCGGCCACGGTGAGTCATCTGTTTGTCCGGGGCTGTCAGGTTCTGTCTGGTATTTCCTGTAAAACACCGGACAGAACCTGACAGCCCAAAAACGTGGTGTGAAACCAGCCTAAGGGGCCTCACTACTTCTAAGACCGGTTTCACATCATGGTTTTTGGGATCCGGTTCCGGCCCCATAGTATTCCTATGGGGCCAGATGGAGCCAGATGGCAGCTATTTGCTATCCGGTTTCCATCTGTCCGGGAGAATCCGGATTTTGCTCCCAGACACAAAAACGGAGCAAAAATCGGCACAAATCAGATCCTCCCGGATCCGGCGCCCCCTAACATGGGAGTCTATGGCACCGGATCTGACATAAAATCGGGGCCGGACGCCAGGTGCTGGAGTTTAGCAGCGAAACTTCAGCACCTGGAGCTGTCCCCTGCAGAGATTTCAGGATCTTGAAATTTCAGCAGCTGCGCTCTGCTGAATCCAGCTACAAACCGGACCCGAGCGAATATTTGCCCTCCGGTTCTGTTTCAAAATCAGGTCCAGGGCTGTCAGGTTCACACCGGACAGCCCTGCACCTGATCTTGCAGTGATGTGAATTCAGCCCTGCGTTCACACATTTGCGTATTTTGCTGCGCTTTTTTGCGCGCGCTTTTTGCCGCGTTTTTCGGCCGCGCAAAAAAGCGCAACAAAATACGCAGGGGCTTCCACACACTGCGCTTTCTTTACCCCAGAAAGCGCAGTGATGTCACAGAGGGGAGGAAGAATCCTGCTTCCTCCTCCCCTCTGTGACAGCCCCATTAGATTTCACAGTGTATTAATATACAGTGTGAAATCTAAATTAAACAGAGGCAAATGTATGTAAAATAAAAAAGAATGAATACTTCACCTGTCTGGTGCAATGTGTGAACGTAGCCTAACTCTGTCCCCTTACATTGTCTTCTGTGGCTGAGATAGAAGCACAATGCCGGCGCTGCACTCACCTCTCCTACAGCATTGATCACCCAGGATCCAGAGCGTCGTCACAGGGGCAGCAAAGAAGAAAACTTCTCAGCAGACAGTATCACACAGGAGAGGAGTAGATACACAGCTCAGCAGACAGTATCACACAGGATAGGATTAGATACACACAGCTCAGCAGACAGTATCACACAGGATAGGATTAGATACACACAGCTCAGCAGACAGTATCACACAGGATAGGATTAGATACACAGCTCAGCAGACAGTATCACACAGGATAGGATTAGATACACACAGCTCAGCAGACAGTATCACACAGGATAGGATTAGATACACAGCTCAGCAGACAGTATCATACAGGAGAGGATTAGATACACAGCTCAGCACACAGTATCACACAGGATAGGATTAGATACACGGCTCAGCAGACAGTATCACACAGGATAGGATTAGATACACAGTTCAGCAGACAGTATCACACAGGATAGGATTAGATACACAGCTCAGCAGACAGTATCACACAGGATAGGATTAGATACACAGCTCAGCAGACAGTATCACACAGGATGGGATTAGATGCACAGCTCAGCAGACAGTATCACACAGGATAGGATTAGATACACAGATCAGCAGATAGTATCACACAGGAGAGGATTAGATACACAGCTCAGCAGACAGTATCACAAAGGAGAGGATTAGATACACAGCTCAGCAGACAGTATCACACAGGATAGGATTAGATACACAGCTCAGCATACAGTATCACACAGGATAGGATTAGATGCACAGCTCAGCAGACAGTATCACACAGGATAGGATTAGATACACAGCTCAGCAGACAGTATCACACAGGATAGGATTAGATACACAGATCAGCAGATAGTATCACACAGGAGAGGATTAGATACACAGCTCAGCAGACAGTATCACAAAGGAGAGGATTAGATACACAGCTCAGCAGACAGTATCACACAGGAGAGGATTAGATACACAGCTCAGCAGACAGTATCACACAGGATAGGATTAGATACACACAGCTCAGCAGACAGTATCACACAGGATAGGATTAGATACACAGCTCAGCAGACAGTATCACACAGGAGAGGATTAGATACACAGTATCACACAGGATGGGATTAGATACACAGCTCAGCAGACAGTATCACACAGGAGAGGATTAGATACACAGTTCAGCAGACAGTATCACACAGGATAGGATTAGATACACGGCTCAGCAGACAGTATCACACAGGATAGGATTAGATACACAGCTCAGCAGACAGTATCACACAGGAGAGGATTAGATACACAGCTCAGCAGACAGTATCACACAGGAGAGGATTAGATACACAGCTCAGCAGACAGTATCACATAGGATAGGATTAGATACACGGCTCAGCAGACAGTATCACACAGGAGAGGATTAGATACACAGCTCAGCAGACAGTATCACACAGGCGAGGATTAGATACACAGATCAGCAGACAGTATCACACATTGAATACTTATATACACCAGAAGAGGAGGGAGATATTATGACATATGACATACTTAGATACAGCAGTCACAATTGTCCCTGTGTTAATTGGTTTCTCCTTATAACCTGGAAATTGTAATTTTGGATATTTTTTTAATGAAGGTTCCATATTATATTGTAATACTTACAATTGTCATTGCGTTGCAAATTGGGCAGAGTACCATGCCATCTCCACCGCAGTTAGGGCAACACTGCAATGAGACAGACATTATATTCACCCTTTGATGTCTGGTGGAATACGTCAGCGCAGTGTTTAACCCTTCATCCTCCCTACTCTATATGCACCATGCTGGGGACTGATCTGCTTTTATAGTGGTTGTGACTCTCACAACCACACAAGGTGAAGCCTCTGATACCTATTTAGGTCATATTTTATCTCTCAGACCCTTCATCCTCCCTACTTTAATGTTCTGAGATAATGACCTTTGGGTTTCATAATCATCAACATTAACATAAATAAACCCATGAAATAGATCCCTCTGTGTGTAATGACTTTATATAATAGATGTGGTCACTTTATGTATTGAATTACTGAAATAAAGTTACTTTTTGATGACCTTCTCATTCATTGAGCTGCACTTGTACATTGCTGTGCTTCTGCCTATTCACAGGGGACTGAGGCCGATCCTTTATTACGAGCTGTTTAGCTGTTCATGCTCTTGTGATGTGTCTAATGTGTGTGTGCAGCTTCTATGAAAACGTTGGCTTAATGCTCATGTGCACTGTGATTTACTCATATTTGTATAAATTGTGCCACTTAAAGGAATTCTCCATTCTTATATTCCTTATGCCGTTAGGCTCACACTAGGAAAAAAATAATAGAGTAACATTTAAATGGAAAATCTCCTTTAATAGAAAGTTTCCCATACACCATACCTCCCAACTTATGAAGAACAGAAAGAGGGACAAAGGATGTGGCGCGCGCCCCTAGCCACACCCATTTACAAGTGACAAACATTCAACAGATGACCTTATTAATATTAAACTTCTGATTATTGCATTTTTGCTGCATTTTTTTTTCCTTTTCCAATTCATTTGATGCAATTTATAGCAATGAGGAAAGACGGCACTCACCGAAAGGTTACTTACAGATATGTCTTTAATCCAAGTGCTGAGGTTGCATGGTGCAGGGAGGGTTCAGCAGAGGGGGACGACAGTCACCGTTTCACGCCATGAGCTGTGGACCCGTAGAAGTGCATTTAGCGTGAAACAGAGAGCATCGTCCCCCTCTGCTGAACCCTCCCTGCACCATGCAACCTCCGCACTTGGATTAAAGACATATCTGTAAGTAACCTTTCGGTGAGTGCCGTCTTTCCTCATTGCTATAAATTGTTGCACTTGTGCTGAAGACTGAGCAACACTGTTTGTTTTCCAGCATTCCACCAGTGCCCGGTTTCCTCTCCTCACTCTATATTTATTTATTCAGTTGATGCGTTTTAGGCTGCGTTCACACATTTGCGTATTTTGTTGCGCTTTTTGCTGCATTTTTCAGCAAAAAAGCGCAACAAAATACACGGGCTTTCACACACTGCGCTTTCTTTACCCCAGAAATCACAGGTGACGTCACAGAGGGGAGGAAGAATCCTGCTTCCTCCTCCCCTCTGTGACAGCTGTGGCCGCCCATTAGATTTCACAGTGTATTAATATACACTGCGAAGACTAAATTAAACAAAGACAAATGTATGAAAAATAAAAAAGAATGAATACTTATTGGCCTCATTACCGGACACCAGGAAAAGGCGTCGGAGAGGTAAAGTATTCATTCTTTTATATTTTTCATACACTTGCCTTTCTTTAATTTAGATTTCGCAGTGTATATTAATACACTGTGAAATCTAATGGGCGGTCACAGCTGTCACAGAGGGGAGGAGGAAGCAGGATTCTTCCTCCCCCTCTGTGACGTCAGAGGGAGAAAACGCAGGAGCAGCTGCGTAAAGTATTGACATCTCAATTCTTTACGCAGCTGCGTTTTCTCCCTGAATAAGCACTGTCTGCACGGCAAAGTGAATTTCCCATTCACTTTGATGGGAGACACAAAGCACATTGCGTGTTTTGAAAAGCACGCGGTAAAAAATGGCGGCAAAATACGCAGCCTTAGTGCCGTTTAGTACTGACAGCACACACTATGGGCTGCCCCATCATAGAACGCAGCAGGACGGCTGAGACTAGTGCCTGCCCTACAGCATTGTTCATTTTATAGCCAGGGCTGTGGAGTCAGTAGCCAAACCTACGACTACAAGTCCTCAGTTTTCCTCATTGTTTAGTGATCGCTGGTGAGATATCACACGTATAGATATATTGAATGACTCTGCGACAAGTGAACGATATTAGCGGTCGTTCCGATGTTTATGTTCCTCAGTTCTGAATAGGCGAAGTCGTAAACGAGATCGTTATCGCGGTGTCACACACGCCGATGCTGCAGGTTGTACGGACGACCAACGACTGATTTATGGTCCTGTTCATAAATCTGCGATCAACGATCAAATGACTTATCCTTGGTTGAAATTACATGTCACACGCAACTACCTCGTTGCGACATCACAAAACCCGTGACGTTTCACCGATATCATTAACGATAGCGCAGTGTGTGACGGGGCCTTTAATGTTTAACATGAATCTGCTGCATAACTCAGAGAAAAACAGTAGGACCCCCCTGATTATTATGGGGGCACCTGGATTCTATGTTGTATTAGGACAGGAAACGCTCTGCATGACGCCCTTTTCCTTCCATTCAAATATGGAAACAGATGAATCAGATAGATCCCACAATAATCAATCAGACCCCTTTACTTCCATTCATATCAGTATGCAACAGATTCATCTCAAACTATAATTCCATTTGTCGGCTTCTCTAAATGGAAAACGTTAACTTAATATCAGAATGGAGAGGAGCAGCCTAAAGGTGGGGTTACACGTAGCGATATCGCTGCAACGTCACAGGTTTTGTGACGTTGCAGTGACCTCAGCAGCGATGTTGCTGCGTGTGACATGCCACAACGACCAGCGATCATCTCGCTGATCGCTGAGGAATGGCCAGGACCATTTTCCAATCGTTGGTCTGCCGCTATCACACATGCATCGCATGTGACAGGGGCAATGATCAGCAACACCCAGTGTGCACCCGACACCCTGACCGAGCCCAGCAACCGTCGGGTGTCGGCACATCGCTGGGTGATCGCTGGTGAGATCTACTTGTTTGGCATCTCATCAGCGATCACATAGTGATGTTCCAGCGATCCCAATCGCTGGTCAGGTCGCTGGAACATCGCTACGTGTAACGTAGCCTTAAGGCCAAGATCAGACGGCCATATTCCACCGGCCTTGTAAGGAGCACAATGCCCGGACTGATCTAACTGATAGACCTAACCTGGTCTAATCTTCATAGGCCTGGATCCAATACATGAGGCTGCTGAGCCTCACATCCCAAGCATTACACACACACATCACTCTCACACCACACGCATGACTCATACACCCCACAGATCACTCAAACACCCCATGCATCCCACACACCCCACGCATCACTCACACACGCATCATTCACAAACACCACACACATGACTCACACACCCCACGTATCACATACATCACATGCATCACTCACACCACACAAATTACATGCATCTCTCTAACTGATACGTCACTCACACACACCAAGCATCACACACACACATAACTCACACACATTACACGCATCTCTCTAACTGACGCATGACACACATCACACGCATCACTCACGCCACATGCATGACTCACAATCCCCATGCATCACTCTAACACATGACACACACTCCATTCATCACTCACACAACACGCACATCACACGCACTCTAACTGACGCATCACTCACACACCACACGCATCACTCTCACGCCACATGCATGACTCACACACACCCCATGCATCACACACATCACATGCATCACTTACACACATGACACACACCACACACATCACATGCATCACACACATTACATCTAACTACACGCATCACTCACACACACCACGCATCACACGCATCACTCTAACACACGCATCACACACCACATGCATCACTCAAGCTACATGCATGACTCACACCCCCCATGCATCACTCTAACACATGACACACACCCCATGCATCACTCACACACCACGCATCACTCACACACACCACATGCATCACTCTCACACCACATGCATGAATCCACACACATCCCATGCATCACACACATCACATGCATCACTTACACACATAACACACCACACACATCACATGCATCACACACATTACATGCACTCTAACTGCAACTCTAATTACTCACATAATCCACATGCATCACTCACACATTACACGCATCATTCAAACTGACGCATCACTCACACACCACACGCATTACTCTCATGCTACATGCATGTCTCACACACACCCCACACATCACTCACACATACCCCATGCATCACACACATCGCTCACACACGACTCCCACACCCCACGCATCAAACATCACATGCATCGCTCAAACACCACACACACTGACGCATCACTCACACACCACACACATCACTCTCACGCCACATGCATCACTCACATGCATCACTCACACACTTCACATGCATTACTCAAACTAGCGCACAGTGATGTGCAGGAGCCGCCAATATAATGGGTATAACAGCTGCCAGGTATTTACATATAGCTGAAGGGTGGGTGGGCCCCTGAAATCAATTTCCCTGGTGGGCCCCAGACACCCCAGTCCGACCCTGTGTACATTCCTCATCTAACCGCCTGCAAGACTTCACCCGAGCATCCCCCATCCTCTGGAACTCTGCACCCCAAAACTTCCGACTGTCCCCTACACTCTGAACCTTCAAGTGGAACCTGAAAACCCAACTCTTCAGAACAGTCTGCAATGACCACAGTGCCAGCTCACCACCACTGGACCCAGCGCTCCACCACCACTGGACCCAGCGCTCCACCACCACCACTGGACCCAGCGCTCCACCACCACCACTGGACCCAGCGCTCCACCACCACCACTGGACCCAGCGCTCCACCACCACCACTGGACCCAGAGCTCCACCACCACTGGACCCAGCGCTCCACCACCACTGGACCCAGCGCTCCACCACCACTGGACCCAGCGCTCCACACCACCACATGGACCCAGCGCTCCACCACCACTGGACCCAGCGCTCCACCACCACTGGACCCAGCGCTCCACCACCACCACTGGACCCAGCGCTCCACCACCACTGGACCCAGCGCTCCACCACCACTGGACCCAGCGCTCCACCACCACTCGACCCAGAGCTCCACCACCACCACTGGACCCAGCGCTCCACCACCACTGGACCCAGAGCTCCACCACCACCACTGGACCCGGCGCTCCACCACCACTGGACCCAGAGCTCCACCACCAGAGCAGACCCAACCTACTGTCTCCCTCCCCCAGTGGCGTAGCGTGGGGGGGGGCGGAGGGGCGGTCCGCCCCGGGCGGCAGGTGTGTGGGGGCGGCAGCAGGGCTGCATTTACAAGGCAGGGTAGCGTGAGCGTTTTTTTTTTTCTTTCCCTCCCTCCCCCAGACTCCATATGAAAACTGGAGTCTTTGTGGGGGAGGGAGGGTGCGCCACTGGCACTGTATTGCCGCCCGAAGGCGGCGAGCCCTGCTGGTAGTACAAAGGGCGGCATCCTCAGGAGCGCCTGGTGGTAGTGCTGCCCCCCTGCTGATGCCGTTCCCGCTCCTATAGTCCTGGCCGCCGACGCTGCGACCAGGTTTGGCGTACTGGGGCTGCTGGTGGGGTATCTGCCCCAGGCTCAGCAGACTCCTGCTGCAGCGCCTGCGGTCTCCAAACCGCCCCCCGCCAGCAGTGTGAGCCGGCTACATGAGCCAGCTGCATGCTTCAAAGTGCCCCGCATTGACAGGACCTGTGATGATGTCAAAGGAGGGGAGGAGTCACGGGGGTTACATGATCATCTCCTCAGTATGCAGCCAGGACTCCCACCATGGTGCTGGATGAGGTGAAGTTCATGTGTGGGGCTGAGGGATTTACAGTGTAAATGAATGTAGCAGAGCTGTGTATGTATGAGGTATATGGAGTGGAGCTGAGTGTACGAGGTGTACAGAGTGGAGGTGCGTGTGTACGAGGCGTATTGAGTGGAGCTGTGTATGTATGAGTTGTGCAGAGCGGAGCCGTGTGTGTGCGAGGTGTACAGAGCAGAGCCGAGTGTGTACGAGGTGTATGGAGCAGAGCCGAGTGTTTACAAGGTGTACAGAGCGGAGCCATGTGTGTACGAGGTGTATGGAGCAGAGCCGAGTGTGTACGAGGTGTATGGAGTGGAGCCAAGTGTGTACGAGGTGTACGGAGCAGAGCCGAGTGTGTACGAGGTGTATGGAGTGGAGCCAAGTGTGTACGAGGTGTACGGAGCAGAGCCGTGTGTGTACGAGGTGTACGGAGCGGAGCCGCGTGTGTACGAGGTGTACGGAGCAGAGCCGAGTGTGTACGAGGTGTATGGAGTGGAGCTGTGTATGTATAAGTTGTGCAGAGTGGAGCCGTGTGTGTATGAGGTGTACGGAGCAGAGCCGAGTGTGTACGAGGTGTACGGAGCGGAGCCGTGTGTGTACGAGGTGTACGGAGCGGAGCCGTGTGTGTACGAGGTGTACAGAGCGGAGCCGTGTGTGTACGAGGTGTACGGAGCGGAGCCATGTGTGTACGAGGTGTACGGAGGGGAGCCGAGTGTGTACGAGGTGTACAGAGCGGAGCCGAGTGTGTACGAGGTGTACGGAGCAGAGCCGAGTGTGTACGAGGTGTATGGAGCAGAGTGTGTACGAGGTGTACGGAGCAGAGCCGAGTGTGTACGAGATGTACGGAGCGGAGCCGAGTGTGTACGAGGTGTACGGAGCGGAGCCGTGTGTGTACGAGGTGTACGGAGCGGAGCCGTGTGTGTACGAGGTGTACAGAGCGGAGCCGTGTGTGTACGAGGTGTACGGAGCGGAGCCATGTGTGTACGAGGTGTACGGAGGGGAGCCGAGTGTGTACGAGGTGTACAGAGCGGAGCCGAGTGTGTACGAGGTGTACGGAGCAGAGCCGAGTGTGTACGAGGTGTACGGAGCAGAGCCGAGTGTGTACGAGGTGTACGGAGCAGAGCCGAGTGTGTACGAGGTGTACGGAGCAGAGCCGAGTGTGTACGAGGTGTACGGAGCAGAGCCGAGTGTGTACGAGGTGTACGGAGCAGAGCTGCGCTTGTACGAGGTGTACAGAGCGGAGCTGTATGTGTACGAGGTGTACGGAGCGGAGACCAGTGTGCAGTGTGTACAAGGTGTACGGAGCAGAGCTGTATGTGTACGAGGTGTACGGAGCAGAGCCGAGTGTGTACGAGGTGTACGGAGCGGAACCATGTGTGTACAAGGCGTTCGCAGTGGAGCCCAGTGTGTACAAAGCGGAGCCGCGTGTGTACGAAGCAGAGCCACATATGTACTAGGTGTATGGAGTGGAGCCATATGTGTACAAGGTGTACGTTCGCCTCAGGCAGCAGAGAGGCTAGGTTCACCCCTGACAGCTCCCGTCCCGGCCCCTCAGCGCTGAGTGCGATCACGCTTCACGGTGACAGGAAGCCGCTGGGAGCTCAGCTGCTTCCTGTCCCGTGATGGCTGCAAGTGCTGGTGCGGTGGTGGCGGCGGCTCCTCCATCCAGCCGGCCTCCCATGGACCCAGAGAGGTGAGGGAAACTGTGCAGAGGAGAAGAGGACAGGGGGACAGAGGAGAAGAGGACAGGGGGGCAGAGAAGGACAGGGACAGGGAGCAGAGAAGGACAGGGGAGCAGAGAAGGACAGGAACAGGGGGGCAGAGAAGGAGAGGAACAGGGGATCAGAGGAGAAGAGGACAGGGGGGCAGAGGACAGGGGGCAGAGGAGAAGAGGACAGGGGAGCAGAGAAGGACAGGGACAGGGGAGCAGAGAAGGACAGGGGAGCAGAGAAGGACAGGGACAGGGGAGCAGAGAAGGACAGGGGAGCAGAGAAGGACAGGGACAGGGGAGCAGAGAAGGACAGGGACAGGGGGGCAGAGAAGGACAGGAACAGGGGGCAGAGAAGGACAGGAACAGGGCGGCAGAGGAGAACAGGAACAGGGGAGCAGAGAAGGACAGGAACATGGGGGCAGAGAAGGACAGGAACAGGGGGGCAGAGGAGAAGAGGACAGGGGGCAGAGAAGTACAGGGACAGGGGAGCAGAGAAGGACAGGAACAGGGGGGCAGAGAAGGACAGGAACAGGGGGGCAGAAGAGAAGAGGACAGGGGGGAAGAGGAGAAGAGGACAGGGGGGCAGGAGGACAGGAACAGGGGGACAGAGGAGAAGACGAGCAGCTGGAGGAACAGAGGAGAGGAGGACGGGGGTGCAGGAGGACAGAGGAGCAGCAGGAGGGACAGAGGAGAGGAGGACGGGGGCGCAGGAGGACAGAGGAGCAGCAGGAGGGACAGAGGAGAGGAGGACAGGGGTGCAGGAGGACAGAGGAGAGGAGGACGGGCGTGCAGGAGGACAGAGGAGAGGAGGACAGGGGTGCAGCAAGACAGAGGAGAGGAGGACGGTGGTGCAGGAGGGACAGAGGAGAGGAGGACGGGGTGCAGGAGGACAGAGGAGAGGAGGATGGGGGTGCAGGAGACAGAGGAGAGGAGGACGGGGGTGCAGGAGGACAGAGGAGAGAAGGACGGGGTGCAGGAGGACAGAGGAGAGGAGGACGGGGGTGCAGGAGGACAGAGGAGAGGAGGACAGGGGTGCAGGAGGACAGAGGAGAGGAGGACGGGGGTTCAGGAGGAGTGGGGGTGTGTGTGGTGATAATGGCAGCTGTGCCAGGTGTCTCAGCCTCCACCTTCCTATGTTGGCAGGGTGTGGCATGCTGGGAATTGTAGCTCTCCTGCCTGTTCGAGCGTTACTGTATGGTTTCTGGGCAGTGTGTTGGGTGCTGGGAGTTGTAGTTCTCCTGGGTGGGCTCAATGTTCTCCCGCCTCCTGTCTGTAGTTATTGTGCCTCTTCTGGGATGTCCCCAGCTCCGTGCTGTCCTCAGCTCCGAGCTGTGCACAGACAGTGTACCACCATGTCCCCAGATCCGTGCTGTGCACAGTGTACCACCATGTCTTCATCTTTGTGCTGTGCACAGACAGTGTACCGTATACTGTCTGTGCACAGCACGGAGCTGGGGACTTGGTGGTACACTGTGCACAGCACAGAGCTGGGGACATGGTGGTACACTGTCTGTGCACAGCACGGAGCTGAGGACATGGTACACTGTGCACAGCACGGAGCTGAGGACATGGTGCTACACTGTCTGTGCACAGCATGGAGCTGAGGACACGGTGGTGCACTGTCTCTCGCCGCCTTAAAATCGGTCTGTTTCCCATCCAGGAGAGTCGGACGAGTTACATCCGTTTTTTGGTCCGTTTGGCAACTGCTGTGCGAGTGTCCGACATTTCTCTCAGATTACATCTGTGTGCAATCCGTGTTTTTTCTCAGCAGCTATTACTGTAGAATCATTTACAGGAACATTTTACAGTGTTCTCAGCTACAGAATGAGAATGTATCCGTGAAAAAAACAGATGCCTCTCGGATGGTCCGTGTGCGGTCCGTGATTTTGTCGGACCCGTAGACTTGCATTGGTGAGTCTCAATGTGAATCACATACTGTCACAGCATGTTGCAACTTTTTTCTCATCCTGAATCAGGATGAGAAAAAAGCGTCCGACACTCATCAGTGTGCTCTCAGAGATTGATTGCAATGTGAGAAAATCACACATTACACTCATCAGAGTTTCACCCCAGTGTGGCCGTACCCTAATACTAAAATCCATATAGTAATCCTACTGGTATGGGAAGGGTTTATGGCTCAGTTAGTACACTCCATACTTCATGGTATGGGGAGGGTTTATGGCTCAGTTAGTACACTCCATACTTCATGGTATGGGGAGGGTTTATGGCTCAGTTAGTACACTCCATACTTCATGGTATGGGGAGGTTTATGGCTCAGTACACACTCCATACTTCTTGTTATTAACCAGTTAATGCTCTCTTGTCCACCGCACTGCAGTGTCAAAAGAGGACGACAGCGAGACAGACAGCAACACGGCATCAGAGAGCCCCTGACCTCGAAATAGAAGATCCTCAGATCCCGGTATTGTGACATAATATTAAGAATGAAGTTTTTTGCATTAATATTACACTATGAACTCCACAGTACAGCGGCAAAAAATTGCTCCGGCCCCAGGCCCTCCTTGAGTCCTGCTTGTTGCCATACACTGGGGTTGTGCAGAGGTGGCGGTGCACAGTGACAACCCCAATAGGTGAGTGGCCATTTGGCCCAATACTTACCCCCCAATTGCACCCCTTCTCTTTGTGTTTTAGTATAGTAGTTATATTCTTGTATATAGGGGCAGACAGTGTATACTATGTATACTTCCGGATTATCAACAACCAAAGGGGCGGCAAATCTTTCGACCGCCCCGGGTGCCACAAATCATTGCTACGGCACTGCCCTCCCCATTGTCCTGTAGAATGTAAGCCTGCAAGGGCAGGGTCCTCTCTCCTCTGTATCAGTCTGTCACTTTGTTCATTATATTTGTAACTTGTTTGTATGTAACCCTTTCTCATGTACAGACCATGGAATGAATGGTGCTCTATAAATAAACAATAATAATGATCCACAGGATCCTCACACAATGTGACAACAATCGCTCCCATATTGAACATTCTCTATTTCCACGATCCGGAGACCCTGAGTCCTGGGGAACACAGCCTAAGCTCCACCCCCTGATCACATGACACTGACATCACCTAAGCTCCACCCCCTGATCACATGACACTGACATCACCTAAGCTCCACCCCCTGATCACATGACACTGACATCGCCTAAGCTCCACCCCCTGATCACATGACACTGATGAGGTCATCACAGGTCCTTCAGCTCTCACAGTGCAGCAGATCCGTCCTGGTTGTAGTGTGAGGAAGATTCCCTGTCCTCCTCTATACAGGTGATTATACAAAGGCTCCACTGCAGGAGGAAGAACTAGATGTGGAGGAGGTGTCTGTGCTGCCTGCCTCTCCCCCCTGTGTGTGTGCCTCTCCCCCCTGTGTGTGTGCCTCTCCCCCCCTGTGTGTGTGCCTCTCCCCCCCTGTGTGTGTGCCTCTCCCCCCCTGTGTGTGTGCCTCTCCCCCCCTGTGTGTGTGCCTCTCCCCCCTGTGTGTGTGCCCTCTCCCCCCTGTGTGTGTGCCTCTCCCCCCCTGTGTGTGTGCCTCTCCCCCCCTGTGTGTGTGCCTCTCCCCCCCTGTGTGTGTGCCTCTCCCCCCCTGTGTGTGTGCCCTCTCCCCCCCTGTGTGTGTGCCTCTCTCCCCCCCTGTGTGTGTGCCTCTCCCCCCTGTGGTGTGCCTCTCTCCCCCCTGTGTGGTGTGCCTCTCCCCCCTGTGTGTGTGTGCCTCTCCCCCCGTGTGTGTGTGCCTCTCCCCCCTGTGTGTGTGTGTGCCTCTCCCCCCTGTGTGTGTGCCTCTCCCCCCTGTGTGTGCGCCTCTCCCCCCTGTGTGTGGCCTCCCCCCTGTGTGTGTGTGCCTCCCCCCTGTGTGTGTGTGCCTCCCCCCTGTGTGTGTGTGCCTCTCCCCCCTGTGTGTGTGTGCCTCTCCCCCCTGTGTGTGTGTGCCTCTCCCCCCTGTGTGTGTGTGCCTCTCCCCCCTGTGTGTGTGTGCCTCTCCCCCCTGTGTGTGTGTGCCTCTCCCCCCTGTGTGTGTGTGTGCCTCTCCCCCCCTGTGTGGTGTGTGCCTCTCCCCCCCCTGTGTGTGTGTGCCTCTCCCCCCCCTGTGTGTGTGTGCCTCTCCCCCCCCCTGTGTTGTGTGTGCCTCTCCCCCCCCCTGTGTGTGTGTGCCTCTCCCCCCCCCTGTGTGTGTGTGCCTCTCCCCCCCCCTGTGTGTGTGTGCCTCTCCCCCCCCCGTGTGTGTGTGCCTCTCCCCCCCCGTGTGTGTGTGCCTCTCCCCCCCTGTGTGTGTGTGCCTCTCCCCCCGTGTGTGTGTGCCTCTCCCCCCTGTGTGTGTGTGCCTCTCCCCCCTGTGTGTGTGTGCCTCTCCCCCCTGTGTGTGTGTGCCTCTCCCCCCTGTGTGTGTGTGCCTCTCCCCCCTGTGTGTGTGTGCCTCTCCCCCCTGTGTGTGTGTGCCTCTCCCCCCTGTGTGTGTGTGCCTCTCCCCCCTGTGTGTGTGTGCCTCTCCCCCCTGTGTGTGTGTGCCTCTCCCCCCTGTGTGTGTGTGCCTCTCCCCCCTGTGTGTGTGTGTGCCTCTCCCCCCTGTGTGTGTGTGCCTCTCCCCCCTGTGTGTGTGTGCCTCTCCCCCCTGTGTGTGTGTGCCTCTCCCCCCTGTGTGTGTGTGCCTCTCCCCCCCTGTGTGTGTGCCTCTCCCCCCTGTGTTGTGCCTCTCTCCCCCCTGTGTGTGTGCCTCTCCCCCCCTGTGTGTGTGCCTCTCCCCCCCCTGTGTATATGCCTCTCCCCCCCTGGTGTATATGCCTCTCCCCCCTGTGTGTGTGTGCCTCTCCCCCCTGTGTGTGTGTGCCTCTCCCCCCTGTGTGTGTGTGCCTCTCCCCCCTGTGTGTGTGCCTCTCCCCCCCCCGTGTGTGTGCCTCTCCCCCCCCCGTGTGTGTGCCTCTCCCCCCCCCCCCTGTGTATGCCTCTCTCCCCCCCCCCCCCCTGTGTATGCCTCCCCCCCCCCCCCCCCTGTGTATGCCTCCCCCCCCCCCCCCCCTGTGTGTGTGTGGCCTCTCCCCCCTGTGTGTGTGTGCCTCTCCCCCCCCCCGTGTGTGTGCCTCTCCCTCCCCCGTGTGTGTGCCTCTCCCCCCCCCCGTGTGTGTACCTCCCCCCCCCCCCCTCCCCCTGTGTGTGTGCCTGCCAACCCCCCCCCCCCCCCCCCTGTGTGTGTCTGCCTCTCCTCCCCCCCCCCCCCCCCCCTGTGTGTGCCTCTCCTCCTGTGCATGCGATGGGGAAGGACAGAGCGGGGGGTGAGAACAGAGAATGTGGTTGGCTGGAGGTGCCGGGGTTCCGGTGGTGGTAGTGTGTGGCAGGCAGCACCACCGCCAGCAGTCGCTATATTGTTACACCCAATACTTGGATGTATCCACATAACTGCCTTGTGGCTTCTGACGGAAGTGACAGCGATACAACCGGGGGAAGACACAAGGCAATTATGTAAGTAGATAAGATCCCTGCTAGGAAACCTCATTACATCACTAAGGACAGGATCCATCGCTCGTGGTCGGTGACGTCTTGTAGATGTGATCGGTCCTTAGTTACAGGATCCATCGCTCGTGGTCGGTGATCTCTTGTAGATGTGATCGCTCCTTAGTTACAGGATCCATCGCTCGTGGTCGGTGACGTCTTGTAGATGTGATCGGTCCTTAGTTACAGGATCCATCGCTCGTGGTCGGGATCTCTTGTAGATGTGATCGGTCCTTAGTTACAGGATCCATCGCTCGTGGTCGGTGACGTCTTGTAGATGTGATCTCTCCTTAGTTACAGGATCCATCGCTCGTGGTCGGTGACGTCTTGTAGATGTGATCGGTCCTTAGTTACAGGATCCATCGCTCGTGGTCGGTGACGTCTTGTAGATGTGATCGGTCCTTAGTTACAGGATCCATCGCTCGTGGTCGGTGACGTCTTGTAGATGTGATCGGTCCTTAGTTACAGGATCCATCGCTCGTGGTCGGTGATCTCTTGTAGATGTGATCGGTCCTTAGTTACAGGATCCATCGCTCGTGGTCGGTGATCTCTTGTAGATGTGATCGGTCCTTAGTTACAGGATCCATCGCTCGTGGTCGGTGATCTCTTGTAGATGTGATCGGTCCTTAGTTACAGGATCCATCGCTCGTGGTCGGTGATCTCTTGTAGATGTGATCGGTCCTTAGTTACAGGATCCATCGCTCGTGGTCGGTGACGTCTTGTAGATGTGATCGGTCCTTAGTTATAGGATCCATCGCTCGTGGTCGGTGACGTCTTGTAGATGTGATCGGACCTTAGTTATAGGATTCATCGCTCGTGGTCGGTGACGTCTTGTAGATGTGATCGGTTCTTAGTTACAGGATCCATCGCTCGTGGTCGGTGATCTCTTGTAGATGTGATCGGTCCTTAGTTACAGGATCCATCGCTCGTGGTCGGTGACGTCTTGTAGATGTGATCGGTCCTTAGTTACAGGATCCATCGCTCGTGGTCGGTGACGTCTTGTAGATGTGATCGGTCCTTAGTTACAGGATCCATCGCTCGTGGTTGGTGACGTCTTGTAGATGTGATCGGGGCCTTAGTTACAGGATCCATCGCTCGTGGTCGGTGACGTCTTGTAGATGTGATCGGTCCTTAGTTACAGGATCCATCGCTCGTGGTCGGTGATCTCTTGTAGATGTGATCGGTCCTTAGTTACAGGATCCATCGCTCGTGGTCGGTGACGTCTTGTAGATGTGATCGGTCCTTAGTTACAGGATCCATCGCTCGTGGTCGGTGATCTCTTGTAGATGTGATCGCTCCTTAGTGTCAGGATTCATTTAATAGTAGATAAACCCTCATATCTGTGTCCTGACAAGTGATCTTTCATGAGTTCCAAACACTATTTACATTCTTATAGATAGTTTTATGTAAATAGATGATGTTTTGGCCTTAATTTGAATGTGAAATCATTTACATGCATTAAAGATTTAATCCACTTAAATATGTTACATGTTCTGCATTCACCTCACTTATACATGGGTATATATATACTATGTGGCAACTACAATATAGCGGTGAATATTTTGTGATTCCATAAATCAGCAGCTGCAGAGAAATGTCGGTCAATGATGCGTTTTTGCCTGGATTTTTCATGCGTTTTTTTAAGCATTTGTTCACTGTTGTGACTGTAAATAAAGCTAGGTTACACTGAGACAAAATAGGGTTTCTAGATATCATAATGTGACGTGGATACATAGGGACGCAGAAGACACGTAGCCAATAGCTTCAGATCTATTGGATCCACTGACGCGTTTCAGAGCCTGCTATGCTCCATCAGGGAATGAAGGCGCATAAACGACTTTGAAACGCGTCAGTGGATCCAATAAATCTGAAGTAATCTGAAGCTATTGGCTACGTGTCTTCTGTGGCAGCGCGGACCGGTAACACATTGTCCCTTTAAATCCTTGGATTATCTACCACTGTGCACGTGGAGGTGTGATCCTGCAGCGGTCCCCATTACGTGTCTCCTATACTGGTTGTGCGTTACACAACCTTAAAAGGTGAGCAGTGATTATTACGGCTTCAGAGCCACTCTGCATTCAACATGATAAGACCCGATTGCACTTGCTTCCTTTGCAGTGATTACATTGATAATGTGACGTGGGGCTCCGCTATGTTTTTGGTCACCAGCCCAGGTAGAGCTGGCAGGTACAGGCTGCCACCCACCCCATCTGCCTACTTTTACCTGGCTGGTAATCAAAAATATATTGTTTTCTCCTTCGCCTCATTGGGGGACACAGACCGTGGGTGTTATGCTGCTGTCCACTAGGAGGCGACACTAGGCAGAATCTGCAAAAGAGTTAGTGGCTCCTCCTCTGCAGTTATACACCCCTAGAGCAGGAAGTGCTTCTCCAGTTTTTGCTTAGTGTCGATAGGAGGCACACCTACATTTTATTGTCCTAAAATTTTTTCACTTTTTGATTTTTGATTTCAAGAAGAAGAAAAGTGGGTCTCTGACGAGACTCCCGGCATGGTCCCTCCTCGGCCCCCCACTGTTGGGGGCGCCTGGTTGAGGTCGACTTTTTCCCCCAACATGCCGCTCCCTCCTCGGCCCACCACTGTTGGCGGTGCCTGGTTGAGGTCGAGACGACGGCCCCCCCCCCTTCCCCAGCTCCCCACTGTTGGAGACCCTGGGTTGAAGTTGAGTTTACACAGCAGCCCGCTGATGGTGGACAGCAGCATCCCTCCCTAATCACCCCTTCGGGGCTTTTTAGGTTGAGACAGCGCAGGTAGGGCACTATCATGGTGCACTGGCGCAATCCACATACGGATTTCTGATGGACACAGGCCGCAGCACTCGGCATGTCTGCACTGCAGCTGCCGCAGCTCACTCCAGGAGCCTCAGCCTAGCTGAGTGTCTATAAGGGATACTCCAGGGCCCCAGTTCTGCCTGCGGCCCCCTAATGGGGGATGCAATTCAGCCGAACCCTGGAATCTGAAAGACCGTTTTCTCTGGGTTCTCCTAATGCTGCAGCATTTATGGCAGACAGGCACCCCAGGAGATCAGCCTTCGCTGCTTTCTCCTGATGGGGCAGGGGGCCCATGCTGTTAGTAGGAGCACCAGTTTGCTGGGCTCCCTACAGAGCCAGCACAGTGTCTGGACTCCAGGAGATCCAGTTCCACTGGGTTCTCCTGATGGGGGCTGCCACTCTAGACCGCACTTCCAGGGGACCCAGCCCTATGGGTGCCCCTGATGGCGGGCTGCGCTGGGCAAGCGCTCATGTGGCCTCAGCCCCAGGGGTCCGGCCGGGTCCAGATCCGTTCCGGTCCCGGACCGGACATCCGCGCCGGCCTGCCGTCATTTGCGGCATCTGTTTTTACTTGAGGCCGCGGCTTCGGCCTAGCGCGAAGCCGCCGCCTCTTTTCCCGCCTCTGGCCCGCCCCCGGATGACGCGGATGACACGGTCATCTTCAGATAGGGGGCAGAGCAGAGCGTGCAGGGCACGGAGTTTCTATTTCCCTGCACGCTCCGCCCCCCAGAGGACACATCATGGAGGGGGTGGCCTAGAGCTGCACAAGGGGCGGGACGGCTTCTCTGGCGCACATTTTGCCAGGCATCTTCCTCCCCCCCCCCCCCCATGTCCTCCCCCCACAGATAATGGCGGCATACAGTGGCGGCCAGTATATGAGAGGCTGACTGCATGAGCCATTATGTGTAAGGAGGGCCACCTACATCCAGCGGTGGCCATTGAGTGACTGAGGGCAGGAGTGGACCTGGGCTGTGAGGGATCAATAAAGCCCTCATACGGAGCCAGGAGCACCTTTGCAGAGTGCTGGTAGCCCAGTAACCTCAAAGACTCCCCTGCAGCCCCCACACAAGTAGTGACGGACAGTGCGGTACATGAGGTGGCTCAGTGGGATACTGCGTGGATGAACTTATAGTTTTCACAAAGTGCACACGGGGCAGCGAAGCCAAGCAGGGCTCCCTCCCTGCTGCAGCCCCACACGTTTCTTCCCGGCTGCACATGATAACCAGAGGTTCATTGGTCCTATTCCCTACTGCAGCTTCACACGCTTCTTCCCTATCGCACATAGCAGAGGATCAGCGTGCTTCTCTCGCTGCAGCTCCGTACGGTACCCGATAAGGCCACGGTCAGGAGGTTAGCATTTTCTCCTCCTGCTGCAGTGTTCGGGACCCACAGCATAGCGCTGGGGCTCTCAGCAGCTATGAAATGAGAGCATAGCAAGAGGTCGCTACCATGATGCTAACGGGCTCAGCAGTGCCTCTCCCCCGCTGCAGTCTTCAGGACACATGCCGTGCAGCTGGAGTCCAGCGTCAGGGAAAGCAGCGGCGCTTCCTCCTTGCTGCAACTCTCAGGGAACTACCTGCTGCAGTTCCCTAAGGAAAAGCTCGGCAACCGTCGGGGGGCTAGAGTCTCAGAGAGAGCCCTGGTCGCCAGACGCCGTACATGGCCAGCCAACCGTAGGTGATCGAGGCAGGCCATCAAGCTCTTCTGGCAAAACTGTGCGGAATTGCTACGATCCACCTGGTCTAACAACCTCTCGGTTGAAGAGGCGCCTGACCGTCTGGCTATCCAAGCGTCAAGGCCTTCTCTTGCACCTGGATTCACTTCTGTCGAAGCCGTGCAAGCTTTCAAGGCATTAGTGATTTGACCACACTAAATAAATGTCTCGTCCGCCGATCCTACTCTGGCGGCCCAGACTGCTCCACTCGCTTCTATAACTTTCTACCTGATGCATGCAGCCCTACATGCTGCTAACTGCGCAGCAGTCGCAGCCGCCAATGCCATTCCCATTAGACGTACCCTCCGGTTGTGGAAAGGGAAAATGGCCGCTATCTCTAAGGAGTCCTTCGCAGGTATTCCATATCTCTGCGGGCACCTGTTTGGACAACAGGATGGCCCGTTATCCGCTGTAGGTACCGTATGCCGGTCCCTTCGTAATTCATTAGCAGTTCCTCATAGTGGAGTTTATCCTCATTTCTGGAATCCCTGTACCAGTATCAAGCGAGGAACGTTTTCTAAAGATTCTAGTCCAGCCTATCGGTGGCCCACACACAGGACGGTACAGCTCAATCCGTGCTGGATCGAAAACCACCCAACATTTATGTCTGGATAAGACTTTTCCGAATGAAATCACCACTCCACATTAACTTCAAGAATCGCGCAGTATCCGTGCGTGCATACAGGACGCCTAGCGGCATATTCCTAGTACAATTCCTAGCCACAGGTTCCTCAGTTTGACAATCTTAGGAGAATACTAAAGGTGGCATGCCCGTTCAAGTTGTCTACGTCGTCATAACTGCTCACCAGAGTCGGGGAGGACGTCAGGACCACCCTTTACTCAAAGGGGGTTGTTTTCTTTCTGTACCGGACCCAGGGCTTATCAGGGCACCGAACCTCACGGACTGCAGAACACAGCGTGCCCAACAAGGTAGACACTACAAGGAGTTAGGAGGCTTATCCAACCTCCACAATTCCGATATTGTTCCAATAGTTCAATATATCACATCAGTGATCAACCTTCCACAGAACAGGAATTGTGGCCTGCGGCCGAGAGTCCGCACCCCCTTCATTCAGGTTTCTCTGTACTTAAGCCCTGCCAGGCAGGGCGTAGACAACAGGATGGCAGCAATAGAGGCAGGTTCCCTTGCTCAGCTGATCTCGACCAGCCTTCTCTCTCCACGCTTAAGTCATGGAACAAGAACCTAACTCACTGGACAGGACCTGTTTGTCGCCTGTCGTGTTTAACCAGGTGGCCTCACCACCGGTGGTTCTGCCCACTCCCTCTCTCCCGCAGGGACGTTTTTTCGTTCCAACATGCTGAAGGGTTCTGACTACTACCGCGAGCCCTCAGGATAGGGAATGGTATAACCCATCACAGGACAACAGGGCGCATGATCTCGCCCAGTTTCGAGAATGTCCAGCACTCTGCGGGAGATTTGTGAAAATTGACATAGCACGGATGGCCTTCAGATACCTGGTACATCCCTACACAGTTAAATTGGCCATGACTGGGACAGTTGTCAATCTCTGCTCCGGAAACCGCAGTCTCCGACATGATGATATTCATCAGGCACGTAGCTGGATGGAATACATGATTTCAGTGCGTTCAGGTGCTTTTTTGTATCGGTCTAGGCAACTATACTCGGGATTCCTTCAGCCGTCAGCCACAAGGGACGGTTTTCTCGAGAATGGGTCTCCCACCCTCATGTTGCTTCACGAGTCTACCGGCATTAGACAATCCCGGATGTGGACCTCATGTTATCGCCCCTCAGGGCCAAGGTGCCAGTTTTTTCTTTACCCACAGTTATTTGAAGCACACGCACCAGTTCAGGACTGGATTCACTTCCGAAATCCCACTCAACGTAGCTGTGCCATGGCGGTTGTCAGGCCGTTCAACCAGACAGTACAGATCTACTGTGCCAAGACCTGGTCTACCGTCGAGTTTTTCATCTCCGATTTGATGGCGTGGCATTTGAGACCCGGACCTTAACCCAGATGGGGTTTTCTTTGAATTTTTTTACTGAGCGTGGTCAGAGTGAGGGAACCGGTCTCATCAAACATATGCCGTCGAACATGGAAGAAAGTTATTTGGGTTGCTGGGTGCATGGCTACCCATTCTCCTTGTCCCTATTCTCTATCAGGAATACTCAGGTTACTTAAATCAGGCATAGACTCAGGCCTGTCTTTAGGTTCTCTCAAGGGGCAGGTTTTTCAGCCCTTCCACTCTCTTCCAGGAACGTTTAGCGACCATACCTCAGGACATCCGTCTATCGAGGGTCTGCTAATTATCTTCTCCATGCAATGTACCACTGCACCCGTGGGACCTAAATCTTGTCCTCACGGCTAGACTATACAAAAAAAACAAAAACATTTCAGTTTCATGGGACTTGCTCCCACAAACAGGGGTGTTTTTTTTTTTTAGTGGCAATTACTTCTTTCCAAGAAGTAGAGGAGTTTTGAAGTGTTTTCAGGTAAATCACCCTTCCTTATCTTCCATCTTTTCTTCCAATGGCAAGATACCTTTTTTGACTAAATGAAAGTAACTCTTGGCCACCACGGCGCCCGTTTCCAGGCCATCGGGTCATGAAGGCGCTGCATATGAAGGACCTCTTCAGGGCCCTATGTATATATAAATGTGTGTCCAACACAGTACCGCCTTTTAGAAAGTGAGATTTTCTATTACTTCTTTCAAAGGGCAGAAAATAAAGACATAGCCTCCAGGCTACTCTAGTTACGTAAATTCGATCAACCGTCTAAGACGCTTATCTCTGCGACAACCTGCACCTTCCTGCCGTTGTCAGGGCACATTCACTGGCGGCCGTGGGGATCTTCTGGGCCTACCGGCACCAGATGTTAGCACAATTACTATGTGCGGCAGATAGACTGGTCTAGACCACATACGTCTAAAAGCCACTACAGTGCGCAATCAGTCTTCGGCCGATGCGGGTCTGTGTGGACGTGTCCTCCAGGCAACAGCAGACTGCCTGTAGGTACAGAGTCCTTCGCTGAACTGTTCAGCATTACTAGTTCCATAGCTTTTCCCACCCAGGGACTGCTTTGGGACGTCCCACGGTCTGTGTCCCCCAATGAGGCGAAGGAGAAAAGGAGATTTTTGTGTACTCACCGTAAAATCCTTTTCTCTTAGCCTCTAATTGGGGGACACAGCACCCACCCTATTGCCCTTGTGGGCCTTTTCTACAGTTCCTACATAGCTTCTTAGCTGTTGCATGGTTAACATGTCTACACATGTTCGCCTATTATCACTTTAACTGTTGAATGGTTAAACTTGTGCCTGTTTGTTTACGGGCTTTGTAGTACTGTGAGCCTGTTTGGTTACAGGCCTTGTTATACCACTGTTGATCCGTTGACTATTCACGGTTTATGCATGGCCTGCTTAGTTACAGGCCTTGTTGTACTAATATTACTTTGTTTACTCTTACCTGGTTACACACGTGCCTGTTTAATTTCAGGCCCTGTTACACTGTTATTAACTTGGTAGCTATATCGGGTTGCCTGTGTGGTTACAGGCCCTGTTTTACTGTTATTATATGTTAACTCTCCTACTGCTTTAGCACAAAACTGGAGAAGCACTTCCTGCTCTAGGGGTGTATAACTGCAGAGGAGGAGCCACTAACTCTTTTGCAGATTCTGCCTAGTGTCGCCTCCTAGTGGACAGCAGCATAACACCCACGGTCTGTGTCCCCCAATTAGAGGCTAAGAGAAAAGGATTTTACGGTGAGTACACAAAAATCTCCTTTTTTATTCTTTATTAAAAAAAAAAAAATTGCGTGGTCTTCGCCGTATTTTTGAATGCCAGTTAGGTGCAGCAGCAGCAGCAGGCCGCTACCCACAACCAACCAAGAGAGGGAAAGTGTGCAGATAGGGACCAAAGGTGAGGACATGTAAGGCACGAGCACAAGGAGGAAAAAAAAAGAATAAATAAAAGCAAAGGAAACCTCTCACCAACCTAACTGAGGACCGAGGAAAGGTGTTGGGAAAGTAAATGAGCAAATACCGAGCAGTAACACAACTGGTCTCTGCATACAGGCAAAATCCCTTAGTTGTAAGGCTGTAACTCCTTAGCTGAAATCCACCTAGAAATATAGCCAGCAGAGAAGGCTGGTGCAAAGTGAGTATAGATAGCCGCACCCAAGCTGTGATAGGAGAGAGACAAAATAGGAAAGTGAGAAACTCCTGACTTAAAATAGCAAACCAAGAGAAGAAAAGCAAACATGGGAGACCGACCAGGCCGTGACAAAGAATTGTCTACACCTCTAAAGGATCTAGAAGGCGAGGACCTGCTCCTCTGCTCAGTGACTGATGTTCTGTATCTCACGTTCTATTCTCCTCTATGATTCCCATCTTCTCCTTTATCACACAGACGCCGCAGGACGAGATCCCTCCACTGATCCAGATCCCATCCCTCCTTCTCCTGAATGACCCCGAGGATGGACGAGGACGGGAATGAGATCAGCAGAAGATTATTCCACCTCACCCTGGAGATCATCTCCCTGCTGAGCGGAGAGGTAACTCCTCCACATCTCTATCAGCTTTATTGTATCATTGTAGTTACTGGGGGATTTCATGATGCCGCATCTCTCCATACACAGGATTACACCATAGTGAGGAAGACACCGGGGGACTGTGTGACTCCCATCATCCATCTCCAGGAGTCAGGAGGGCGGAGCCTCATCACAGCCCCTCCCCCACACTCCCCGATACATGAGAGGAACAAGAAGAAGATCCTAGAGCTCAGCAACAAGATGATTGAGCTGCTGAGCGGAGAGGTGACTGCTGGGACATTGTACAGGACAGCACTGGAGGATTCTGGGTGATGAGCGGAGAGGTGACTGCTGGGACATTATACAGGACAGCACTGGAGGATTCTGCGTGATGACTGGAGAGGTGACTGCTGGGACATTATACAGGACAGCACTGGAGGATTCTGGTTGATGAGCAGAGAGGTGACTGCTGGGACATTATACAGGACAGCACTGGAGGATTCTGGGTGATGAGCGGAGATGTGACTGCTGGGACATTATACAGGACAGCACTGGAGGATTCTGGGTGATGAGCGGAGATGTGACTGCTGGGACATTATACAGGACAGCACTGGAGGATTCTGGTTGATGAGCAGAGAGGTGACTGCTGGGACATTATACAGGACAGCACTGGAGGATTCTGGGGATGAGCGGAGAGGTGACTGCTGGGACATTATACAGGACAGCACTGGAGGATTCTGGGTGATGACTGGAGAGGTGACTGCTGGGACATTATACAGGACAGCACTGGAGGATTCTGGGTGATGAGCGGAGAGGTGACTGCTGGGACATTATACAGGACAGCACTGGAGGATTCTGGCTGATGAGCGGAGAGGTGACTGCTGGGACATTATACAGGACAGCACTGGAGGATTCTGGGTGATGAGCGGAGAGGTGACTGCTGGGACATTATACAGGACAGCACTGGAGGATTCTGGGTGATGAGCGGAGAGGTGACTGCTGGGACATTATACAGGACAGCACTGGAGGATTCTTGGTGATGACTGGAGAGGTGACTGCTGGGATATTATACAGGACAGCACTGGAGGATTCTGGGTGATGAGCGGAGAGGTGACTGCTGGGACATTATACAAGACAGCACTGGAGGATTCTGGGTGATGAGCGGAGAGGTGACTGCTGGGACATTATACAGGACAGCACTGGAGGATTCTGGGTGATGAGCGGAGAGGTGACTGCTGGGACATTATACAGGACAGCACTGGAGGATTATGGGTGATGAGCGGAGAGGTGACTGCTAGGACATTATACAGGACAGCACTGGAGGATTCTGGGTGATGACTGGAGAGGTGACTGCTGGGACATTATACAGGACAGCACTGGAGGATTCTGGGTGATGAGCGGAGAGGTGACTGCTGGGACATTATACAGGACAGCACTGGAGGATTCTGGGTGATGACTGGAGAGGTGACTGCTGGGACATTATACAGGACAGCACTGGAGGATTCTGGGTGATGAGCGGAGAGGTGACTGCTGGGACATTATACAGGACAGCACTGGAGGATTCTGGGTGATGTTGGTATCATTGTGTGTCAGGTTCCTATAAGGTGTCAGGACGTCGCTGTCTTTCTCTCCATGGAGGAGTGGGAGTATCTAGAAGGACACAAGGACCGGTACGAGGAGGTGATGATGGAGGAGCAGCGGCCGGTGACATCACAAGGTGAGACGCGATGCTCCTTGTTGGCTCCGGTGGATGTGATGAAGTCTCTTATGCGTCGTCCTATAATACAATCATTGATACAAGAATTTTCCACTTTCTATTTGTAGAATATAATTAATCATCTTTCAGTAAAGAGAAATCTATAATCTCCTCCCTCCATCGCTGGTTTTCACTTTCTCGTCATTTTCCCTCGTTCTTCTCTTCTGATCTGAGAGTCACCATTTCTCCGCTGTCGTCTCGTCTTCATCAGTCTTCAATCTTCGTCCTCGTTTTTCTTCTTTCAGAATCTTTCTCCTTCCTTACAGCTTCGCTCCATATTTTCTGTGCAGATGTCCCAGCGATTCTGTCCGTTCTCTCTCTCTCCTGTCCGTTCTCTCTCTCCTGTCCGTTCTCTCTCTCTCTCTCCTGTCCGTTCTCTCTCTCTCTCTCCTGTCCGTTCTCTCTCTCTCTCTCCTGTCCGTTCTCTCTCTCTCTCCTGTCCGTTCTCTCTCTCTCTCTCCTGTCCGTTTCTCTCTCTCTCTCTCCTGTCCGTTCTCTCTCTCTCCTGTCCGTTCTCTCTCCTGTCCGTTCTCTCTCCTGTCCGTTCTCTCTCTCCTGTCCGTTCTCTCTCTCCTGTCCGTTTCTCTCTCTCCTGTCCGTTCTCTCTCTCCTGTCCGTTCTCTCTCTCCTGTCCGTTCTCTCTCTCCTGTCCGTTCTCTCTCTCTCCTGTCCGTTCTCTCTCTCTCCTGTCCGTTCTCTCTCTCTCTCTCTCTCCTGTCCGTTCTCTCTCTCTCTCCTGTCCGTTCTCTCTCTCTCCTGTCCGTTCTCTCTCTCTCTCCTGTCCGTTCTCTCTCTCTCTCTCCAGTCCGTTCTCTCTCCTCTGCCCGTTCTCTCTCTCTCCTGTCCGTTCTCTCTCTCTCCTCTCCGTTCTCTCTCTCCCCTGTCCGTTCTCTCTCTCTCCCCTGTCCGTTCTCTCTCTCTCCCCTGTCCGTTCTCTCTTCTCTCCTGTCCTGTCCGTTCTCTCTTCTCTCCTGTCCTGTCCGTTCTCTCTTCTCTCCTGTTCCTGTCCGTTTCTCTCTCTCTCCTGTCCTGTCCGTTCTCTCTTTCTCTCCTGTCCTGTCCGTTCTCTCTTCTCTCCTGTCCTGTCCGTTTCTCTCTCTCTCCTGTCCTGTCCGTTCTCCTCTTCTCTCCTGTCCTGTCCGTTCTCTCTCTCTCTCTCTCTCCTGTCCTGTCCGTTCTCTCTCTCTCTCTCTGTCCGTTCTCTCTCTCTCTCCGTTCCTCTCTCTCTCCTGTCCGTTCTCTCTCTCTCTCCTGTCCGTTCTCTTCTCTCTCTCCTGTCCGTTCTCTTCTCTCTCCTGTCCGTTTCTCTCTTCTCTCTCTCCTGTCCGTTCTCTCTCTCTCTCCTGTCCGTTCTCTCTCTCTCTCCTGTCCGTTCTCTCTCTCTCTCCTGTCCGTTCTCTCTCTCTCTCCTGTCCGTTCTCTCTCTCTCCTGTCCGTTCTCTCTCTCTCTCTCTCCTGTCCGTTCTCTCTCCTGCCTTCCCTTCCTCTCTCTCCGTCCTTCTCTCTCCTGTCCGTTCTCTCTCTCCTGTCCGTTCTCTTCTCTCTCCTGTCCGTTTCTCTCTCTCTCCTGTCCGTTCTCTCTCTCCTGTCCGTTCTCTCTCTCCTGTCCTTCTCTCTCTCCTGTCCGTTCTCTCTCTCCTGTCCGTTCTCTCTCTCCTGTCCGTTCTCTCTCTCTCCTGTCCGTTTCTCTCTCTCTCTGTCGTCTTCTCGTCCTCTCTCTCTCTCCTGTCCGTTCTCTCTCTCTCTCTCCTGTCCGTTCTCTCTCTCTCTCTCCCCTGTCCGTTCTCTCTCTCTCTCCTCTGTCCGTTCTCTCTCTCTCTCCTGTCCGTTCTCTCTCTCTCTCCTGTCCGTTCTCTCTCTCTCTCCCTGTCCGTTCTCTCTCTCTCTCCTGTCCGTTCTCTCTTCTCTCTCCTGTCCGTTCTCTCTCTCTCTCCTGTCCGTTCTCTCCTCTCTCTCCTGTCCGTTCTCTCTCTCTCTCCTGTCCGTTCTCTCTCTCTCTCTCCTGTCCGTTCTCTCTCTCTCCTCGCCTTCCGTTCTCTCCTGCCTTCTCTCTCCTCCTGTCCGTTCTCTCTCTCTCTCTCTCTCCTGTCCGTCTCTCTCCTCTCCTGTCCGTTCTCTCTCTCTCCTCCTGTCCGTTCTCTCTCTCTCTCCTGTCCGTTCTCTCTCTCTCTCCTGTCCGTTCTCTCTCTCTCTCCTGTCCGTTCTCTCTCTCTCTCCTGTCCGTTCTCTCTCTCTCCTGTCCGTTCTCTCTCCTCTCTCCTCCTGTCCGTTTCTCTCTCTCCTGTCCGTTCTCTCCTCTCCTGTCCGTTTCTCTCCTCTCCTGTCCGTTCTCTCTCTCCTCTCTGTCCGTTCTCTCTCTCTCTCTGTCCGTTTCTCTCTCTCTCCTGTCCGTTTCTCTCTCTCTCCTGTCCGTTCTCTCTCTCTTCCTGTCCTCTCTCTCTCTCTCCTGTCCGTTCTCTCTCTCTCTCCTGTCCGTTCCTCTCTCTCTCTCTGTCCGTTCTCTCTCTCCTGTCCGTTCTCTCTCTCTCCTCCTGTCCGTTCTCTCTCTCCTCTCCTGTCCGTTCTCCCGTTCTCTCTCTCCTTCCTTCCTTCTCTCTCCTTCCGTTTTCTCTCTCTCTCCTGTCCGTTCTCTCCTCTCTCTCCTGTCCGTTCTCTCTCCTCTCTCCTGTCCGTTCTCTCCTCTCCTGTCCGTTCTCTCTCTCCTGTCCGTTCTCTCTCTCCTCTCCTGTCCGTCTCTCTCTCTCCTGTCCGTTCTCTCTCTCTCTCCTGTCCGTTCTCTCTCTTCCTGTCCGTCTCTCTCTCTCCTGTCCGTTCTCTCTCTCTCCTGTCGTTCCTTCTCTTCCTCCTCTCTCTCCTCCTCCTTCTCCTCTCTCCGTCTCTCTCTCTCTCCCTGTCCGTTCTCTCTCTCTCTCCTGTCCGTTCTCTCTCTCTCTCCTGTCCGTTCTCTCTCTTCTCCTGTCCGTTCTCTCTCTCTTCCTGTCCGTCTCTCTCTCTCTCCTGTCCGTTCTCTCTCTCTCTCCTGTCCGTTCTCTCTCTCTCGTTCTCTCCTCCTCTTCTTCTCTCTCTCTCCCTGTCCGTTTCTCTCTCTCTCCTGTCCGTTCTCTCTCTCTCTCCTGTCCGTTCTCTCTCTCCTCCTGTCCGTTCTCTCTCCTCTCCTGTCCGTTCTCTCCTCTCCTGTCCGTTCTCTCTCTCTGTCCTTCTCTCTCTCTGTCCGTTCTCTCTCTCCTGTCCGTTCTCTCTCTCCTGTCCGTTCTCTCTCTCCTGTCCGTTCTCTCTCTCCTGTCCGTTCTCTCTCTCCTGTCCGTTCTCTCTCTCCTGTCCGTTCTCTCTCTCCTGTCCGTTCTCTCTCCTGTCCGTTCTCTCTCTCCTGTCCGTTCTCTCTCTCCTGTCCGTTCTCTCTCTCCTGTCCGTTCTCTCTCTCCTGTTCCGTTTCTCTCTCTCCTGTCCGTTCTCTCTCTCCTGTCCTTCTCTCTCTCCGTCTTCTCTCTTCCTGTCCGTTCTCTCTCTCTCCTTCCTCTCCTGTCCGTTCTCTTCTCTCTCTCTCTCTTCTCTCCTCTCTCTCTTCCTCGTCCTTCTCTCCTCTCTCTCTCCTGTCCGTTCTCTCTCTCTCTCTCTCCTGTCCGTTCTCTCTCTCTCTCTCTCCTGTCCGTTCCTCTCTCTCTCTCTCCTGTCCGTTCTCTCTCTCTCTCTCTCCTGTCCGTTCCTCTCTCTCTCTTCGTTCTCCTCTCTCTTCTCTCTCTCCGTCTCTCTCCTCTCCGTTCTCTCTCTCCTCTCTTCTTTTCTGTCTTCGTCCCTTCTTCTGTTGTGGATTATTACACACCTCTCCTCAGGGTCCTCATCCTCCGAGTGCAGAGCAGAGAGCGTTAGGCTTTGTCCTCGCTGACTATCACTTCATACATGAGGTCCACAATGTGCTGGGACCTCGGTGCCGGTGGTGAGGAGCACAACTATGGACTTTACTCCCTGATACATAAACATTTCTGGTGTCTCCTATATAGACAGATCCACGGCCGGTCATGTATTCAGTCTCTGTGTCTCCCCCAGATGGATCCAGGAGGAGAAATCCCCCAGAGAGATGTCCCCGTCCTCTGTATCCCCCAGAGAGATGTCCCCGTCCTCTGTATCCCCCAGAGAGATGTCCCCGTCCTCTGTATCCCCAGGACTGTCCAGAGGAGGATCACAATGTCCCGGAGAGTCACCAGGTAGATGGCGCTGAGCCCTGTATCTATATGGAGGGTTGGGGCTTTCCTGGTCCTGCCGTCATAGAGGTGATAGATTTTGGGGGTCTCTTATATTGCACTGATTGTTACATCTGATCTATCAGGGGGAAGATCCGACTTATAATAAAGTGGAGGATGAGACCGAAGAAGTGATGACGAGGGGGATCAGCCGTGTGTGAGTGACGGGAAGGAGGAGATCCCAGGAGATGTCACCACAGGTATGGAACAATGGCGGGCGGGTGATGATGATGGCGGGCAGGTGATGATGGCGGGCGGGTGATGATGGCGGGCGGGTGATGATGGCGGGCGGGTGATGATGGAGGGAGGGTGGTGATGACCAGTGTGTAATATAGTGTGGCCTGGAGGGGCATCTTTCGGGGATTATATATGCCAAACAGGACAGATTTAAAAATGAGTTATATTAGCAATAAATGATGCCTCCATTATTATAAGAGCACATTGTGATGTTGGGACGCCCCTTTAGAAGAATCTTCACTCTCGGTCTTTACAGACAAACAAAATGTCGTGTAGAAATCGTCCATCCGAGTCTCTAATGTGAATAAATCTGTTCACAATGGCAAAATACAGAAAATCCCAAGAAGGTGACTCAGCGATGTTCCAAAAAAAAATTTATTTTTTCCCCAATAAATATGATTGAATTATTTTTCTGCAAGAATGCAAGATTGTTTCGTCTGCATTCATGAATACTATAAGATTGTGCTACCATTCTCCCGGCAAAAGTGTTTGCCCCCTCATTGTCTGACACAAAAATGGGAGCAAGAAAAACATACATGGTAGACAGCAATGTGAGCAGCCTCTTCTAACCTCAGCACCCCTGATATCTCCAGCATAATATTAAATGGACATGCAGGACAGCAATGTGAGCAGCCTCTTTTTACATCTAAACCCCTTGTATCCACTATAAGATATGATACACAGGGAGGACTGCAGTGTGAGCAGCCTCTCCTTACCTTTGAACCCCTTGTATTCACTGTAAGATATGATACACAGGGAGGACTGCAGTGTGATCAGCCTCTTCTTACCTCTAAACCTTTGTTTTTTCACAATAAAATAAGATACACAGGGAGGACAGCAGTGTGAGCAGCCTCGTCTTACCTCAGCACTTCTGTTATTCTCAGTTTCAAATCAGCATATTCACATTCTTCTACACATGAAGGGAGGCTGATGAGTTACTTTTTCGCATGCATCTTCCAGTTACCTTATAGGACAGGTCTGTGTCCTTATAACAGAAATACATTTTTTTTTTAATAGTAATTATCTTTCTTGATAAAACAAATGTGATTTGTGCATTCAAATTATTTATAATTACCGTATTTTTCAGACTATAAGATACTCCGTACCATAAGACGCTCCCTAGCGTTAGACAGCAGAAAATGGGAAAAATATTTTTTTCTAATTTTTAAATCTCCCATGGTTGTGTAAAGTAGAGGGATCATTAATAGGGATGGGTGAACAGCTTGTTTTTTCCTGTGTTTAGGACCGGGGATTCTGCGCCAAAGGAAGGATATGATTAATCTCATATTCAATTAGTGTACCTGCTGGGTCTGCATCATCTCCCCCAGGTGTACCTCTTCCGGGTTCAATCGTTATGTGACTGGCTGCAATAGCCAATCACATTCAGCGATAAGCTAAGGGGTGGCCCGGAAGTGACACAGCGACACATCACAACAGAAAGATTTCTCTTCCTGGTATGAAGCGTCGCTGCATCCCTTCCGGGCCGCCCCTTATTAGGGTGTGCTGACCCCAGACATCATACCGACACCTCAGTGTTACCATATAGTACTGACCTGAGACATCATACCAACACCTCAGTGTTACCATATAGTACTGACCTGAGACATCATACCAACACCTCAGTGTTACCATATAGTACTGACCCCAGACATCATACCGACACCTCAGTGTTACCATATAGTACTGACCCCAGACATCATACCGACACCTCAGTGTTACCATATAGTACTGACCCCAGACATCATACAGACACCTCAGTGTTACCATATAGTACTGACCCCAGACATCATACCGACACGTCAGTGTTACCATATAGTACTGACCCCAGACATCATACCGACACCTCAGTGTTACCATATAGTACTGACCCCAGACATCATACCGACACCTCAGTGTTACCATATAATACTGACCCCAGACATCATACCGACACGTCAGTGTTACTATATTGGGAACATTTCCCTTTTTTTTTAGCTATTTCACCGCACTTGGAATGAATTTCACATTTTCCAGTCACTGTTCTTTCCCCTTCTGATGACTGCAAATCTCAAGCGCTCTATTTACCAGTCCCTTAGATAATTGTATGCTCGTACTTACAACATCAGGGGCAAACAGACAGTGTCAACTCAATCGTCACTGTAGCTGTAGAAAGACCAGGAGAAACGCAGACAGCCTCAAGGATCTCTATTGGGAGCCAGGAGGGAGTACTGCTTTTAAAGAAAGGCTTGGAAATGTGTACAAGACTCCACCAGGCTAATGGTAGCTTTCAAAGAGTCAGAGGCTGGCAAATGTTTTCTTGGGTTGAGAAGGAAGGAAGCTATGAGAAGTAGCCGGATCAGCGCTATGCATTTGAGCTTTTTCGATGTTTACCCAGGAGGGGCTATTCTGTATTTCCCACCACTTGCTGCTTTCTTTGATCAGAATAGAAAGGTAGTAGGCCTTAATATTAGGAACGCCTAAGCCTCCCCTTATCCTATGCTTCCCTATTGTGGTTTTGGCAAGCAGCTGCCTGACACTGGCCACTAATTTGTGAGTTTGTCATCTACCCATACACCCAGGTCTTTTTCAGTGATAGTTTTGCCCAGTGTTTTACAATTAAGCACATAATTATACCTTTTGTTTCCTCTGCCCAAGTGCATGACTTTACATTTATCCCCATTAAAGCTCATTTGCCATTTATCAGCCCAAGCTTCTAGTTTACATAAATCCTCCTGTAAAATAAAATTGTCCTCCTCTGTATTGATTACCCTGCAGAGTTTAGTGTCATCTGCAAATATTGAGATTCTACTCCGTATGCCCAATACAAGGTCATTAATAAATATATTAAAAAGAAGTGGGCCCAACACTGACCCCTGTGGTACCCCACTGTTAACTGTGACTCATTCTGAGTGTGATCCATTAATGACCACCCTTTGTTTCCTATCACTAAGCCAGTTCTTAACCCACTAACACATATTTTCCCCTATCCCCATTGCTCTCATTTTATGTATTAACCTTTTGTGTGGCACCGTATCAAAAGCTTTTGAAAAGTCCATATACACCACGTCCACTGCATTTCTTTGGTCCAGTCCACAACTTACTTCTTCATAGAAGCTTATCAGATTAGTTTGACAGGAACGGTCCCTCGTAAACTTATGTTAATATTGGGTCATGAGGTTATTCTTCAGATACTCCAGTATAGCATCTCTTAGAAAACCCTCTAGGATTTTACCCACAGTAGAGGTTAAGCTTACTGGCCTATAATTTCCAAGTTCAGTTTTTGTCCCCTTTTTGAATATTGGCACCACATTTGCTATACGCCAGTCCCGTGGTACAGACCCTGTTATTATGGAATCTTTAAATATTAAAAATAATGGTTTATCTATGACAGTACTTAATTCCTGCAGCACTCTGGGGTGTATCCCATCCGGGCTCGGGGATTTGTCAATTTTAGTGATTTTTAGACAATGCCGTACTTCCTGCTGGGTTAAGCAGGTGACATTTAATGGAGAGTTTTTGTTATCACTGATCATATTGTCTGTCATGGGATTTTCTTGTGTAAATACTGTTGAAAAAAAGTCATTTAGCATATTGGCTTTTTCCTCATCCTCATCCACCATTTCACCCAGACTATTTTTAAGGGGCCAACACAATCATTTTTTAGTTTCTTACTATTTAAACATCAGATCATCGGCAAATAGAGAGGTCCTATGTTGTCTGCTATTCAGAGGGACTCCTCGTATATTCTCATCCACTGATTTTTTTCAACAAAGGGTTCCAAAAAAAGATTGAAAAGTGTAGGTGACTGGGGGCCACCCTGTCTGGTTCCATTTGTTCAGAAACAAAATAGTTTAATAAAACTTTATCTGATAGAGACAAGTATAAAGCCCTGATGACATTAAAGGCACAACCAGACAAACCAAAATTGTTGAAGTGTGAGAAACAGGAGACCCCAGTGCACCCTATCGAACGCCTTTTCAGCATCCATAGTTATGGCAAGCAGTGGGACCCCGACCTCTCCATCTGTTGCAAGATGTTAAACACTCGTCTAACCGCATCTGTGGTCCCTCTACCCCTAATAAAGCCAGTCTGACCTGAATGGATTAGTTTGAAAGTCTTTTTATCTTAGTATCTGAATTGATGAGGGAGATGGGTCTATAGCGGGCCTTATTCTGGGGGTCGCCTTTGCCTTTTTGGTATTACTCTTATGACCACTTCCTGCACTTCATCAGGAAGCAGAGATGTTATAGACTTTATTAGTTTAGTAAGATAAGGGGTTAGTATAAAGCCAAAAGACTTGCAGTATTCCGGATATAGGAAGCTCTATCCGGAGTCTATATCTTCTCTGTACTTTCCCTGCTTTACCAGGTATTTAGAGTATTTCCCTTTTTAGTTTCTACTCAGAAATTCCCACAATTTGCCTAACATCTGGGGCCCCATTAATGGATACCTCGACCTACGAACTTCTTGAACACCTTCATCATTTTTAAGCTGTAAAATACTCTTTCTGAAACCTGGTTTCTTAAAACGATTCGCAAAGAATTTGCCCGGTTTGTCCTGACAATTATAATAGTTTCAATAAAAATATAAATTAACGATCTTGTTAAGTAATGCATATATATGTTAATAAAGTGTTTATTTACAGTCTGATCTATGCCATCCCTGACTTGTGCCCATGTCACCAGTGTATAAGTGTTACTCACTTTACCCATCATTGTGTTAATGTTATGACATGTAATTGTCTTCCTTATTACAGACTTTCACTGACTAGAGTCTTCATTCTGAGCTCCATAACATAAATGTAGAAATCTCTGTTGTATCGTAGAATAAAATCACATCCAATCTATCTTTCATCCTTACAGGAAATCCTTGTGAGGATAACAGTTTATCACTAAATTGTAAAGAAGAAGAGATCAGGAAGCCATCTAATGGAGAAAACCTCATTACCCTTCAATTACTTCCTGGTATTCACAGTACTTCACTATCATATAATCCCCCTAATCATGGGGAGCCCTCTCCTGAGCAATCTCAGATCATTACCACAATTCCAGGTGATGAAGTGGAGACAAGATTTCAGTGTGACGAGCAACTTACTAAAAGCTCAGATTTAAGGCACAAAGGAGAGAAGCCGTACTCCTGTTCAGAATGTGGGAAGGCTTTCACATATAAGTCAGAGCTTGTTATACATGTGAGAATTCACACAGGAGAGACGCCGTACTCCTGTTCAGAATGTGGGAAATCTTTTATGCAAAAATCAAATCTTGTGACACACGAGAGAATTCACACAGGAGAGAAGCCGTATTCATGTTCAGAATGTAGGAAATGCTTTACAGATAAATCAAGTCTTGTGAGACATGAGAGAAGTCACACAGGAGAGAAGCCGTATTCATGTTCAGAATGTGGGAAATGTTTTTATAAATACATCAGGTCTTGTGAGACACGGGAGAAGTCACACAGGAGAGAAGCCGTATTCATGTTCAGAATGTGGGAAATCTTTTATACAAAAATCAAGTCTTCTGATACATGGAAGAATTCACACAGGAGAAAAGCCATATTCATGTTCAGAATGTGGGAAATCCTTTATGCAAAAATCTAATCTTGTGACACATGAGAAAAGTCACACAGGAGAGAAGCCGTATTCATGTTCAGAATGTGGGAAATGCTTTACAGATAAATCAAGTCTTGTGAGACACGGGAGACATCACACAGGAGAAAAGCCGTATTCATGTTCAGAATGTGGGAAATGTTTTGTACACAAATCAAGTCTTACTACTCATCAGAGATATCACACAGGAGAGCTGCCGTATTCATGTTCAGAATGTGGGAAATCTTTTATAGATAAATCACATCTTGTGACACATGAGAGAAGTCACACAGGAGAGAAGCCGTATTCATGTTCAGAATGTGGGAAATGTTTTACACATAAATCACATCTTGTAAAACATGAGAAACGTTATGCAGGAAAGAAATTGTAATTATGTTCACTATGTTTTATAGAGTTTAATAAACAATGCTTAGCATAAATGAGTACACCCCCTTTGAAAAGTAAGAATTTAATTCATCTCTCACTGAACACAAGAATGTTGAATACACTGAGTTTCATAGAACATTTTGTTAACCAATAACATAATCTGTCATTACAGAAGCTCCAGGTTTACTCAAATTAGAGGAAGCAAGCCCTCTACTCTACTCCAACCGCCAGGGTCCGGGTGAATGGAGTGCTCTCTGAATCCTTCACTATACATAATGGCACGCGCCAGGGTCCGGGTGAATGGAGTGCTCTCTGAATCCTTCACTATACATAATGGCACGCGCCAGGGTCCGGGTGAATGGAGTGCTCTCTGAATCCTTCACTATACATAATGGCACGCGCCAGGGTCCGGGTGAATGGAGTGCTCTCTGAATCCTTCACTATACATAATGGCACGCGCCAGGGTCCGGGTGAATGGAGTGCTCTCTGAATCCTTCACTATACATAATGGCACGCGCCAGGGTCCGGGTGAATGGAGTGCTCTCTGAATCCTTCACTATACATAATGGCACGCGCCAGGGTCCGGGTGAATGGAGTGCTCTCTGAATCCTTCACTATACATAATGGCACGCGCCAGGGTTTTCATCCTTACTTTAGAGCCCTTTTTGAGACATGTTCGAGCTAATCCTAAGATTACAGGGATTCCCATCCGGAACTCCTCTCATAAAGTGGCAGCTGTGAGACAGTGAGGGGGATCATATGCGAGGGCCGCTATGTGTTCCCCAGAATGTGCACTGTCGCGTATTGAACCTGGTATGCAATTAAGGATAGAGGGTTGCTCCACTCCAGTCTGGGTCTTGTAGGTTTTCCCCGGAGGGAGACACGGGGTTAAAAGCTAGGTTAGTTGACGGGGCGGGGTCCCCTGTGGAGACCTAAGGCCTGAGTTGAGGCAGAAGGGACTGCTGACCGGTCAGGTCCAGGGCGTGAGAGGCTGTGCGCTGTTACAACATGGCCTAACCCGGGGGCCCAGTGTGACCTCGACCGGAGAGAACTCCTAACCTGAAAGGACCGTGTTACTGTCCGGGGGATGTATGCATTGTACCCGGCTGCGTCCTGGACTCCGGCAACTTGTGCCACTGCTGTGCCTCATGAATAATCCGGGTACTGTATGAACTGATACCGGGCTCACGGTTGTTTGTCTTGCAATCCCGGCGCCACCTCACACAGCATATGCAGATGATCTTTTGTTTTTCATATCAAACCCAACGACTTCTTTACCGAGACGAATTCCAAACTTGCGCCTCTGTCTAATTTTAAAATTAATTTTGATAAATCCGAAGCGCTTAACATTAATTTACCTCCCCGTTCCTCCGACATACTGCGATCCGCCTTCAGTTTTAAATGGTCGCACAAACATCTATCTTATCTGGGAATTAAACTGTCCACGAATTTGAGGGATCTATATCGGATCAATTTTTTTTACCCCTCTTGCAAACAATAGAGTCCGACTGTGTGAGGTGGTCCAGGTCCTCTTTTTTTCATTGTTCGGCAGATGCCAGATCTTGAAAATGAACATCCTTCCTAGGATTCTGTGTCTTCTGCAGACTCTCCCTCAAGACTTCTTTCAACAGGTTTCTTCCATCCAACGCCAATGTATCTGGGATGGCAGATCCACCAGAATCGGAAGCGCTATCCTCACCAGACCAAAAGTGAAAGGTGGCATAGGTGGCTCAGTGGTCAACACTGTACAGTGGCTCAGTGGTTAGCACTGTATATGGTGGCTCAGTGGTTAGCACTGTATATGGTGGCTCAGTGGTTAGCACTGTATGGTGGCTCAGTGGTTAGCACTGTATATGGTGGCTCAGTGGTTAGCACTGTATGGTGGCTCAGTGGTTAGCACTGTATATGGTGGCTCAGTGGTTAGCACTGTATATGGTGGTCAGTGGTTAGCACTGTATGGTGGCTCAGTGGTTAGCACTGTATATGGTGGTCAGTGGTTAGCACTGTATATGGTGGCTCAGTGGTTAGCACTGTATATGGTGGTTAGCACTGTATACGGTGGCTCAGTGGTTAGCACTGTATATGGTGGCTCAGTGGTTAGCACTGTGTACGGTGGCTCAGTGGTTAGCACTGTACGGTGGCTCAGTGGTTAGCACTGTATATGGTGGCTCAGTGGTCAGCGGAGGACGGAGGGCAGAGTTGTCAGCGGGGCCGGTGGGGGCAGAGTGGTGCAGCGGGGGAGGGGAGGCAGAGTGGTGAGCGGAGGCTGGGGGGGGCAGAGTGGTCAGCGGAGGCAGCGGGGGAGGGGGGCAGAGTGGACAGCAGAGGCCGGAGGGGCAGAGTGGTCAGGGGAAGGGGGGAGCAGAGTGGTCAGCGGAGGCCAGGGGGGGCAGAGTGGTCAGCGGAGGCGCGGGGGGGGGGGGCAGAGTGGGCAGCGGGGGAGGGGAGGCAGAGTGGTGAGCGGAGGCTGGGGGGGGGGCAGAGTGGTCAGCGGAGGCCGGGGGAGGACGGCAGAGTGGACAGCAGAGGCCGGAGGGGCAGAGAGTGGTCAGGGGAAGGGGGGAGCAGAGTGGTCAGCGGAGGCCGGGGGGGCAGAGTGGTCAGCGGAGGCCGGGGGGGGGGGCAGAATGGTCAGCGGGTATTCCCAGCGAGGGGTTACGGCTGCAGAGAACTTGTGTTCATTCAACTTGGAGTCGCCGCCAGGTGAGAGGCCCATGTAGACCAGGCCTCCCTTGTCCGGTTTCTAGTCGGTGCGTCCAATGCCAGGAAGTATTGCTGGTGGAAGATAAAGTTAGTGCGGTCCATAACTCCAGTGAGGGTGGGAGATGCCTGGGATTTCCAGTTCGCCGCCAGGTTCAATCTGGCGGCTGTGAGAATGTACGACACCACTGCTCTACATCGGGGAGGGTACGAGGACAGGCCAATGCCGAGGACTGCAAGGTGCGATGGCAGCGGAGACAAGATCCCCGTGACAGAGCCAATAAGGCTCTCTACTAGCTTCCAGAAGGGGGCCAACTTTGGGCAAGCCCACCACATATGGGCCAGCATGCTCCTGAGACCGCACCCGCGCCAGCAGAGGGGGGGAGGAGTTGGCCGAGAACCCCGAGATCCTAAGGTGAATCTTTTTAAGAATTTCCAGGTGGTTGATACACCTCGTCAATTTTCGGGGAAGTTTAATAGCCTCCTCCCAATCCTCCAGAGAGCCCGAGAAACCCAGGTCGCCCTCCCACCTGCGCATATAGCCCAGTTTGCCACTCAGGGAAGCTGTAACTAGGCCGGTGTATATCAAGGAAAGTCCCTTAGTCCTCTCTGGGTCGGATAGCAAAAAGCGCCTGAGGGGCGATGGGGTGAGAGGACCTCCCAGCCGAGGGAGCCCCCGTCTAGACGAAAGAAAATGGTAGAGTCTGAGATATTGAAGGAAACTCACCCTGAGCTGGGGGTGTCTAGAGGTCAGAGACTTGAAGGGAGCCATGTAGCCCTCCGGCATCAGATCTCAAAGAGTGGAAAGACCTGCCTCTTCCCATGTCTCCACTGCCAGGTCTTGGATATGGAAGCGGAGAGCCCTCAGAGGGATCCATGACAGTGGGAGCATGGTCCAACCCTCCGGGGACCCTCTCCAGCAGGTCAACATTGACCGCATGGTTTCAAGGGGGGGCTGCAAAGAGAGGGACCCAAGGACTCAGCCGCCAGGAGCAGCTGGAGAGGCCTGCCTCCATTTGAGTGGGTCTCAATCTGCAGCCACCTCTGATCCAGGGGGGAAGAGCCACCAGGCTCTCGCCTCCTCAAGTATACAGGCTCTCTGATACTCTCCGAGGTCAGGCACCCCCATTCCCCCACGAAGAAAGGGCAGATATATCAACTGCCGCGCCACACGAGATCGCTTGGTAGCCCAGATGTAGGAGTTGGTGAGGCGTTGCAAATCTAACAAAAGCCGGCACGGGAATAGTAGAGGGACACATCGAAACACGTAGAGTAGTTTCGGGAGGAGGAGCATTTTAAAGGCCTCTATACGAGCAACCTAGGATAATTTCTTTAAGGGGTGGGAGGCTAGCGCCGTAGTTAAGGCTCTCAGAGATTCGTAATTCCGGGCAACTATATGGTCAGAACGGCAGAGAGTGATTCCAAGGTAAGGTATTCCCTCAGTTAGCCACTTAAAGGGGTAAAGAGATTCCCATTTGACCAAGTCAGGATGGGGTACGTTAATGGGAAGGATGACCGATTTGGAAGCGTTCAATTTATAGAGGGATACCGCGGCATAGGAACGTAGAAGAGTCATAATAGCCGGGAGAGAGGAGTCTATGTCAGTGCAAGTGATGATAATGTCGTCCGCATAGAGACCAAACACGTGGTCCCCATGCCCTACAGATATGCCCTTAATCATCGGACCGGCCCGGATCGCAGCGGCCAAAGGCTCCACGGCCAGGGCAAATATCACTGGGGACAAAGTGCAACCCTGTCGAGTGCCATTCGTGATATTAAATCCGCGGGATAGGAACCCGGAGGAGAGGACTCGAGCGTTAGGATTCGAGTAGAGGGACATCACTGCCGAAAGAAATGGCCCACATAAGACAAACTTCCGCAGGGTCGCCTCCAGGTACCTTCAGTGCACCCTGTCAAACGCCTTCTCCGCATCCAAAGACAGGAATGCACTAGGGGACCCCCTACGCTCAGCCAACTGAATAAGGTTGATCATCCTCCGAGTTCCGTCCTTCGCTTGCCTGCCAGCTACAAAACCGACCTGATCCGGACCGACCAAATCAGGGACCACTCCCGAGAGCCTGTCGGCTAGCAGTTTAGCGAAAATCTTAACATCACTGTTCAATAAAGAGATAGGACGGTAGTTGGAAGGGGAGTCTGCAGGTTTACCGGGCTTGGGGATGGTGACTATTGTGGCCTCCAAGAAACAGGGGGGAATGACACCGCTTTTCTGCCAGTAGTTAAACACTCTTAAGTAAGTAGGGAGCCAGGGTGTAGGCGAAAGACTTGAGGTACGCATTCGGGAACCCGTCTGGCCCAGGCGTTGAAAAGCTCTTTGAGGCTTTAATCACTTTTAAGACCTCTTCTTCAGTGAAGGGGGAGTTCAGTTGAGACACCTGGGACTCCGAAAGAGCAGGCAGGACCAGGGGGGATAGAAAGTTCGCAATAAGGTCAGGCGTAGGTTGTGGCATATCACCGTCATCACTAACGTTGTAAAGCTTTGCATAGTAGTCCACAAACGCGTTGGCGATGTCTTGTGGATTCCGAATCTCAAAGTCGTCCTCTATCCTCAGGCTCCCAATGGCAGTGCAGGCCGCCCTCCTCCCAATCCTCCTAGCAAGCAGGGCGCCAGCCCTGTCTACGGCCACATAGAACGCAGTTTTAGTACATCTAAGCGCCTTCTCATGCTGTTCCAACAAGGCAGTCCTCAGCCGGCTGCGGACATAGAATATTTGGGAGCAAAGTGAGGGGGAGGACGACTCTTTACTCCTCTCCTCCAAGCCCCGAAGCTCCGTGAGGAAGTCCGTTCGCAGCTTGGCAGCCGACTTTATAACAGCCCACGGCTGACCTCCTTGTGGGAGGCCCATAATGTCTCGTCTGTCATCTCCCCGTTGTCATTTTCTGTGGAAAAACTCCGTAAGGTGACGCCCGAAATCCCACAGAATTCCCGGACTTGACAGTAAACTGACATTGAGTCTCCAGTTGCGAGAGGGCGGAGGGCGATCCCCCAACGAGATCTCAAGAGAGACCGGGGCGTGATCGGACCACGTGATGTCCCCCAACTCCGCACAGGCCGACAAAGCATCGTCGTTGAACAGAAAGAAATCAATTCTAGAGTACGACCTGTGCCTGTGGGAGAAAAAGGAGTAGTCCCTCTCGGAAGCGTGGAAGTACCTCCACACATCGTGCAAGCGGAGCTCTTTGCAGAGAGGGTCAAGTTCGTGGCCTCCCAGTCTCCCAGGCGCGGAGCAGTCCAACCGGCGTATGGGGACGACATTAAAATCGGCGCAAATCAAACAGATGCCCCGAGATACCTCCCTCACCTTACCCAGGAACAGACGGAGGTATCGGTTCTGGCTGTCGTTAGGGGTATAAACATTAGCCAAGGTCATCAAAATCCCCGATATAGAGAGCAGATCAAGATAATGTACCTGCCATCTGGGTCCGCATGCACCTCCACCGTCTGGAACTGTACAGAGTTACGCAGCAACACGCAAACTCCCGCCTCTTTGTTAGGCTCTAGAGAAGTCTTTGTGAAAGAGTCTATGGTTATCATCTTTCAGATGTGTCTCTTGCAGGCAAAGGACATCTGCTCAAGACCTGCGGGCCTCACCCCAGAGGAAGGAGCGTTTTGCTGGGGAGTTGAGGCCCCTCATATTTGAGAGAAAGCAGTTTCAGCGACATCCTTAGTCAAGCGCGGGTATTCGCAGCCGGTTGGGACCGGGATTAGTAAGAAGGGGTGGGGGGGGGGGGGGGGGGGGGAGGGGGAAGATGGGAGGGGGAGAGGGAAGATGGGAGGGGGAGAGAAGGGGGAGGAAATACAGGGGGGGGAAGGGGAGAACGGGGGCAGACAAGATCAAACAAGAAACAAATATGTGCTTGATGCGACAGGCTCCTCCCTGTCGTGAGGGGGGGTACCTCCGAGTCCGCACTAAAATGTTCAGGGAGACAGGAGAGAGAACCCCCTTCTCTGCCGCTTGTTTAGCAACCAAGCGGCGTCCAGGAAAGCATCCGTGCGAGATCCAATGCAAAAGCGGAAAACGATGGTCCAGACATTACATGTATCAAAGTTTAGTCCGAACACTCTCGGCCCTCATTGGGGGAAGCAGCTGGGCGAGGGGACGTGGAGGCACTTGGGGGGAGCATGTTCCACGACTTCAGTGCTTGGCTCAGTTGTTTGGAGGAGGTAAATACCTGTCTGGAGCCCCTGTATCTGAAGTTCACCGAGACAGGGGAACCCCAGTTGTACATCAGGCCCCTCTCTCGGATTATGGCGCAGAGGGGGCAAAGTCTCGATGCCGGGACATCGTGCCTGGTGATAAGTCAGGGAACACTTTTAAGTCACAGTAAGGGGGGTCCTTAGGGGGTGCTTTCCGCATAGCCAGGAGGACCTGATCACATCAGTGTAACCAGGACATCTCTGGGGAGATCTCTAGAGAGCTGGGCCGGTCTAGGGAGTCTATAGAGCTTCTCCACCGTGAGCTCCAGTGGGGAGGCATGAGGCAATAGATGCGATTTAAAAAAAACGCTGATGTGAAAGCAGCCTTAGGAGGATATCTGTTTGTGCAGAATTATTAGGCAATTTAATATAAACCAAATATATTCCCATCTCACTTGTTTATTTTCACCAGGTAAACCAATATAACTACACAAAATTTAGAAATAAACATTTCTGACATGCAAAAACCAAACCCAAAACAATGAGTGCCCAATATAGCCCCCTTTCTTTATTTTTTTTTCCAATAAGTTTTTATTCAAATTTAGCATAGAGAAAAGAAACAACAATTGGCTCAGCCAGAACAAACTGGCGAGTCGGCAAAATAACAAATTCAAAGAGCAACAAACAAACTGTGAGACAGACGAAGAGAGAGAAGAAAGAATAATAAAAGTGAGAGATGGTAGACCAAAGAGGGGAAGGGCAATAGGTATTGATGAGGATAGCGGTGGAGAGGAAGAGGGGAAAGGGGGGGTGGATAAGGACGGGGAGGGAGGAGTGAGGAGGGGGGGGGGGGGGGAGGACGCGTTCCATTGCCTGCCCCGACTGGGACCAAAAATCCCACAATCTTCCAGGTCTGTTATAGGTTTTGCAATTCAGGTGGACATATGTGTGGGCTAGCAGAGATCACTTTGGATAACCTTTATAAATTGTCCGAGTCGTCAGCATGAGGTCCAACAGGGCAAGCAAAGTGAGAGGGACAGGGTCTGGGAAGGAGCCCAGAGGGGACCGGAGAGGCCTGCGGGTGGGAGGCCCAAACCTCCCATTTCTCCCGAGCATTCCGTCTGGCAGGTTTAGTCAAGGCTAAGAAATACTCTTGGTGAAAGATCCAGTTAATCTTTTGAATTAGCTCAGACAGGGTGGGAGGGGAGGGAGCCTTCCACTTCGCAGCCAGGCACAGCCGAGCAGCTATGAGTATGTATGCGACTGTGCCGCGCAGCGGCAAAGGGAAATCCTGCATGCCGATATTTAGCACTGCCAGTTGTGGCGTCATATCTTGTCGTAGTCCTGTAACAGAATGAATCAGACTTTGAACTAATGTCCAAAAGGGGCGTATGTGCGAGCAAGACCACCACATGTGCGCCAGATCGCCTCGCTCCCCACACAGCCTCCAACATAACGAGGACTGTCCTGTGGCGAAGCGGGTAACTCGAACCGGAGATAAATACCACCGGAGATGGATTTTTTTGATGTTCTCCAGGTGGTTCACACATCTGGTGGCCCTCCTCACCTCCGTAGTCGCCGAGTGCCAATCCTCTACTTCAGCGGAAAAGCCTAGGTCAGCCTCCCACCTCCTCATATATGGAAGTTTTGTCTCCCCTTCTCCCAACACCAGGTCTCTATATATTCCAGACAGAGTTCGGGGTTTTGGAGGGTCTGCTGTAATCAAATTTAGTAGTGTTGACGGGCGGGGGGGTGGGGGGGAAGCCAAGGGGATACATCCGGAACTGCGGAGCAAGTGGTCTAACTGGAAAAATTGCAGGAAGGCAGGGCGGCACTCCGGGAAGTGTTCACAGAAGGTCTCAAATGAGGGCCACCGTCCCTCCAGACAGAAGTCTCCCAAAAATTGTAATCCCGTGTCCTCCCAAATCCGAGTCTGCAGGGACGGAACAAGAAGGCGTAGCGCTTGGGTGGGGATGTCTTTTGGGGGGAGTCGGGTCCAGGCACGTGGGACAGACCTCCAATAATGTAGGAGGATCTGGGTTGTCTCAAGGCGGTGAGCCCGACTCACCGGGCGAACAGACTCAGCCGCCAAGAGGTCCCGCAGTGTGCCACCACCCAGAAAGGAGGTCTCAATAGAGATCCACCTAAGGTGATCAGGGCTGCGCCACCAGGACCCTGCCTCCTCCAAAACAACAGCTTTGTGGTATGCCGACACGTCGGGCATGCCCATTCCTCCCGCCCCTATTGGTAGATACATAACCTCCCTTGCTACCCGAGGTGTTTTATGCGCCCAAATATATGCATTAATTACTCCTTGTAGTTTAGCCAGGAGGGTTCTGGGTATCTTAATAGGGAGACACCGAAAGATATAGATGATCTTTGGTAGAGTCATCATTTTGAAAGCATGTAAGCGTGCAATCCATGATAGAGTTTTAGAATCAAAAGTGGCCACATCTGAGAGGACTTTGGAAAGCAAAGCCTCATAGTTTAATCGCATTATGAGATGAGATGGTGCTAAAATAACACCTAGGTAAGGGATGCCGTCTCTAGACCATTGAAATGGCAGATCTTTAGAAAGGTCTAAAATTTCCTGCTGTGTAATGTTAATCGGGAGAAGTACTGATTTATCCGCGTTAAGCTTATAGTAAGAGATTAACGAATAATCTCTAAGAATCTGCATGATCGCCGGGAGGGACCGAGCTACCTCTGTGCAAGTGATGATGATATCATCAGCGTACAGGCCAATGGTGTGGACTTCCCCACCCACCCGGACCCCGGAAACGTCCCGGGTAGATCGTATTTTTTCCGCCAGGGGTTCCACCGCCAGAGTGAATATCACCGGGGAGAGCGGACATCCCTGTCGCGTTCCATTTGTGATTGGGAACAATACAAAAAGATGGAAGCGTGATGTATGTTTGGGCGCTGAGGTAAGGAAGATCTCTGATGCTGGCTTCTTTTCCGGACTTTATTAAAATAATTGCAGTTATAATTATTCAAGCTTAAGGCTCTCAAAACCCACGATGCATTTCGACGTGCACACACGTCTTTCTCAAGTGAAACTTGAGAAAGACGTGTGTGCACGTCGAAATGCATCGTGGGTTTTGAGAGCCTTAAGCTTGAATAATTATAACTGCAATTATTTTAATAAAGTCCGGAAAAGAAGCCAGCATCAGAGATCTTCCTTACCTCAGCGCCCAAACATACATCACGCTTCCATCTTTTTGTATCATTCTGACTCCCTATGGGGAGAGTGGTGGAGTGAGCTGCAGAGGAGGGAGAGGACCTGAGAAGACGTCAGCTGGATCAGCCCCTTTACTAGACACGTGACGCCGCCCGGCACTAGTGTTTCCCCGGAGAAGACCTCGTAGGAAGCACGAGGACGGAACCGGAGGATTCCGCTGCTTCATATTAATAAGCTTATCTACGGCTGTGGTTTACAACCAGACCAGGTGAGTTTAAACGCAAAAGAACCGCCCGTTAACAGCCCCATGTGTACAGGCGCACTACAAGCTGTTGTTGTTTTTTCTTTACATTTGTGATTGGGAAGGCAGGCGAGAGAAAGCCAGATGTAAGGACTCTGGCATTAGGATGGGAGTAAAGAGACAGGACTGCCGAAAGAAAGGAGCCCGTGAAGCCAAATTTACGAAGGACAGCCTCTAGGTATCCCCAGTGCACCCTGTCAAACTCTTTTTCGGCATCAAGAGACAGGAATGCACCAGGGGTTCCCTTCAGCTCCAGGGACCTAATAAGGTTCAACATCCTTCGAGTCCCATCTTTCGCCTGCCTCCCAGCCACAAAGCCGACCTGATCCGGGTTTATTAGGCGGGGCACCACACCCCTCAACCTGTACGCAAGAACTGCGGCAAAGATCTTGAGATCACAGTTCAAAAGGGAGATAGGTCGGTAGCTCCCGGGGAGATCAGGGGCTTTGCCAGTTTTAGGGATTGTAACTATTGTAGCCTGGAGTTGCAGCGGGGTGATCGAGCCTGTGTCAGTCCAATATTGGAACGTTCGTTGAAGGAAAGGGGCCAGCGTCCCATCAAAGGCTCTCAGATATTCATTAGGCAGTCCATCTGGGCCTGGGGCCGAGTGGGGCTTAGTATCCTTAATGGCTCGCAAGACTTCTCCTAAATCAATAGGTCTGTTTAAGTGTTCTAGATCTGAGGCCGAGACAGAAGGTAGGCTCAGTCCCTCAAGAAAGGTCCCAATCAAATCGGGGGTGGGCTGGGGAGTCGTGGCGTCATTTTTCAAGTTGTAAAGGTCAGAGTAGTATTGGCTGAACACTTCAGCTATATTAGCGGGGTTTCTCACCACCTGTCCCTGGTTGTTTTTAATGTGATCTATCATAGAGCGCGCAGACCTCTTTTTTAGTCGTTTTGCTAGGATAGTGCCCGCCTTATCCCCCGATTCATAGAATGCCGATTTTGAAAGGCGTAAGGCCCGTTCGTGACGGACAAGAAGCATAGTTCGCAGCTGCATTCTGGTTGCGGTTAGTCGGGACGACAGAGCCGAGGTAGGGTTATGTTTATTTTCAGCTTCCAGTCTGGAGAGCAAGGAGAGCAACTCAGCCTGTTCCTTCTCGCGCGCCCTCTTGAGCTGCGAGGACTTCTGTAGGAATAGACCCCTAATATATGCCTTATGTGAGGCCCACAACGTCTCATCCGACACACAACCATTGTCGTTAAGGTGGAAATACTCCACCAGGTGGGTCTTAATGTCCTCTACGATTCCTGCATCAGACAAGAGAGCGCGGTTCAGTCTCCAGGAGCCCGGGGGAGAGGGGTGGGAGTGGAGAGTCAGGTCGAGGGACACCGGGGCGTGGTCCGACCAAGTGATCAGGCCCACTTCAGCTCTAGTACATGTTGTTAGAGTATTATCGTCTACCAGGAAATAATCCAATCTGGAGTATGATTTGTGTCTATGTGAATAAAAGGAGTAGTCCCGTTCTGTAGTGTGCAGGTACCGCCACGGGTCGTGAAGGCGATACTCTCGGCACACGGGTCCTGACTCCCTACTAGACCCAGGTGCCCCTCGAGACCTGTCCAGGATCTTATCAGGGACCAGGTTAAAGTCTCCACAGAGAACCTTATAGCCGCCTCTGGGGGCAACAACTTTATCAAAGAGTGATCTGAGGAACTTCACCTGGCCCTCGTTGGGGGCATATGCAGTCACCAGGGTCATGGGTATTCCAGAGATCGTGCACGAGAGTACAATAAATCTACCAGCCGGGTCAATGCAGAGGTCTATTAGGGTGAATTGCAGTGTATGTTTGACAAAAATACTGACCCCTGCCCACTTGCCCGTTGCATTAGCATAATACGCCGTGGGGAACAGGCGGTGACACAGCCTGTGGTTATCTGCAAGTAGGAGGTGAGACTCCTGGACACACACAATATCCGCCCTCACTCTCAAAACGTCTCTCCATAGGAGAGAGCGTTTAAAGGGGGAATTCAGCCCCTTTACGTTGAAGGAGACAATTCTCATGATATGTATGAAGAACTATAGGAGCAGTAGTTTTTAGAGGGTCCAGACCTCGGGGGGCAGGAGCCAAACGTGCGTACAGGGGAGTAAGGGTTGGGAAGGAAAGGAGGGGGGGTACAAGCGAGGGGAGGGGGAGTCCAAGGAAAGGAAAGTAAGGGTGAGGAGGGAAAGAGAGGATTTTTAGAGAGAGAGAGAGAAGAGACGAAAATAAATGCTATCAAAGAGGCCTAGAGCGGATGTGAGATCCAGAATAGGCAAAAAGAGACATAACATTAAGAACATAAGTAACATAGAGGTAGATATATCTTCAAGCACAGGCCCCTGGAGGGGCCCCTCCGTCTCAGTGGGGGAGTAGGGGCGGAGGTATCAACTTCCTCACAAAACACCCACGGCGACAATCTCGGTGGCCGTGGTCAAAATTTAAGAGTCTCTTTAACGGAGAAAAAGAGAGTCTTAAGTCAATTAAGAAAGTCCCGGTCTGGGGTCCAGATCTTGCCCCAAGACAAACTGTCATCTTCAACATCAACCGAACAAATCAGTTCAGGCAATAGTGGGGGAGGAGTTCTCTTTTCTAGTTGGTGAGCGACGAGGTAGGGGGGACAGAGGTTGGTCCCCTGATGAGGGAGACGAGTGTTGAGGAGGCGTCCTCTTATCTCCAGTGAGGTTCCATTGCTTGAGGGCTTTCCCCATCTGACTGGGGGACAAGAAAAGTTGCGTCGTTCCTTTATAGCGGAACTTGACTCTAACAGGAGTCCCCCAACTGTAAGCAATTCCTCTGTCTCTGAGTACTTTACAATGTGGGGCGAACTCTTTCCGCCGGGCCAAGGTCCCAGGAGAGAGGTCTGAGAAAGCTTGGATAGCAGCATACGGGGCTGCGGGGGCACCCAAGCGTCTCATTGTCTGCATTATCAGTTCCTTAGCTTTTATGGAGGCAAACGAGACCAGGGTGTCTCGTGGTAGTGCCTTATTAATATGGGGGGGTTTTGGAATGCGGTATACTCTATCAATAAGCAATTCAGCTTTAGGAGTCTCTGGAAGGAGAGCCTGCAGAAAGTGTTCCACTGTCCGTCCCAAATCTTCCTCTGCTCCCCCCTCAGGGAATCCCCTGAGACGTAAGTTATTGGCTCTGTGTTTGTCCTCTAAGTCCCATAGTTTCAGTTTCATGAGTTTTATATCCCCTGCAACAACAGAGTAATCATCTGCTAGGTTATTATGAGCCATTGCATATTCCCCCATTTTCTCTTCTAGCTTTGTCGTCCGCTCCTCCAAAACCGCCATTTCACCTCTCAGTTCCTGTAGTATGGCCCTTGTGTCTTCCTGGATCGATTGGCGCAGCGAGCTGACCACCTCCATCAGGAAACTGCGGGTCACTGGGGCTTCGCCTCCGATGTTCAGCGTGCGCTCTTCTGGGCTGCGGGGAGCGCGTTGTCCAGCAGCTTGTGGGGAGGAGCGGGAGGGGGAGGGCGCCATGCTAGTGTTCAAAGCTTGGTGTCGCTCTGACGGGAAAAAGTCTGTGAGCCTGGTGGGTTCCCCACGTCTCCGGGCGGACTGCCTAGGCATCCCTGCGGTCTCCAGCCTCTTCCGATCTCGGAAATTTGGTCTCAGGTCGGATGATGTGCTTTAATTTGCCGCTAAGTCTCGGGGCAAGGTCAGGAGCCCAGCACATTGTGGCTGGCGCCATCAGCTTCCAAGCCATGTCCCCCAGGTGAAGTGTTTTGAGATCCAGAAGATGAGGTGTTCTCAGGATAAAAGCATGTGTAATTGTATGTAGAAGATAGTTGATGTTATGTATGTACACACTTTTCCCTGTCAGCGTAGTGGGGGGCTAGGTCACTGTGTGACACAGTCAAGAGTTAATTTCTTACAGAGGGTAAGATTATGTGTTGTAATTCCACTCTGATGCAATAGATGGTGCTGTTGTCATACAGTAGGCTAGAGTAGAGGTGCTGGAAGCTCTATGCTCCTCAACTGTGCTGCTTGAAGGCACCGATGTAACTCAGATGATATGGAGGGTACACACAACATCAAAGCCGCAATAGGACCCTGTATAGAGCCACCCGGGACCACCTGTAGCCCTGCAGCCTGGGGCACAGGACCCAAGGCTTCCAGCCTCTGCCACACAGATGCGATCCACAGGGGCTCCGCACCCAAGGCTTGCTATCCAGCAGCTTCTGCCTGTGTTAAGGGCTCAGCACAGAGTCCAGTCCCTGATATCTTTCCTCCACATGTACTAGAGGTTTCCCTGCCACTCCGGGGCCCCCTCGGGTCAGATCACCCTCCGTTACCGGCTGGTCCCTGTGTCCTCCAGAGGGGCCCACACTGCAGAGATCCTCACCAGAGGTCTGGTGCCCGATCTCAGCCCCTGCTGCTGTGCCCCACTCACCGCACCATGAACTGCAGCAGTCACTTCTCTGTATCTGCGGCTCCAGAGAAGCCCGACCCTGTCCTCCTCGCTCCCAGCAGAGCGGTCACAGCCAGGCGGGCGGGAGCTGTATGTGAGCTGCTTGAAGGTTAGTGTCCCGTTCGTGTGCAGTGACAACCGCTTCTCCAGTGCCGGCGCTGCTTTCAGGGCTGTAGTGCTCACAGGTCCTGGGGTATCTGGTGTCTGGTGGGCCCAGGGGGAGCGCCTCGTGGCAGGTCCCGGGACTCTAGAAGATGGGTCTGATGATCCCAATTCTCCCTCAGTCTGGGTCCTAGTTGGTCTGTATCAGTGTGAGGGCACAACTTGGGCAGCGGCACCGTCCCTACAAGGCTGGATGGTGTGGATTCTGATGTTGCAGTGGGAGAGCTATTTGGTGCAGCCACCCACATCCGCGGCCATCTTGGATCTCTGCCCCCTTTCTTTATGATGACACTCAGCAGCCTCCATCCATAGATTCTGTTTACGATCCACATTGCGTGCAGCAGCCACCACAGCCTCCAGACACTGTTCCCAGAGGTGTACTGTTTTCCCTCCCAGGCACTGTTCCCAGAGGTGTACTGTTTTCCCTCCCAGACACTGTTCCCAGAGGTGTGCTGTTTTCCCTCCCAGACACTGTCCCCAGAGGTGTGCTGTTTTCCCTCCCTGTAGATCTCACATTTTAGGAGGGGCCACAGGTTCTCTATGGGGTTCAGATCAGGTGAACAAGGGGACCATGTCATTATTTTTTCTTCTTTTAGACCTTCACTGGCCAGCCACCCTGTGGAGTAGTTGGATGCATGTGATGGAGCATTGTCCTGCATGAAAATCATGTTTTTCTTGAACAATCCCGACTTCTTCCTGTACCACTGCTTGAAGAAGTTGTCTTCCAGAAACTGGCAGTAGGTCTGGGAGTTGAGCTTCACTCCATCCTCAACCCGAAAAGGTCCCACAAGTTCATCTTTGATGATCCCAGCCCATACCAGTACCCCACCTCCACCTTGCTGGCGTCTGAGTCGGAGTGGAGCTCTCTGCCCTTTACTGATCCAGCCTCTGGCCCATCCATCTGCCCATCAAGAGTCACTCTCATTTCATCAGTCCATAAAACCTTTTAGATATCAGTCTTAAGATATTTCTTGGCCCCGTCTTGACCTTTTACCTTATGTTTCTTGTTCAGAGGTGGTGGTTTTATCTTATGTTTCTTGTTCAGAGGTGGTGGTTTTATCTTATGTTTCTTGTTGGTGGTTTTTCAGCCTTCCTTACCTTGGCCATGTCCCTGAGTATGGCACACCTTGTGCTTTTTGATACTCCAGTAACGTTGCAGCTCTGAAATATGGCAAAACTGGTGGCAAATGGCATCTTGGCAGCTTCACGCTTCATTTTCCTCAATTCATGGGCAGTTACTTTGCGCCTTTTTTGCCCTCACGCTTCTTGCGACCCTGTTGACACTTTGATTGTTCGGTGATCACGCTTCAGACGTTTGGCAATTTCCAGACTGCTGCATCCCTCTGCAAGACATCTCACAATTGTGGACTTTTCAGAGCCGTCACATCACTCTTCTGACCCATTTGCCTAATAATTAAGCACACCTTATATAGGGTGTTGATGTCATGACACCACTCCCCTCCTCATTACAGAGATGCCATCACCTGATTTACTTCATTGGTAGTTGGCTCTCAGCCTATACAGCTTGGAGGAGGACAACATGGATAAAAAGTATCATGTGATCACAATACTCATCTGCCTAATAATTCTGCACACAGTGTATATATGTTACCTTGTTAGTGTGGGGTTTCCAATATCTGCCCAGTCACCAGCTTTTACTCGGTCATTAATTTTTATGTGTTTTTATTTTTTGCAATTCAATAAACTTGATATGTTTTTAATATTAATGAACTATTGACGTCCTGGATCAATGATAGTATGCAAGAAAAGACATAACTGGTGCATATATATATATATATACAGTCTGTTTTATTTTTAATGGATGATGGCTATCGTAATGTAATACATTATTCCTGTCTGTCGCTTTTACATATAATGTGGTTATGATATGTTGCCCCTCCAGTTTAACCATAACATCAAGGAACTGTATCTGTTCTCTGGATTTCACAAGTGTAAACTTAATTGTTTCGTCCAAGGTGTTAATATATTAATATATCAACAGAAAAGGATCCCATTTATTACAACGTATGGGGAGGAGAGTGAAAAGATAGCAGAGGTAATAAGAAAATATTGGCCAATGTTATCCAGGAGCCTTCCAAATGTAGAGGAGTTTAAAGCACCCCCAATATTGGCATATAAAAGGGGTATCAATATTAAAAATCAGCTGGTGCGCTCGGATATTGGTTGCTTGAGCAATCAAACACAGCAGAGTATAAAAGGAAGAAAGAGAATGCGTTCCTACCCGTGTCTGTCCTGCGTTAATTGTAATCATATGATCAAGGGGGATAAACAATATACAATTAATCACTATCTAACCTGTCCGTCTATGGGGCTTGCGGCAGGTGCTGTATTGCCGTCAGTAGCGTAGCTAGCGGAGGGGCAGGGGGGGGCGACCGCCCCGGGCCCCCCCCCCGGCTTGAGGGGCCCATTGGCCGCCCCTGGGGGGGCCCCGTGCTGGCAGCCGGCAGCCAGAGAGGAGGGAGGACGGGACTTCCTGCTGTGCAGATCTGCCCGCCCCTCCTCCTCCCCCTCCTACAGCAGACGCACGCAGGCGGCCTGGCGAGGTGAGTGTCAGCACCCTTCTTCCCCCGGTCCGGTCCTCACACCTCTCCACCAGCACCCCCCCCCCCCCCCGGTCCTCACATGGGGGGCCCGGGTGGTGATCTCGCCCTGGGGCCCAAAGCTGGCCCAGCTACGCCACTGATTGCCGTGATCCGGAACAAAGCGGACAGGGAAAAGCCGGAAAGAGACAAAAGGGGAAGCAAGAGTGAAGAAGAGAAACAGAACTGCGCAAGTGTAGCCAGGGCCGCACCGTCCATTGGACAGTGTGAGCCCTGTTATTCAGGCGGCAGCAGGCAGGGGGAGCGGCAGTGCAGAAGGGGGCGGCGCCTCATGCACACAGCCTCCCCCTGTCATGGCGCCGGCCGCTCACCGCAGGTAAGCGGCGACCCGGGGCGAGGCACAGAAGGGGCGGCAGCGCTGCCCAGGGTTCAATAGCGACCCCCCCCCCCCCCCGGTACTCGCGGCCGGCAATGACTGCCGTGGCTCAGGTGGCAGAAGGGGCGGCAGTGCTGGGATCCACTAGCACCCCCCCCCCGTAATCGGTGCCACGGCTCAGGGGGCAGAGGGGCTTGGTGCACCCCTGAGTGTAGCGCTGCACTAGTCAGTGCGCTAGAGAGGGGTACTGCACCCAAGACAGAGAGGGCAGTAATCCTGTTATGGGGGGAGGTAATGTAGGTCTGAGGCTCTCAATCTGCATTCACACACTTAGAGCAGGGGACTAAATGGTTAACCTGATGTTTGTGAAGACCCAGTCCTGGTGGGAGGAGTTTCAGGCTAGAGAGTATGTGAGCGCGGGAAACGTCTGTGGAGAGAGACAGAGAAGAATCCATCAGGGGACCCTACAGTGATGGCGCCCCGAAGGAGTGGTGACCCACACAGACAGGGGCAGACAGAGGGTGACTGAACACCCTGGCCCAGTCCAAAGCAGGGTACCGGCTCTGAAGCAGTGCAGAGGTCCATCCCTGAGCCGCAAATACCGGTATGATGGACAGCTTCTAGGAGCACGATCCGCCCGACATACGTACGGTCCCCACCAGAAGTACCAAACCGGGTTGAACCCCCCTTAGAGAGAGAAGGGTACCTCATATCACCCAACAGGCCTGGTAGTAAGCGGGATTCGTGCAGGACAGCGCAAAGAAAAAGGAGTGCGCAGAGGTAGGACAGTGGAAGAGAAAAGAAGGAACATCACTGGAGCCTCAGAGAGACATTGCTCCCTCCTATGACACCTGGTTCACTACCCGAGCCGTAACACCTGTGAACTGTGTGCAAGCTGAGGGTAACTGGAGTAAAGACCCCGTGCAGAGCAAGCAAGTGCCTGTGTTTCTTCCTGGTTGACTGTGACATTCCAGTCTCACAGCAAAGACTGCACTGCCCTATTCCTAACATCACACTACACTGCCCCGGGGAACACCTTGCTACCATCCATCCCCCCGGAGGTCTGCAGCAGCACCGGTGCCATCACCGGATCTACAGATGGCGTCACGACATTCACCTATAAACTCTTATCCCTCTATATACCCCTCTTTTTTATTGTCACCTCAAGGGCACAGGCTCGGGCACCGACCACCCGTGATATCCCTAGCACCCAACCGCCCGAGATCTGAGTACCCCAGACCCTTGTGGGCCAGACACAAGTGCATGGAAAATGTCAGGCGCTTAGATTGCGCTGGCTCTGTTGTATTCTGCTATGTGTGTTTATGTTTGCATTTCTTCAGGAGCTGCATGAGGTTCGGGTGTGAAGGTCTTGTGCTCAGCTGCAAGTTGATGTGAGGTTTTGGTGTTACTCACCTGCACTCCCCTCCCTTGGCCCTAATAATAGTAATATAAAAATAATATTTATTCATTTATATAGCCCTTAAATAGCCTTCCCTCTCCCCTGTCGGACACTGTTGTTAGGGTGCATTCACACACTGTGTATTTGCTGCATATTTTTACGTGAGTTTCTTGCAGTTTTTGTAGCCAAAACCAGGAGTGGGTGACTAAATACAGAAGTGGAGCACTTGTCTCTATGAGACTTTTCCTCTGATTGTTCCACTCCTGGTTTTGGCTACAAAAACTGCAACAGCACTCGCGTAAAAATATGCAGCGTGTGAACGCACCCTAAGGGTACCCTTACGCACAGAGATATATTGCTTACAACTCACTGGTTGCAGTGAAATCATGGACACATTGTTCCATTTTGTTGCTGTGTACAAATTGAATAATGTGTCCATGATTTCACTGCAACCAGTGAGTTGTAAGCAATATATCTCTGTGCATAAAGGTACCGTCACACGCAGCAATATTCCTAGGCAATGTCACTGGCAATTTGCTGGTTGCAGTGAAATCATGGACACATTGTTACATTTGTACACCGCCACAAAATGGAACAATGTGTCCATGATTTCACTGCAACCAGCAAATTGCCAGAGAAATTGCCTAGGAATATTGCTGCGTGTGACGGTACCTTTAGAGTTATTTACTCTTGGTCTCTGTACTGTGAAGTTGCTTTGCTGATGGGCAGAAGTCCTTCCAGGAGTTCCCTTGCCTTGGGAGTAGCTGTGTTGTTCCTGATCTGTGGGTGGAGGTGGGGGCCCTCAGTCTAGGGCTAATCAGGAGCTCAAGGCGAAAGTTAGCATAGCACCAGGGGGATGACAGGTCTTCTTTAAGTAGTTCCATTTCCTACCTGCTGATGCGGGTGAAAAAGTTCAGTCTCTCTGCTGATATTGGGACGCTTGGCTGCCGTGCTGTTTTGCCGTACCTTCCATAAGCTAATACTTTTATAAGACTCATCTTGGTGGAGTTGCTGTGTCTATCCGCAGGTGAAGGGGAGGGGGTTGTAACCCAGGGCTGGTCAGGAGCAGAGCAAGGTTGGCGGCCCAGACATCCTCACCTTTGGAGGTATCTCTTGGAACAGGGGTAGAGAACCCCAGTCTACAGGGTCAGATTAGCTTCCCTGCTCATCTCTGCCATCCTATTACAAATCTGATGGTGTGCTACTGCCACCCCTGTGACACCAACAAGGTAGAGCTCCATCTTGCATATGCTGGAGAGACTGTGCTAGCAGCAGGCCATAGTCGAGTTTAAAATGCAGCACGCATGGCAGAATTGCTTTGCAGGACAATTCCACTTCACCACCAATGAGTGGGTCTCCATGCCGAGACATTGTGTGCCATGTTACGCTGCTTTGAATATACCACCAACATGGTCAGCACGGATGATGCCACAATCAGCACCACTATACCGAATTTATGCCTGCTGAAAAGAACTTGGGGCCATGATGGAGGAGGTGGCACAGAAGGAATAGGAGCAAGAGGAGCATATAACATTCACACCAACATCAGGTCTGTCCCCATGGCTCGTAAGGTGGGTCAGTTTTGGAGGAAGATGATGATGAGAACAAAGCACTCTAAGCACCTCACGAGCATCACTGGAGCGTAGAGAGACACAGAGGACAAAGACATTACACTTCCCAATGAGGACAGGTTGTTGCCTCTGGGCAGCCTGGCACATGAGTGATTATATGCTGCTGTGCCTGCACAATGACCGGGCACTCCTCAGTGACTCCATGAATGACGTCACTGCTCCTTGTGACAGTCAGTGTGGTCTCAGAGACTGCAGTCTTTGGATGAAGCAAAGCCAAGATCGAGTACTTTGTGGGACCATCATTGTGGATTATAAGGAGAGGTTATGTTTGGGGTAATAAATGGGAAAATGAGGGTCGTCTGTGTTTTATTTCAAATAAATGATTTTTCCCTGTGTATTGTGTTTTTTAACTATTTACTCACAGTATTCATAATGGGCAGGTCTCAGAGAACAGAACGTTATCAATCTGGGCTTAATGACAAGCTGTCAATACTCAGCTGTCATTACCCTCTTCTACCACTCTGATGCCACCGCACCAGGGCATCGCAGGAAATGGAGCTTTTAATGAATGCGGCAATTTTTGGGGTGTCTGCGAGCTGCTACTCTTTAGCCTGGAGAGGCCCAATAACTATGGGCCTCACCCCACTATTGGCACCAGTGCAGTAACCTGGAAGAAGCCCATGCATTTTAGCATCTACTGTGCAGTGAATAAATCAGGAGGTTAATGAGCGGCTCCAGAAGTACAAGTGCGTGGACCCCGGTAAGAATCACGCTGATGTTTAACCACTGTTGTGTTTCTTTTTACAGCCCCCCAGTCACCATTTCATAACTTTAAAGTCCAGGTTTGGGATTCAGACTCAATTTCGGGTCAATTTTCAACACCAGAGAACAAATTGGAGTTCAAGTAGACAAAAGATCACAATTTTATTTCATACAAAGGATAAAAGGCGTCTTTTTACATTACTACAAAAAAAAAATTACATTAAACAAGATTTTGGAAAAGACTCAACAAATCAGAACTTATTTTTCAACTTAAATCCGCTACCTCGGCATAATTCGTGACTCTGCCCGGTCTTTCAAATCACACATCCAAACTTTCGCCACCTCATCCCGCCTCCAGCTCAAAAATATTTCCCAAATTCATCCCTTCCTCAGCCCTCAAGCTACTAAAATGCTTGTACATGCCCTCATCATCTCCCGCCTTGATTACTGCAACATCCTCCTCCGTGGCCTACCTGCTTGCACCTCTCCAATCTGTCCTCAACTCGGCTACTTGACTAATCCACCTTTCTCCTCGTTACTCCCATCTGCAAATCTCTTCACTGGCTCCCAATTCCCCAATGAATCTGGTTCAAACTATTAACACTGACATACAAAACCATCCATAACCTGTCCCCTCCTTATACTGTATCTCTGAACTAATCTCCCGCTATCTTCCCCCAGGTAATCTTCTTTCCTCCACACTCACTTGTTCCTCATTCAATCAACTCCAAGACTTCTCCCGAATATCACCCATCATCTGGAATCCTGTGCCCCAATACATCGGATTATCCACCACGCTCGGATCCTTCAGACGGAATCTGAAAACCCATGTGTTCAGGAAAGCTTACAGCCTGCAATGACCTTACTGCTACTGGAGATGGCGCTCCACTACAGGATCGGCTGCCTCACTACCACCACCCCACCCTTGCACAGCCGTCTCACCATCACCGGAGCTGCCGCAACCCACAACATACTGTCTCCTCCCCATCATCCTATAGAATGTAAGCCTGTGAGGGCAGGGTCCTATCTCCCCTGTACCAGTCTGTCATTGTTAATTTGTTCACTGTAACTTACATTTGTTTTTTGGTATGAAGCCCCATTCATCTACACCACCATGGTATTAATGATGCTATATAAATAAATAATAATATATCCATAGATCATCTAATATAACACATACCTTAAATTTCTGTCTCGATGTCCACATATCCCAGAAATCATCGCGTCGCCGGAAGCCATATTGGCACACCCAAGTTATGGGTGTGTCAATATGGCGCCCGCTAGCAGTAGTATCCCCTCACATACTACCAACAGCGGTGTCGCCAACAGCCGGACCTGAAGCACACCAGCCGCCGTGCTCCAATTGATGTGATGTTACAGGACCTTTAGTGATGTCATGGTTATGTGATCAGTCATATGCGCCTGGCTCCACCCATGACCGTGACATAAGCACAGGTACTGTGTGTAGTGCGAGACACACAGGCTCAGGGAGGCACACACAGGCGGGGAGACACAGACAGGAAGGAGAGAAGGCACAGACAGGTGGGGAGGAAGGCACAAAGATGCGGGGGAAGACCCAGACACGCAGGAGGTATACAGGCAGGTGGGAGGCATAGACAGGCATGGATGCACAGGCAGGAGTGAGGCACAGACAGGCATGGGGAGGCAGAGACAGGCAAGTGGAGCACAGGGGGGAGGAACAGACAGGTGAGGGGAGACACAAACAGGCAGGGGGGAAGCACAGACAGGCAGGGAGGAGACACAGACAGACAAGGTGGAGACACAGACAGGCAGGGAGAAGACACAGACAGGAAGGGGGGGAGGCACAGACAGGCAGGGGGAAGTCACAAACAGGTTCAGGGAAGCACAGACAGGCTCAGGGTGGCACAGACAGGCTCAGGGTGGCACAGACAGGCTCAGGGTGGCACAGACAGGCTCAGGGTGGCACAGACAGGCTCAGGGTGGCACAGACAGGCTCAGGGTGGCACAGACAGGCTCAGGGAGACGGGGGAGGCACATACAGGCTCAGGGAGGTACAGACATGCGGGGAGAGGCACAGACAGGCTCAGGGGAGCGGAGGGGCCACATGGAGGTGGGGGCACAAAGAGAATGCACAGCAGGTAGGGCGGGGCAGAGACAGGACACAGGAGAGCAGAGAGAGTGCATGCGCCCTTACGCGGCCACTATCTTTGAACACTTGGGTATACAAAAATGACAGCGGGATGATGCATCACACCGCCCCACCGCAAGATTTCAGTAATTACAAGATTACTTTGGGAGGAGACTTGGTGGTAACAAATAAATTGAATAACTAGGTGTCTCTGTCTATTTTGTATGCAATAAAAAATTTTATCTGCGTGTGTTTTTTTTCTCTTAACTGAAAGTATTGCTAATGGCCGGATATCATACTGACGTCTGTCATTAGCAATAGAGCTTGATGTCAGCTGCCAAAAAAAGCTAACATTAACCCCTTTATAACCCAATCTGCCACAGCTTCATGGTAGCTGGAAGAGCAGGTTAACCGCCAGTTTTGGCATCTCTCATGGAGGTGCCAATTCTGGGGCAGCTGCTGGCTGCAATTTTCAGCGTGGGGGACCCAGAACGCTTGGGCCTTACCATGCTGAGAATTACAGCCCCCAGCTGCCTGAGTTATATCGGCTGGCAATAGAAATATGGTGGAGCCCACGCCAATTTTATTTTCTTTTAATTATCTAGTTAAATAATTTTAAAAAATAGGGCTCATCTGTATTTTTCATTGCCAGAGAAGGTAACACGAGGCAGCGGGGGTTGGCAGCCAGTAGCTGCTTGGTTTACCTGCACTGGCAATAGAAAATACAACGAAGCCCTACACATTTTTTACCAGGAAATGAAACACTTTATTAATTAAAAAAAAAAACAGAAACAGGTTCTTAAGGAAAAATACATTTATTTACATACATTGGAAGAGATCACAGGGAGGAGAGAGACAACGGACAGCGGAGAGACCACATGGGAAAAGACAGCCGCCGCCCCCAGGACCAGAGAGCCCATCCCATCATGATGTCACCGCCCTCTTGCTGCAAAAGCATTGGGCCCTCATGTAGTACAGTAATAAATGGCAAGCTTCATTGAAGCTTCATTACCCTGAAAGCAAAAAGGTTATTTTTTTCCCCTTTATTTTATAAAAACAGGGATTTTTGTGTACTCACCGTAAAATCCTTTTCTCCTAGTTCATCATTGGGGGACACAGGACCATGGGTGTATGCTTTTCTGCCACTAGGAGGCGACACTAAGTAGAGATTAAAAGTGTGCCCCCCTTCCTGCAGTATATACCCGCACGTAGGCGTAGATCTTCAGTTTAGTAGTAAAGTAGTAGGAGACCACGTAAAGTAATAAGGTACCAATGGCGTAAAGTAAGATACTGCACAGGTTCGGTACGATTAGTACCTGCCAGTGTACTGTGCAGGCTATAGGCAAGTTAGAGGGTGGGTGCTGTGTCCCCCAATGATGAACTAGGAGAAAAGGATTTTATGGTGAGTACACAAAAATCCCTGTTTCTCCTTCGTATCATTGGGGGACACAGGACCATGGGACGTCCTAAAGCAGTCCCTGGGTAGGTCTTGGATTAATGGTGGTCGAGCATCATGCGCCAGCTGCTTACAGATGTGCGACCGCTGCCTGTAAGGTTTTTCTACCTAGGCTTGCATCTGCAGAGGCCTGGGTGTGGATGTTGTAGTGTTTGGTGAAAGTATGTATGCTGGACCAGGTTGTGTCTTTGCAAACCTGAGTGGCCGAGGCTTGGTGGCGAATGGCCCATGAGGCTCCCACTGACTCGGTCAAGTGCGCCTTGATTCCTTCCGGAATTGGCATACCCTTGGTGCGGTAGGACTCTTGGATTGTGCAGCGGATCCATCGTGCCAATGTGGATTTAGATGGGGTCATCTCATTTCTGGGTCCTTCAAGGATGACAAACAGCGTTTCTGTTTTTCGGAATGGGGCTGTTTGGGAGATGTAGTGTCTGAGAGCCCTTACCAGGTCGAGGATATGGAGCTGCTTTTCAACCTGGTGTACTGGAGTTGGGCAGAAGGACGGGAGGACGATGTCTTCATTGAGGTGGAAGTGGGATACTACCTTGAGCAAGAAGGACGGAGAAGGCTGGAGGACTACTTTATCCTTATGGAAGGACAGGTAGAGGGGCCGACAGGATAGGGAGGCCAGTTCGGACACACGCCTGATTGTACGAGAGAAGAGGGACTTCTTTCAGAGGTTCGAACGGGGACTCCTGGAGGGTGCCAGAACCATGTTTAAGTCCCACACCGTCACAGGTGTCCTGTAAGGGGGCCGTGTGTTGGAGACTCCTTGCATGAATGTTTTGACCTGTGATTTGGACGCAATCCTGCGTTGTAGAAGGACACTTAAGGCTGATATTTGGCCTTTGACGTAGTTTGGAGCTAGGCCAGCGTCAAGGCCATTTTGAAGGAACTCTAGAATTGAGGGGATGGAGCAATGGAGTGGGTTACGGTTGCGGTCCTCGCACCACTTGAAATAGGCTTTCCCGGTATGGTGTTAGATGCGTGAGGATGTTGATTTTCAGGCATGACCATTGTGGTTACGACTTCTGGTGTGAAGCCTGCCTGGGTCAGGATCCAGGATTCAATCGCCACGCCGTTAAAGACAGGGCCCCTGAGTTCTGATGGTAGAAGGGGCCCTGGAATAGGAGATATGGCCTGTTTGGGAGTGGCCAGGGCACTTCGGTGAGGAGCTGTACAAACTCTGCGTATCATGCCCGTCGTGGCCAGTTCGGGCGATGAGGATTACCTGAGCCCTCTCCGCCTTGACCTTTCTGATCACTCGAGTGATTAGCGGAAGTGGAGGGAAGATGTATGGGAGCTGGAATTGGCGCCAAGGGAGGACAAGTGAGTCCACTCCTAGGGCCAGTGGGTCCCGGGATCTAGCTACAAAAGGTCGGGACTTTTGCGTTCATTCTTGACGCCATGAGGTCCACGTCGGGAGTTCCCGAGTGCCGGCAGATTTGTTGGAAAACCGGATGTAGGGACTATTCTCCTGAGGCCAATCCCTGGCGGCTTAGAAAGCCGCTGCCCAGTTGCCCACCTCCAGGATGTGGACTGCTGATATGATTGACTGGGTTTTTTCGGCCCAATGTAGGATGTGTTCCGCTTCGTGCATTCCTGATTTGCTGCGTATGCCGCCTTGATGACTGATGTACACTACTGCCGTGGCGTTGTCTGATTGGATGCGGATGGGGTGTCCAGCCTGGAAGTGATGGAATTTTTGGAGTGCTGATCTGATTGCCCGCAGTTCTAGGATGTTGAATGGGAGGAGTGACTCCTGGGGCATCCAGTGGCCGTGAGCCGTATGCTGACGATAGATGGCCCCCCAGCCGAGTAGACTGGCATCGGTGGTTACGACCAGCCACTGGAGTGGGAGGAAGGATTTTCCCTTTGAGAGTGATGATGGCTGTGTCCACCATTTGAGCGTTCTTTTGACTTGGACAGATAGGCGGTGCTTACGGTTGAGGCTGAAGGGACTTTTGTCCCAGGCTGAGAGGAGGGAGAGTTGTAGAGCTTGGAAGTGTAGTTGGGCAAAGGGAACTGCTTCCATGGAGGCCACCATATTCCCTAGGACTCTCATGCCAAAGCGGATGAACTGGGGTGAGCGGCTGCGAAGAGTGTGCATGCCCTTTTGGATTGCTGTGGCCTTGTCCTGAGGGAGTATGACTAGCCCTCTTGCAGTGTCTAGGGTCATTCCGAGGAGGTTTATTGACTAGGCCGGAATTGGGGATGATTTTTCTAGGTTTATGAGCCATCCTAGGCAAGAGAGTGTCCGTTGTTATTCGGACGCTGTCGAGGCATGATTGGAAGAATGGGCCTTTGATCAGTAGATCTCCTAGGTACGGCAAGACGACCACTGCTCGTGAGTGGAGGATGGTCATGACGGCCGCCATGACCTTCGTGAAGACTCTGGGCGCGGTTGCCAAGCCGAAGGGCAGGGCAACGGATTGGAAGTGGCGTATTTGTACCGCGAACCGCAGGTACATTTGGTGGGGGGAGAAGACGGGAATGTGGAGATATGCGTTTTGTATGTTGATGGTTGCCAGGAACTCTGCTTTTTCTAAAGACGCGATAACTGAGTGTAGGGATTCCATTCTGAACTATCGGATTTTTAGAAACTTGTTGAGAAGTTTGAGGTCCTGGATGGGACGCAGTGTTCCGTCTTTTTTCAGAACGACGAACAGGTTTGAGTAGTAACCCTTGAACCGTTCGTTTTGTCGTACTGGTTTTATGAACCCGGTTTTGAGTAGGGAATTGATGGCTTCGAAGAATGGTTGGGCGTCTTTTTTTGGGGGTCGCGATAGCAAAAAAAAGATTTGGGGGCCGGAATGAGAATTCTATCTTGTAGCCTGACGACACCAGTTCTCTGACCCAATTGTCGTGTACGACATTGAGCCATGAGTGGCGGAAGAGCTGGAGACGTCCGCCTGTTATGTTGGTGCCGGGCGGTTGCGGGGAGTCATGTCATGTGTTAAACCTTTGAGGTTTTCCACCCTTAAGAGTGGGTTTGTTTAGAGCGGCCCTTCCATGTTTGGTTGGTCTTGAACAAGAGTGGGGAGTTGTTGGGCCCACGGGTCAGCCGACCTTGTGCTTGTGTTAGAGTTGGACCACCTCGGTGTTCCGTGAGAAGCTTGGGAACATGAATGTGACTGTGGGTGCCGAAAAGGCCGCTTAAATCTATGTTGGGGGAGGAACTTGCTTTTTGCTCCTGTGGCGTTCGATGCTGCCATTGCGGAGCAGTTGGCTGCGTCTATATACGCTAGTATGAAGTACTGCTGTGCTTTTGAGAGCAGTTCGAGCAGGTTGGCTGGGTTCTGGTCAGGGTCTTGCAGGGCCTGGATCCAGGATCCCGCTGCTTTGGCTACCCATGCCATAGCGAACAAGGGAGAGAGAGCTGCTCCTGAGGCTTCGAAAATTGAGCGCGCTAGACTGTCGAGTTGGCAGTCGTTTGAATCTCTGATAGATGAGCTGTCAGAGAGAGTAAGCAAGGTCTTGTTAGCTAAGCGCGACACTGGGGGGGTCCATGGCTGGTGACTCGGCCCATTTTTTGTGCTTGTCTGGGGCAAAGGGATATTTGGCTTCGATGGCCTTGCGGCCTGTGAAGAGCTTGTCGGGCCGGGTCCCAGTGTCGTTGGACTATGTCGTTAAACTCTTCGTGGTTAGAGAAAACACGGCGAGAGCGTTTAGTCTTTGTGAACGAGAAACTGCGCTCTGGTGTGGTGACACACTCGTCTTTAATGTTTATTGTCCTGTTAAAACTTCAATGAGGCTGTTAACTAATTCCTGGGTGTCCGTGGTGTCACTCTCGTAGGGTGCATCCGGTTCTGAAAGTTCGCCCTCGGAGCGTGATTCAGAGTGACGAGGTGAAGGGAAGAGGGACCTGTTACTTTGGGTTGACGTATTGGGAGATGGACCTGCATTAGTGGTAGTCTCAGTGGGACATTCAGGTTCACAGTCCTTGCACCATTGGGACGCATGTTTGAGTGGGAGCGGGATCTGGCAACTGGTGCAGGATGCCTTGTTCCCTGCATTGCTTTTGCTTTTTTCTTTGGACGGTTTGGGATCTGCCATTGTGTACCAGATTACTGTCAGCGATGGCACTGCAGTGTACTAACTGGTTTGTTATGGGGGCAGGCGAGCTGCCACTGGGCAGGGGTGGAAATCTGCAGGAAAGAGGGTCTCCTAATGGAGCTTACCCGGATCCTGTGTCCCCTGTTGTGTCGTCCGTTAGGTGCTGAGGTCTCTCTTTTGAAGAGGCACTGGAACAAAAGGACTGTGACCTAAATGTGTCCCTGGGTGGTATGTGGGCTTTGTGCGGCCTCCCTTCTGAGGGGGCTAAGCCCACCCTACTTTAACTGGTTTCCACACTAGGGGAGGGGTAGGCAGGTATTAGCTCCAGGTTTATTACCTGAGGGCTGTGTATTTCTGCAGCTGTAGCTGCTTTGTTTGTGAATTTTGCGCCGGTGGTTGGGGGGCTGTGTTATTATTAAGTGGGCTTCGCTTTGGCCTTGAGCGACATGCTCAGCGGCCAATTGTGGTGCTGGGGTTGTGGCTTTGCTCTTGCGCCCGCCCCTATGACGCGGGGCCGTTACGCAAGGCTTGGCCAATGAGGTGGGGGCTTGAGTGATGGGCTGCGCAGCCAACGGTGGTGCGGCTGTCCGCATCATCGCGTCCGCCCATATGAGGCGGGGGTGGTAACGTGCATGCGGCCAATGAGCTGGGGCCATGGGCGGCACCTAGATGTAGGCCCAGACCTGGGCCTAAAGTAGTTGAGGCTCCCGGGATCGGCGCCGGGTGCCCGCGGTGGCATCCGGTAGTGGCGGTGCAGGGATATGGTGCCTCGGCTCCTTGCCCTGGGCGCGCACCCCGAACTTACCGGCGGTGCGCCGCGGTTGAGAGGAGGAGGCTGCCCTGGCTGTGGAACCCGAAGTGGGTGCAGGTACTGCAGCCGCTGCTGCACCAGATCCCTTAGGGATGGATGGGTCTACAGTGTGTGCTGGCTGCTGGGCTCAATCACCTGCTCCTTTGTTGGAGGAGATAAGAGCTGTCCATGTGCTGTGTGGATCCCTCTGTCCTGCAGGGGGATGGCATCGTGCACTGTGGGTGCTGCTGGCCTGTGCATGACTTGGTCTTGCAGGGGGATGCAATTATGGCCCGTGGCTGTTGCTGGCTCTGGGCTGGGAGAGCGGGGTCCTTTATGAGGATCCGTCGTCCCGGGTCTCCATGCTCATGGGAGAGCGGTAGTAAAAATAAAGAATAAAATTGTGCAATTAAAAAATAAAAATTACGTGTAAAAAATGGTAGATGTGGTCTGAGCTACAGAACGCATGTGCCTCCTGTGACACCAAGCTAAAACTGAAGATCTACGCCTACATGCGGGTGTATACTGCAGGAAGGAGGGCTCAATTTTAATCTCTACTTAGCATCGCCTCCTAGTGGCAGAAAAGCATACACCCAAGGTCCTGTGTCCCCCAATGATACGAAAGAGAAATGTATATATCACATATAATTTTGGTGCTTACCAGATCCAGACTACATTGGCCTTAAAGAAACAAAACAATCTTTCTGGCTAAATGTCTATGAATAACCTCACTTCCTTTTATTGCTTTCCTCAACTCATTTAAGTATTTTCAATTCTCCACAGACCACCATATAACAATACAATTTGTTCCACTTATCTTAGACGTTTAGTGTCAATTCCCCAGCCCCTCTCTTCCTCCCTAGCCTGACTCTGCTTTATGTCACCGGTCACATTTACTATAACATCTAAGACTGTTGTTTTTTTGTTTGTTTCATTTGCTCATGTATATATGTATGTGTCTTCAGAATCTGTGTCATTATCAGCCTGACGAAGGGACCACAGTATCCTGGAAGCTTGCTATTATTTACCATCTTTTCAGTTAGCCACTAAAAGGTATCAACCGCTGAGAACTCTCTATGAATAACCCAATGATATACCGTATTTTTCGTACTTTCAAATGTGCTTAGGAGAAATGGGAATACGAACCGCGATCCCGCCCAAAGGAATCCAATGATTCAGGTTGTTAGAAATACAAATGGTGGTTTATTATACATGATAAACACTATTGTGCGCCCTTTCCTTTTTAGTGCTTTATTCCTGTATTTTTCGGACTATAAGATGCACCGGAGCATAAGATGCACCCAGATTTTAGAGAAGGAAAATATGGAAAATAAAAGATGAAGCAAAAAAATGTGGTTATAATTCAGTGTTATGAGGGGGGGGGAATTCTGCTGCTGACACTTATGGGGATAATGTCCGCATCCTGGGCACCTTCCAGGTAATATATGTCCCTCATCTTGGATAGTGCTGGTTTATAATCCCCATCCTGGATATAGTCCCACATTCTGGTATATAGTCCCCCCATCCTGGGATATGGCCCCCCATCCTGGCATATGCCCTCCCCCCACATCCTAGGATATGGCTCCCAACCTTGTACTTTACCCCCCAACCTGGATATGGCCTCCCCATCCTGTATATGGCTCCCCATCCTAGCGCACACACAAAAAGAATAAACGATGTAACTTACCTCTTCGTTGCTCCCCTCCATCGCTCCCTGCTTGAGTCCTCCCGTGTGCCGGCATCCAATCATGTGACCGATGCAGCACAGTGACGTCATCGCTGCGCGTCCTGATCGCATGACTGGATGCCGACACACAGGAGGACTCAGGACGCGAAGTGCTGCAAGCAGGGAGCGATGGAGAGATAAGTTACATTGTTTGTTATTTTTGTGTGTGCGCTAGGGTGGGGGCAATATCCAGAATGGGAGGTGAGTTTACTTAGATTCAGATATGTGCCACTCCCCGCCAACCTCTCAGCGCTGACTTCAGTGCATACAGGGGGATGCAGTCCATATTATATGAGCCTAAGGAGCAGGCCCACACGATCACAGACTGTCTCTGCATCCTGCGCCAGCCTCGTCCAGCCCACTCCAGAGATGCCGCTTCCCCAGTACAGCCCAACAGTCCGTATATCTGTACTATAAAACACACTCCCCACTTTCCCCCAAAATTCGGGGGCTTAGGGGGTGCGTCTTATAGTCCAAAAATTACAGTAGTTTCTACAGTAGTAGACTTTAGATGTTTGACTTTAGTAAAATATTTCCTGACTTCTGAACATTAAAAAAAGCCTTTCACCTTAATTTAGTGTTTAATAAGGTCAAATATCTCTGCAAAGGTCTTTCTACTACATTCTCTATGTAATTACACCTTTTCCCCTTTGTGAATTCTCTGGTGATGACGACTAAGACTTGACCTGTCTGCAAAATGTTTTCCGCATTCTGAACATGACAACGTCTTCTTACCTGTGTGGATTTTCTTATGCTTAGTAAGATTTGATTTACTTGTAAAACATTTCCCACAAAGCAAACAAGGGAATGGCTTCTCCCCGGTGTGACTTCGATGATGATTAACAAGGTCAGCCTTAGAAATAAAACATTTCCCACATTCAGAACATGGAAACGGCTTCTCTCCTGAGTGAATTCTCAGATGGTTAACAAGATTTGACCTGTTCCCAAAACATTTCCCACATTCTGAACATGAGTACGGCTTTTCCCCTGTGTGACTTCTATGATGCTTTGCAAGATCCGTTGGACGCAAAAATGTTTTCCCACACTCTGAACATGAATACGGCTTCTCTCCCGTGTGAACCTCCCGATGCTTGAAATAGGATGATTGATTTGTGAAACATTTCCCACATTCTGAACATGAATACGGCTTCTCTCCTGTGTGTATTCTCAGATGGTGAAGATATTCTGATTGATATCTGTAACATTTCCCACATTCTGAACACGAATACGGCTTCTCTCCTGTGTGAATTTTTAGACATTTCAAAAGCATTGATTTATCTCTAAAACATTTCCCACATTCTGAACACGAATACGGCTTCTCTCCTGTGTGAATTCTTTCATGTATAACAAGACCTGATTTATCTCTGAAGCCTTTCCCGCATTCAGAACATGAATATGGATTCTCTCCTGTGTGACGTCTTTCGTGTCTAACAAGACTTGATTTCTCTCTGAAGCTTTTCCCACATTCTGAACAGAAGTACGGCTTCTCGCCCGTGTGACTTCTTTCGTGTATAACAAGATTTGATTTTGTTCTGAAGCTTTTCCCACATTCTGAACAGGAGTGCGGCTTCTTCCCTGTATGAACTCTGTGTGAATGAGGACTTGAACTTCTTGTTAACTCATTTTTGCCCCCTTTCTGGTCTGTATTTGTAACAATGTGAGATTGGTCAGCAGAAGGATCCACAGGATTAGGTGGATTATATGTTAGCTCTGTACTGTTGAATCCTGAATTTACATTAGTTCTGATGGGATTTTCTTCTGGAGAGTTCTGCTTCATATCTTCATCTTCTGATTTATAATTTGCCAGTAGCATGAAGCGTCTCTCAGAATTGATATTGTCATTCTCTGTAAGGATTAAACATGAATTTAGTAAATGTCTTCACAATCCGAAATAGATACATTAGGGTGAATTCATATGTGACTAATTGCAGCAGATATTTACTGAACCAAAGATCAAAGTACCAAAATACACACATTTTTGACACAGTTTTGGAGTGTGTTTTGCATCGTCTTCACTTGCGTTTTTTAATTTGTGCAAAACACTGGAAAAAAATTGTTATGCTGCAGATTTGAAAAATCACAATAATGGTTAAAAAAACAAAAAAAAAATACAATTTTTTTTTGTATTTTATGTACATAAATGGACAGCAAAAACATTGCAATAACGCCGTGTGTGAACATACCCCTACAGAGAACAATACACATGGAGAGTCAAAGCCAAAAGTGGAAGGAAGAAGAGACACAAACTATTTCCTCTGATCAAATCACAGTTCTGGCTGTAACAATGCATTCAAAGCTGCCACAAAACTACAATGTCTCACCCATAAAACAAGGATTGTTATGTCTTATGGTACAGTCACACGCTAGGATACAGGTGAACGATATCATTACCTATGTCACATGACCGCGATCCTTCCGACATCGTTGGTGATGTTGGGTTTACATATGCGAATGGAGTTAGCATATGAACATGCATAATAGAAACCTAGAAAGGGACTTCCGGTTCCGGCCCTGGCCAGGGAAGACGTATGGTGAAATAGCTCCCGCAGTCTCCTAACCTAACTGACCAACGCCAGCCACAGCCCGCAGGGACATGCAAAGGCTTGCCGCAGCACGGGGACATGGAGCGGTATTTTCTGAGGAGCATTGGGAACGAAGGCGGCCAGCTAAGCCCGCGGGAAGTCTGGGAAGACACAGTGGAGAGGGAAATGGCGCCAACCGCTGGATTAGCAGTGAAGGGGAACGCGAGGAGATGCTGCTGGCAGAGTGCAACCGCGGGGACAGTGGGGTAGAACGCAGGGCAGGATCCCAAAGGCCCCAGTTCAAGTGAAGGCACAATGGAGGGGAGAGATGAAGAGAGAGGGAGAGAGACATGTCCACACAGGGGGCATGACTCCAATAAAGCTCTCACTAGAAGGTCCACATTAAAGCCACACCGCTCCCTCTCCTGCACACAAGATAACAACAGCAGTAGACAGAGGAGATCCCCTTACAGAGAAAGGAGTCGTGAGGAGAGGGGGGAGAACCTGGAACAGAGAATCTGGCAACAAATCACCACCAGGCAGACACACTCAGGATCATAGGATGCTTGGCAAGCGAATAGGCTACCTACATTCTGAGTGACATTAAAACCATCATAGCTAACGCTATCCAAAGCTCTCTTTGTAAGATGGAGGCCAGATTTGAATCCCGCAATGCATGTATCAAAGAGACAGAGCAAAATATCTCGGACTCAGAAGATGTGCTGTCCTCTCTGCAGAGCCGTCTAGACGACATGACTAAACTGACCGAATTCTTTAAGACCAAAATGGACGATTTAGAGAACCGCTCGAGACGAAATAACCTGCGCCTTGTCGGCCTCCCTGAATCAGTCCCAATGAGTCACCTGGACGACATATGCGAATCAGAGCTCCCTCGAGCACTGGCCCTGAAGCAGTAATATAGTGCAGAGAGAGCGCACAGAGTGGGTACTATGAGGGACACAGGGGGAGCAGACGCCTCATCCAATACTGGTACAGAGACTCAAGCGCTACCCACACGACCTAGACAGGTCATTGTAAAATACATGGACTATAAGCATAAGGAGGCACTCCGACAGGCGTTCAGGGAAAGACGAAAACCCCTGACGATCCGAGGACACAAAATTCTGGTCTTTAGTGACTACTCCACTGAGGTCACCAGGAAGAGGAAGGCGTTTAGCAAAATCTGCACTACACTATACCAGAAGAAAATAAAATTTCAATTACTATATTCGGCAACCCTGACAACCCTGGAAGTATGGGTCATATGCCTTTTACAAAGACCACCAAGAGGCTGAGCGCTGTATAGTTATGGAAAGGCCCAGAAACATATATCGAGTGAACCCAACTCAATCCAGAAGTCCCCCGATATGGGCGACAAAACACCCGACATGGGATAACCGAGGTCCCCGAGACTGAGTTGGCACAAACCAATGGAGCCGAACGGACCTGATCAAGCGTCGGGATCACAGAGCCCCCAAGCAGCAACACGACCCCAGGACGAGGAGAGACGAACAGGGGAACTGAGGAAAGAGAGATCAACATACGGAACCTTCGATGAACGGTAGCCGCCAGAGTAGAATACTGTAAACTCCGCAGCAATAAAGGGGAGCCTCCAGCTATCATGATTGCCAGTTATGTCTTGACTTGCTGATCTTACGTTAGCCATTCTGGGGGAGATACGTGTCTTTTGTCCCCCCCGCCTCCCATGCGCATTTGTGACTCCGTACTAGGGAGAGCTTTCCTCCCCTCTCTTCATTCCTTTTCTCTTCTCCCCAGAGTGACTCTGATGGGGCGGTCTAAGACGGGTTGTGGCGACGTTCATCTCGACGTGTAACGGGGGGTGAGGGTGATAAATTAGGGAGGCGGATTGAAATGAGAAAGAGAGGAAAGTCATGGATTTAGATATGCAAACTGGAGAAAGGAGGATTTAACATTCTCTGTTATCGGTTTTGATGTTAGAAGGGGGGGATGGAATCCGTCTTATTAGCTACCTTCTCTAGTCATACTGAATGGGAGGGGTCACTCCTGGACAAAACGGGCAAAGCCAATTTTAGTTGGGACGATGGTTAAACTTGTATCTTGGAATACAAGGGGCCTCCGGTCACCTGGTAAGAGGTCAATGGTATTGCGCCACTTGAAGAGTTTGGGTGCTGATGTGGCTATACTGCAAGAAACGCACCTCACTAGGGAAGATTTTTTTCAGGATGTGTAAGTCATTGGTAGGTGCAGTGTACGGTTCCCTGGCCCAGAGTAGACCCTAGTTAGCAAACACCTGGTACATAGCCTCAAACTACAAGAGGACGACAATGCAGGCAGGTGGAACCGCCTGGTGATCGAGGGCCCATTCGGGACACTTAGCATTCATCATAATGCGTATGCTCCAAATGTTGACCAGGAACATTTCTATCAGGAGCTGGAAGGCAGGGTCCTGAGTGATAGGAAGGCCCATATTATAGTGGGGTTCCAAACCAACTTGAAGATAAAAGATGGAACCCGGGGATGTGAGGCAATGACTGGTGTCGGATACAAAGGCCGGTATGTATCCTCCGAATTTGTGCTCTGTGATCATGTAAGACCCGCTGGAGTCTTCCTCAATGCCGGGTCTACCATCATTCTCATGTCCAGGAATGTGTTTAAACCCAGGTTCAAGGCAGGGTGTGTCTCTCAGTGTGGAGCCAAGTGGCAGAGCAGCAGGGGCTGTGTGAAGCTGTGTGTGTGCTGGCTGTGTGCAGTTAACGTAGCCTGGCCACATGATATTGGCTGTTACAAGGAGGCGGCAAAGTCAGCTCTGAGGGGGCGACTGGTAGGCTACGCACTTACATTCAAGAGAAGGACCCACGAACAGTACAAACGGGCAAGTCAGAGGGTGAGAGAGGCTTATGTGGACTTCTTGGCAGACGGCTCTGCCCAACCAAAAGAGAAGTGGACTGAGGCGAAACATCAATTCGACTCCTGGGCGGACAGAGTAGAGCATAAGAGGTGGGCCCAAAAGGAAGTGTACCTTCATAAATATGGAAATAAAGCAGGAAAACTACTAGCCAAATAGCCAGGGGTAGAAGACCGTTGACTCTGATACCACACTTAAAAAAAGAGGGGGAGCACTCCAACCCCAGGGAGATTAATAAGACACTTGGGGACTATTACAGAAGCCTTTACGACTCTACATCGACAGGAAGAAGCACGGCGGGTGACTGGGTAGAGAAATATGTGATTCCAAACTTAACCGACCAGGAATTGGATATGTTAAATGTGGAAGTACAGGTGGAGGAAGTCCAAAGAGCGATTGGGAATTTGAGCAATGGCAAAGCCCCAGGACCTGACGGCTTCACAGGGAAAGTCTTGAAAGAACAAGTGTCACCAGTATTAGCAGCCTATGTTTAATGGCATGATGAACGGGGACGCAATCTTCCAACAGCCGAACACCGCGTACATCAAGCTATTACCCAATGGCGATAAAATCCTGGCATGGTCTGTCAAATTATCGGTCAATCTCGCGGATTAATCAAGACTTGAAGTTGATGGTGAAGATAATGGCGGACCGCCTGGCGAGGGTGCTACCCAGATTGATTTCACCTAGTCAGGTTGGTTTCATAAAGGGACGCTCAGCAGTGGCCAATATCAGGAAGGCAATGTTGACTATAGATATAGTGAGACAGGAACCACCGGGACGCATCGGGCATCCAGTCATTGTCACATTAGATCAGTGGTTCTTAACCGGGGTTCGGTGAGTCGGTCTCAGGGGTTCAGCGGAGCCTCCGCCACGGAGGTCAAGACACACCCGACTCATTACGTAAATTCGTGATGACACGCCCTGCTTGGCCATCACTTGCTGCAGATGATCACGGTAATGATTAGATACCGAAAAAGCCTTCGATAACGTACGGTGGCCATGGCTGGAAAGGGTCCTAGATGCCGTAGATGTTGAAGGAGGGATGCGCAGGTTTATTCCGGCGCCATATTCAAATACCCAAGAGAGGGCACATACGCCAGGTTTCCAATCTGATATGTTGCTCCTGAAGAAGGGCACCAGGCAGAGGTGTCCACTGTCACGTTTGTTATTTAATTTGGCCATTGAACTCCTGTCTGGGTATCTGAGCTCAAGAGACAACCGTGTTGGTATAAAATTGGGGACTAAAGAGATAAAGTCCGCCCTGTCCGCTGACGATATTGTTTTGTTTGTGAGGGACCCGATGAGTGACTTGAACCATGTACTGGGCAGCATAGACTCATTCAGCTGCTATGTGAGATACTATTCTTGAAGGTGGGACAGGAAACAGACAGGTTGAGCCGCCTAAATCACTTATATGGAATCCCAGTGACAAAGTCATCCATTAAATACCTAGGTATTAGCTTGGGGCGCGGAGCCGCTGCAACTTATAGTCTAAATGACTTGACATTGTTTAAAAAAATAGAGAAACAGCTGAATGGGCGGAGAGGTCTGCCATTGTGTTTGTTGGTCATGAGTCACTTAATTAAAATGATGTGCTTCTCCAAACTGTTATACCCTTTGCAGACTGTACCTTTGTTGCTCAGACGAACCGATGTATGCAGGTTACATAGATACATATAGCCTATTCACAATTTCCTTGGGCAGGCAAGAAGGTTAGGGTAAAATTGAGCACATTGATGCTACCGTTGGCCCTTGGGGGGTGTAAAGATCCCTGACATAAGAGGATATAATTTAGCATGCTTGACACGTCATACCATGGACTGGCTGAGGGGGACCAACACACATTTCGACTTTCGTCTGGAGAGTGAGTTTTGCAAGCCCTGGGCATTGTTGTCCATTCCACATTGCAGTGGCCCACAGAAGAGGGGGAACGAGTTGATACATGATATAGCAACCTTGGCAAAAAGGCCAATCCTGAGACACTGGTTATCGACTAAGGGTCTTACGATCTGTGAGCTATTGGACGATATAAATCAGCTCCTTCAGACAGAAAAACTAAAAGCAGCGAGATGCAAGTCTGAATCGACTGGAAAATTCTTCGAAGAGTGGACGGCTTTCTTGGTTAATGTCTGTGACCAAGAGAAGATCAGAGAGGTGGTACTTTGTTCAAACATACGGAGCAGTACTTAACCTCAGACTTAAGGGGAGACTTGGGAAAACTGAAAATCCCCAATGACTAAGGGTGTATCTCGAAACGCGTGTACGGCCCCCCAGTGGGACACAATCCTTGCCCCAATAATGCAGTGAAGAAAATATTGAGAAGAAGCACCGGCATTTCCTTTCTTGCATATTCTGGGTATTAGCCAGTCCACCGCGCCCTGGATGCCTGGGAGTCCGCCGAGTCATAGTGGTAGCAGCCGAATCCCTTCCCTCTTCCCTCTCCACAACATCACAATCTATTTAGAATCCTAGGGGGAGATCAGGCCCCTGATATCAACTTGGGGAGATTCTGAAGACCCAAATGGATCCCGTAACGAAAAGACAAACAGAGAAAGGTAGTGGTGAGGGAGAAAAAACTACAAAATTGGACATGTAATTGTACCAATCAGTGAATAAGTAATTACAAAGGAAACTACTCACCTGGGCAGTGATCTGTAAGATCATCATCAACCTTCACATAGGTCTCTGTAGGATTAATATGGGTCAGATCTTCACCCTGAAACAAAGATTGTAAAAGTGACAGACAGATGGAGACGTCCCACCTGTGATCAGCTGTAATCTGCCATCTCCACCGTCCTCATTACACAAGTACAACACATCTAATAGTGGGGGAGAAAACAAGACTGAGACAAGACCTTCACAGCCGTCTACACATCACAGGGAGATCTCATGACTAGTGATGAGCGAGTACCGGAATATTGGTAATCCCTATACTCATAACGAGTAGTTTGTGATAATCGCGTGTTCGTTCCAAATAGCGAGTCCAATGTAAGTCAATGGGAAACGCGAGTCATTTCCTGCTGAACCCTACAAAGGGGTCTGGATTACACCGCTGTTATACATACACAAGAACAACTACCAAACCTCACCTAATTCACATTTAACAGGCCCAAAAGGTTCAGAAACAGTTTTTTCCTGCATAATCACTTGTATATAAGGTCAAATAAACCAGAGAAACAAAAAATATCCCTTTTAGCGTTTGTTCACACATTCTGTTTACAATTGGCAGAGCCCTGACTTATACATTGTGCAGGTCCCTCTGTCATACAGCATTGTTAGCTATTCCCCAGCACTTTACAAGGCAGCTACTATGTACCGGTAGGTATGTTGATCTTTGACCTCAGAGACCTCGGGTGGCCATGTAACGTACGTTTTGGAGGGACTCAGACATTTGGGTGGTCCCTCCCTCACTGAGACTCAGATAGCGGAATACATATTCCCATAGGAGTTTACCATGTCAGTTGCAATGTACCCATTAGGGTGTTGGGCTTTAACCTCCTCCTCCTCCAGGTCATTCTGCAGGCCTCAATTTAATTTTTCAGATGGCCTTCAAGTGTCGGGAAACCTGAGTTTGGTCAAGGTGCTGAGGTGGCCCAGTAACAGACATTGGGGAGGGCCCTCCTCTACACTATGTGCAGAATTATTAGGCAGGTTGTGTTGTAGAGGATTATTTTTATTATTGTTCTCAATCACCCAAAAGACTCATAAATATCAAAGCTTAATATTTTTGGAGGTTGGAGGGGTCTTAGATTTGGCTCTTTGGAGGATATGTGTGTGTGCAGGTAATTATTACTGTGCAGAATTATTAGGCAACGTAATAAAAACCAAATATATTCCCATCTCACTTGTTTATTTTCACCAGGTAACCAATATAACTGCTCAAAATGTAGAAATAAACATTTCTGTCATGTAAAAACAAAACACCAAACAATTCGTGCCCAATATCGCCCCCTTTCTTTATGATGACACTCAGCAGCCTCCATCCATAGATTGTGTCAGTTCCTTGATCTGTTTACGATCCACATTGCGTGCAGCAGCCACCACAGCCTCCCAGACACTGTTCCCAGAGGTGTACTGTTTTCCCTCCCAGACACTGTTCCCAGAGGTGTACTGTTTTCCCTCCCAGACACTGTTCCCAGAGGTGTACTGTTTTCCCTACCAGACACTGTTCCCAGAGGTGTGCTGTTTTCCCTCCCAGACACTGTCTCCAGAGGTGTACTGTTTTCCCTCCCAGACACTGTCCCCAGAGGTGTACTGTTTTCCCTCCCTGTAGATCTCACATTTTAGGAGGAACCACAGGTTCTCTATGGGGTTCAGATCAGGTGAACAAGGGGACCATGTCATTATTTTTCCTTCTTTTAGACCTTCACTGGCCAGCCACGCTGAGGAGTAGTTGGATGCATGTGATGGAGCATTGTCCTGCATGAAAATCATGTTTTTCTTGAACGATACGACTTCTTCCTGTACCACTGCTTGATGAAGTTGTCTTCCTGAAACTGTCAGTAGGTCCGGGAGTTGAGCTTCACTCCATCCTCAACCTGAAAAGGTCCCACAAGTTGATCTTTGATGATCCCAGCCCATACCAGTACCCCACCTCCACCTTGCTGGCGTCTGAGTCGGAGTGGAGCTCTCTGCCCTTTACTGATCCAGCCTCTGGCCCATCCATCTGTCCATCCAGAGTCACTCTCATCTCATCAGTCCATAAAACCTTTGAAAAATCAGTCTTAAGATATTTCTTGGCCCAGTCTTGACGTTTTATCTTATGTTTCTTGTTCAGAGGTGGTGGTTTTTCAGCCTCTCTAGTATCACACACCTTGTGCTTTTTGATACTCCAGTAACGTTGCAGCTCTGAAATATGGAAAACTGGTGGCAAATGGCATCTTGGCAGCTTCACGCTTGATTTTCCTCAATTCATGGGGTTATTTTGCGCCTTTTTTGCCCAGCACGCTTCTTGCGACCCTGTTGACACTTTGATTGTTCGTTGACCACGCTTCAGACGTTTGGCAATTTCCAGACTGCTGCGTCCCTCTGCAAGACATCTCACAATTGTGGACTTTTCAGAGCCGTCACATCTCTCTTCTGAACCATTTTGCCTAAGGAAAGGCATTTGCCTAATAATTAAGCACACCTTATATAGGGTGTTGATGTCATGACACCACACCCTTCCTCATTACAGAGATGCACACCACCTGATTTACTTAATAGGTAGTTGGCTCTCAGCCTATACAGCTTGGAGGAGGACAACATGGATAAAAAGTATCATGTGATCACAATACTCATCTGTCTAATAATTCTGCACACAGTGTATACATTTGGAACTGAAACCACTGCCTTAAGAATAACGGCATTAGCAAAGCCATGGTTCATGCCACTGAAGGTCATGTATACATTATGGAGGGCCTCCTCTATGGTACACCATGGTTGTGTGTGATAATGGCAATAACCTGATGGCGGCTTTAAAGGGAACCTGTCACCTGAATCTAAGGCCCTACACTATCACTAGCTGTCCCTGCACCTTCCTAGCTGCTCCCTATCTATCCCTTTCTCATCTAAAGTGTCCCTATTAAACATCAGAAAAATAAGTTTTAACTTACAGAAGTCCCTGAGGCTGGGGACTGGAAAGGCGGGCCCACGCTCCATTCAGCACTCCTCGATTGTGTAGCGCACGCCCCGCTGGGCGGCATTATTCTTTATTCCTCGCCGCCTCCACCATTTGGAATCTCCCGCCCTCTGTGACATAGTATGCACCGGCTGCGATGTCACATCTGGCGCGGTGCATTATGGGGCCGGTCATGTGATCGGACCTAGTGCATTATGGGCTTGATCACTTGAGCGGCCCGGCTCCGCGCATGCGCAATGCGCTTACTGAAGCCGGGCCGATCACGTGATCGGCCCCATAATGCACTAGGGCCAATCACGTGACCGGCCCCATAAGTGCATACTAGGTCACAGAGGGCAGGAGATTCCAAATGGTGGGGGCGGCAAGGAATAAAGAATAATGCCGCACAGTGGGGCATGCGCTACCCAATCGAGGAGTGCTGAATGGAGCGTGGGCCCGCCTTCCTAGTCCCCCAACCTCAGGGACTTCTGTAAGTTAAAACTTATTTTTCTGATGTTTAATAGGGCCACTTTAGATGAGAAAGGAATAGATAAGGAGCAGCTAGGAAGGTGTAGGGACAGCTAGAGATAGTGTAGGGTTTAGATCCAGGTGACAGGTTCCCTTTAAAGGTCAGCAAGCTGCTACACGTGCCATGCATGGCTCACAAGCTGAACCTAATTGTTCAGAAATTAATAAAAACATACCCTAACTTGCCATACATACTTCAGAAGATGAACTGCATTAGTTCCAATTTCCGCCATTCCTCTACCGCTTTTGCTGGTCTTGCAGCGCTGCAAAAGTGCTTTAATTTGACAAGTCACCAACTCATCAGCGACTTGCACATGCAGTGGAACTGAACATATGTTGTCGAGGATTAGTGAGCTTCAACATGGCCGTTACACTGAGACTCAGCCACATAACAACTGTCAATTGGTTGCGGATCGCTGACATTTGTGAAGTTCTTGAGAACTTTGAGTAGTGCACCCAACTTGTGAGTGGGGATCTGTCAGGCTATTATCAACGTACCCATCCCATTGCTCTGTCTGCTGAAAAAATCATGGCATAATCTCAAGTAGGAAGCATTGAATGCCCACCATGTGGCTATGGAGCAAGATTTCCCGATGGGTGATACTAACGAAAAGGGCAGCAGTCCGTGGATATGTTAGGATGGACTGTGTCAGTGTGCGTATGTATGTGGTCCATGGATGGATTATGATGGACCACATGCGGTGTGTGTAGGAGCCCAGTCAGGCCGGAGCCCGTATGGATGCTATATAGCATGGGAGAGACCGAGTACGGCTCAAGGGCCAGGCGGTCATAGCTGCCATTAGGACTGACGATAATGTCATAATATGGTCCCGTTGACCTTGTGTGAATGTGAAGGCTGTACGAGACCGCGCGACCTGTGTGAACGGAGGTTGAGAGGGCATGTATGTTTCATAAAGTGGGGACACATACCATCCCCTGGGACTACGAAGGTCTTGTAGGGGGTTCTGCACATAATGAGCCCTGTAACTATGGGGGCTCTGTGATCAAGTTATTGTGGTATAGACTGATCTGTGGATCTAGTTACCGCCCTTGGGGCCGTATGTAATGTTCTAAAGGTGCTGTTGATAACCGTGTGTGTGAAATAAGGCAAGGTGGCCATAACCGCCTTAGGGAGCCATGATTGGTGCTCTTTGTGTTCAATGGAGCGGTAATCCATGCTCCCGGGTATATAAGCCTTAAAAAGAGGTATATATGTGCAATATCGTGTACTGTTATTTGTAAGGTCATGTTGTGAACTGTTCATATGTGAGTGTACTATGTGTTACATGTGATGTGAGCAGTTAATGGTCGTATGTTCACGGTTAAAAACAGTGGTTCCTCAACCTACCTCTAGGGAGTCTCTACCTACATTGTACCATCAACCCTTATCCCCGGGACCCTGCTCGACCTAATGGTCAGTCCCACGTTACATCACCCCTTATCACGGAGAATCTCTACCTCTTAGCTCAACCCGTTACCTCATGCACGGCCCTTTCTGCATCAGCCATCATGAGTCACCCACAATACACTACACATCCATCACCCAGGGTACTTTTGCATACGCCCTGGTGATCCATCACCTTCACCTCCCGTAGGGCTATTCACACAAATATATCAACATCATGGCGGCTACGCCCGCCTCACGGGGCTCACTCCCCATCATGCATGTGTCCCTCCCGTCCATCATACCACATCCATGGACGGCAGCGTACTCAGGCCCATACACATGCACACATAGATAACGTGCACTTTACCGACTACCTAGTCGGACCCAATGGCGGCTATGCCCGCCTGGCACACATATCGCACTCAGTTCACCATCGCATACATGGACTGCTACCTTCACGGGCACTGAACTGGGTTTAGCAACCTGAGCTCTCGGGTACCCCAGGCGTCACCCCACATCCGGACCAGCGCCCTCCCAGGTCAGCCACAGTTCCCCAGCTCTAGGAGCCATCACAACCCGTTCATGGCCACCGGCTGGTATACAAGCATCAGAGGGTCAGGGGCCTCCCGCATGGAGATGGGCCGGCTCCCCTCTTATCCCAAAGGGATGGATCGCCTCTGACACGACCTTACATCTAAGTGGTCTGCACAACACGGAGTTCCCATCGTCTCTAGTCTGCCTCTCACACAGACACCTGGCAGGTTAAGTCCTGCTCGCCACACTCACCTGACACACCCACACCTGGGCTGTCAGTAATCAGCACACATTGCTTTCCTTCGGCCACTCATTGGTCTCATCTATCTTTCAGATCTTGCAGCACTCACACAGGCTCATGTGAACAAGCTCCTGTGCTGCAAGTCCACGTGATGTATACCGGCCATGGGTCACATCACCACACTACCTATTCCACAATCTCTCCCTCACTGGATTGTGACCTTGTTCAATGGTTTCAGTTCTGAAAAGAGCTATGGTATTCTGGTATTATGGAGCTAGTGAGCGACTCCTTTAAACTCTGTCCCTGCTGCAGTATCTCTCCCTACCTAATCTACACTGACCTAGTATACACTGCAGGTAGCCCTGGCTTTTGTGTTACCAAGAGGCCTAAACACTCTCTCTAGCTACGGAGCGATCTCTGCCTATGCTACTACAATGCTGGCTCCGGATGCACTGTGCGCAAAATAGCGGCAGCAGAGCTGATATAGACCCTATGATGCTGCGTGGCCAGCCAATCACAGTAATGCCACAACCAAGATGGCTGCGGAGTTACTGTGATTGGTTAGAAGCCCGGCATGTTTAGTGGCCGCAAATCAGGCGCCAAAACTGCTGCGTGGGACATTGAGTATAGGGAGGCGAGTACACAAATACTTACAATGTAATGAGTAACCTGAATACCGTACTGTGTGTGTGAATAGCGAATAGTAACCATTACACTCGCTCTATACTATCCATCACACCTTCTCTCCATCTACCTGATCATCCGGAGGAACATCGGGATCTTCTTCTTTACAGTCCTGTGGGAGAAGAGGACGGGGACATCTCTCTGGTGTTGTCCTCTTACTGGATAGACCTGGAGGAGACACATACAGGACTGAATTCATTCTTTACATACAGATGATTATAGGCCGTGTGGATTTAGTCCTATTACCTGGTGATGTGAGGGGATCCTCCATCATGACCATGTCCTTGTACAGATCTCTGTGTCCTTCTAGATACTCCCACTCCTCCATGGAGAAATAGACAGCGACGTCCTGACACCTTATAGGAACCTGACACACAATGATACCAACATCACCCAGAATCCTCCAGTGCTGTCCGGTATAATGTCCCAGCAGTCACCTCTCCAGTCATCACCCAGAATCCTCCAGTGCTGTCCTGTATAATGTCCCAGCAGTCACCTCTCCTCTCATCACCCAGAATCCTCCAGTGCTGTCCTGTATAATGTCCCAGCAGTCACCTCTCCACTCATCACCCAGAATCCTCCAGTGCTGTCCTGTATAATGTCCCAGCAGTCACCTCTCCGCTCAACACCCAGAATCCTCCAGTGCTGCCCTGTATAATGTCCCAGCAGTCACCTCTCCGGTGCTGTATAATGTCCCAGCAGTCACCTCTCCGGTGCTGTCCTGTATAATGTCCCAGCAGTCACCTCTCTGGTGCTGTATAATGTCCCAGCAGTCACCTCTCCGGTGCTGTATAATGTCCCAGCAGTCACCTCTCCGGTGCTGTATAATGTCCCAGCAGTCACCTCTCCGGTGCTGTATAATGTCCCAGCAGTCACCTCTCCGGTGCTGTATAATGTCCCAGCAGTCACCTCTCCAGTGCTGTCCTGTATAATGTCCCAGCAGTCACCTCTCAGTGCTGTCCTGTATAATGTCCCAGCAGTCACCTCTCCGGTGCTGTATAATGTCCCAGCAGTCACCTCTCCGGTGCTGTATAAAGTCCCAGCAGTCACCTCTCCGGTGCTGTATAATGTCACAGCAGTCACCTCTCCGGTGCTGTATAATGTCCCAGCAGTCACCTCTCCGGTGCTGTATAATGTCCCAGCAGTCACCTCTCCGGTGCTGTATAATGTCCCAGCAGTCACCTCTCCGGTGCTGTCCTGTATAATGTCCCAGCAGTCACCTCTCCGGCGCTGTATAATGTCCCAGCAGTCACCTCTCCGGTGCTGTGTAATGTCCCAGCAGTCACCTCTCCGGTGCTGTATAATGTCCCAGCAGTGTCACCTCTCCAGTCAGCAGCTCAATCATCTTGTAGGTGAGTTGTCGGATCCTCTGGTCATGTATCAGGGGGTGAGGTGGGGGCCCCGGGCCCCGGGCTCTTCCCTCCTCACACTGTCCAGGCTCCTGACAGCGCCCTCTACAGCTCTTCACCACTGTGTAATCCTGAGGATGGAGAGGAGACATTCATCAATCTCCAGCTCTGTCCATAGAGAAGAATCAGGTCATGTGACATCTCTCACCTCTCCGGTAACCAGGAAGAGGATCTCTAGGGTGAGGGGTAAGATCCTCTCCGCCATCTTGTCCCTGTCCACATCCATCCTTGATGGTCAATCAGGAGATTGTAGAGACCTGAATGTGCTGACAGGACCTGTGATGATGTCACATGAGGGGAGGAGTCAGGGTCACATGATCAGCTCCAGTCTCGATGTCTCATATATCACCAGAACGGAGATAATTCCTCATATTATCCACCTATCTGCCCCATACAGTCATATTACCCGCCTATCTGCCCCATACATTCATATTATCCACCTATCTGCCCCATACATTCATATTACCCACATATCTGCCCCATACATTCATATTCCCTACCTATCTGCCCCATACATTCATATTACCCACCTATCTGCCCCATACATTCATATTACCCGCCTATCTGCCCCATACATTCATATTATCCACCTATCTGCCCCATACATTCATATTAACCACATATCTGCCCCATACATTCATATTCCCTACCTATCTGCCCCATACATTCATATTACCCACATATCTGCCCCATACATTCATATTCCCTACCTATCTGCCCCATACATTCATATTCCCTACCTATCTGCCCCATACATTCATATTGCCCATCTATCTGCCCCATACATTCATATTACCCACCTATCTGCCCCATACATTCATATTACCCACCTATCTGCCCCATACATTCATATTACCCACCTATCTGCCCCATACATTCATATTGCCCATCTATCTGCCCCATACATTCATATTACCCACCTATCTGCCCCATACATCCATATTACCCACCTGTCTGCCCCATACATCCATATTACCCACCTATCTGCCCCCATACATTCATATTACCCACCTATCTGCCCCATACATTCATATTACCCACTTATCTGCCCCATACATTCATATTACCCACCTATCTGCCCCATATATTCATATTACCCACCTATCTGCCCCATACATTCATATTACCCACCTATCTGCCCCATACATTCATATTACCCACCTATCTGCCCCATACATTCATATTACCCACCTATCTGCCCCAAACATTCATATTACCCACCTATCTGCCCCAAACATTCATATTATCCACCTATCTGCCCCCATACATCCATATTACCCACCTATCTGCCCCATACATTCATATTACCCACATATCTGCCCCATACATTCATATTACCCACCTATCTGCCCCCATACATCCATATTCCCCACCTATCTGCCCCATACATTCATATTGCCCATCTATCTGCCCCATACATTCATATTACCCACCTATCTGCCCCATACATCCATATTACCCACCTGTCTGCCCCATACATCCATATTACCCACCTATCTGCCCCCATACATTCATATTACCCACCTATCTGCCCCATACATTCATATTACCCACTTATCTGCCCCATACATTCATATTACCCACCTATCTGCCCCATATATTCATATTACCCACCTATCTGCCCCATACATTCATATTACCCACCTATCTGCCCCATACATTCATATTACCCACCTATCTGCCCCATACATTCATATTACCCACCTATCTGCCCCATACATTCATATTACCCACCTATCTGCCCCATAATTCATATTACCCACCTATCTGCCCCATACATTCATATTACCCACCCTATCTGCCCCATACATCCATATTACCCACCTATCTGCCCATACATTCATATTACCCACTATCTGCCCCATACATTCATATTACCCACCTATCTGCCCCAATACATTCATATTACCCACCTATCTGCCCCATACATCCATATTACCCACCTATCTGCCCCATACATTCATATTACCCACCTATCTGCCCCCATACATTCATATTAGCCCATACTCATCTGTCCCCATACATTCATATTACCCACCTATCTGGCCCCATACATTCCATATTACCCACCTATCTGCCCCATACATTCATATTACCCACCTATCTGCCCCATACATTCATATTACCCACCTATCTGCCCCCATACATTCATATTACCCACCTATCTGCCCCATACATTCATATTACCCACCTATCTGCCCCATACATTCATATTACCCACCTATCTGCCCATACATTCATATTACCCACCTATCTGCCCATACATTCATATTACCCACCTATCTGCCCCATACATTCATATTACCCACCTATCTGCCCCATACATCATATTACCCACCTATCTGCCCCATACATCATATTACCCACCTATCTGCCCCATACATTCATATTACCCACCTATCTGCCCCATACATTCATATTACCCACCTATCTGCCCCATACATTCATATTACCCACTATCTGCCCCATACATTCATATTACCCACCTATCTGCCCCATACATTCATATTACCCACCTATCTGCCCCATACATTCATATTACCCACCTATCTGCCCCATACATTCATATTACCCACCTATCTGCCCCATACATTCATATTACCCACCTATCTGCCCCATACATTCATATTACCCACCTATCTGCCCATACATCATATTACCCACCTATCTGCCCATACATCATATTACCCACCTATCTGCCCCATACATTCATATTACCCACCTATCTGCCCCATACATTCATATAGCCCATCTATCTGCCCCATACATTCATATTACCCACCTATCTGCCCCATACATTCATATTACCCACCTATCTGCCCCATACATTCATATTACCCACCTATCTGCCCCATACATTCATATTACCCACCTATCTGCCCCATACATTATTTACCCACCTATCTGCCCCATACATTCATATTACCCACCTATCTGCCCATACATTCATATTACCCACCTATCTGCCCCATACATTCATATTACCCACCTATCTGCCCCATACATTCATATTACCCACCTATCTGCCCCATACATTCATATTACCCACCTATCTGGCCCCATACATCATATTACCCACCTATCTGCCCATACATCCATATTACCCACCTATCTGCCCCATACATTCATATTACCCACCTATCTGCCCCATACATTCATATTACCCACCTATCTGCCCATACATTCATATTACCCACCTATCTGCCCCATACATTCATATTACCCACCTATCTGCCCCATACATCATATTACCCACCTATCTGCCCCATACATTCATATTACCCACCTATCTGCCCCATACATTCATATTACCCACCTATCTGCCCCAACATTCATATTACCACCTATCTGCCCCATACATCATATTACCCACCTATCTGCCCCATACATCATATACCCACCTATCTGCCCCATACATTCATATTACCCACCTATCTGCCCCATACATTCATATTCCCACCTATCTGCCCCATACATTCATATTACCCCATATCTGCCCCATACATCATATTACCCACCTATCTGCCCCATACATTCATATTACCCACCTATCTGCCCCATACATTCATATTACCCACCTATCTGCCCCATACATTCATATTACCACACTATCTGCCCCATACATTCATATTACCCACCTATCTGCCCCATACAGTCATATTACCCACCTATCTGCCCATACATCATATTACCCACCTATCTGCCCTACTTCATATTACCCCCTATCTGCCCATACATTCATATTACCCACTATCTGCCCCATACATTCATATTACCCACTATCTGCCCCATACATTCATATTACCACACTATCTGCCCCATACATTCATATTACCCACCTATCTGCCCCATACATCCATATTACCCACCTATCTGCCCCATACATTCATATTACCCCGCACTATCTGCCCCATACATTCATATTACCCACTATCTGCCCCATACATCCATATTACCCACTCTATCTGCCCCATACATTCATATTACCCACCTATCTGCCCCATACATTCATATTACCCACCTATCTGCCCCATACATTCATATTACCCACCTATCTGCCCCATACATTCATATTACCCACCTATCTGCCCCATACATCCATATTACCCACCTATCTGCCCCATACATTCATATTGCCCACCTATCTGCCCCATACATGCATATTACCCACCTATCTGCCCCATACATTCATATTACCCACCTATCTGCCCCATACATTCATATTACCCACCTATCTGCCCCATACATTCATATTACCCACCTATCTGCCCCATACATTCATATTGCCCACTGATCTGGCCCCCATACATTACTAATAATCTTTATTTATACAGCACTACCATGCTTCGTAGCACTTTACAATTCACAGGTTCGTAGACAGAGAGTTATAGAAACAATTATAAAAAAGTACAATAATTAAGCAAAAATAATTATGATGCTGCTTGTAAAAGCTTACAATCCAACAATGAGGTGGGGTGACATAAAGTACAGGGGCTTATATACAATGATGGTCCAGCCAGTCTGAGGGGATGGGGAGTAGATAAGAGCTGCATGAGTGGCCACCAGCCAATCTGTGTAGAGCTATTGGGGCTGGTGGAATATGTTCAGAGCAATATTGAAGACCCTATGTCTAAATGTCTACGATTAGGGGAAATGGTAGGCCGCCCTAAAAAGATGTGTTTTTACGGAGCGCCTATATATGTGTAAGTTGTGGATGTCTTAATTTCTTGAGGTAGAGCATTCCAGAGAATTGGTGCAGCTCAAGAGAAGTCTTGGAGTCAGGAATGGGAGGTTCGGATTAATGCAGAAGTGAGTCTGAAGTCGCTTCCAGAGTGAAGGGGACGGGTGGGGTGATAGACAGAGATGAGGGAGGAGATGTAGGGAGGTGCCGCACTGTGAAGAGCTTTGTGGGTGACAACAAGCAGTTTGAATTGGATCCTATAGTGTATGGGAACCAGTGTAATGACTGACACAGAGTGGAAATGTCTAAGTAACGGTTAGCCAGATAGGTGATCCTCGCTGCGGCATTAAGGATAGACTGGACAGGAGGAAGCTTACTGAGGGGGAGGCCAACTAATAAAGAATTACTGTAATCAAGACTGGAATGGATCAGGGCCACCGTGAGGGTTTTGAGGGTTTTACAGTTGTGGCCATAAGTATTGACACCCCTGCAATTCTGTCAGATAATACTCAGTTTCTTCCTGAAAATGATTGCAATCACAAATTCTTTGCTATTATTATCTTCATTTAATTTGTCTTCAATGAAAAAAACACAAAAAGAATTGTCCTAAAGCCAAATTGGATCTAATTCCACCAAACATAAAAAAGGGGGTGGACAAAAGTATTGGCACTGGTAGAAAGATCATGTGATGCTTCTCTAATTAGTGTAATTAACAGCACCTGAAACTTACCTGTGGCACCTAACAGGTGTTGGCAATAACTAAATCACACTTGCAGCCAGTTGACATGGATTAAAGTTGACTCAACCTCTGTCCTGTGTCCTTGTGTGTCCCACATTGAGCATGGAGAAAAGAAAGAAGACCAAAGAACTGTCTGAGGACTTGAGAAACCAAATTGTGAGGAAGCATGAGCAATCTCAAGGCTACAAGTCCATCTCCATAGACCTGAATGTTCCTGTGTCTACCGTGTGCAGTGTCATCAAGAAGTGTAAAGCCCATGGCACTGCGGCTAACCTCCCTAGATGTGGACGCAAAAGAAAAAGTGACGAGAGATTTCAACGCAAGATTGTGCGGATGGTGGATAAAGAACCTCGACTAACATCCAAACAAGTTCAAGCTGCCCTGCAGTCCGAGGGTACAACAGTGTCACCCTGTACTATCTGTCGGCGTCTTAATGAAAAGGGACTGTATGGTAGGAGACCCAGGAAGACCCCACTTCTTACCCAGAGACATAAAAAAGCCAGGCTGGAGTTTGCCAAAACTTACCTGAGAAAGCCTAAAATGTTTTGGAAGAATGTTCTCTGGTCAGATGAGACAGAAGTAGAGAAAGGGCAAAGGCATCAACATAGAGTTGTGTTAATTCTAGGAAAGAGGAAGAGGAATCACTCCACCACCTGATACTCACTGGGCTCCGGGGCTGCTGGTATTTTTAGCTCAACCATTCAAAGTTATATTGAGAAAAGAAATACCAGCGCCAGTGAAGCGGATCGTCCTTTTAATTCAGATTAAAAGTACAGAGATACATCCCCATCAGGGGGAGACACTAGACGCGTTTCGGGGAGCGGGTCCCCTTAGTCATTAGCACGTCATAATATTATACATTACATACATGTATACAATTTTAAAACTTTTGCATCTGTGCACACTCAGTTGTTAATTGATGCCGGAGTGTTAACCCTTGTTGTTCCAATCTAGGGATAACATGGTGAACTGGATAAAAAGTATGGTTATTCAAATCTGTATCAACAAATTTTGGAAAACTTAATCATAAACCTGTTTATTGCACATATATAAATGTATGTATATGCAGCAGAGTTTCTTTGCTGGGCTATGCGATGTACACTTCATGAATAAATCATATATTAATGTATTTTAATCGCATGAAAACTAAAAACTACCAAATAAATGTACATCTGAATTGCAACAGTACACATGTGGTCTATATGGCCACATGTGATAGTTGCAATAAATATTACATTGGTTGCACAACTCGCATGTTGAAAATCAGGATGTCTGAACACTTATGCAGCCAAATCCGCCCCAGAAACCATCAACTCTGGCATATCTGGTCTCTCTAGGCACTTTAAGGACGTACATGCGGGTAATCTGAGTTCATTGAAAATCAGAGCCATAGAAAAAGTGCCCCGTCCATATCGTGGGGGAGACAGAGAAAAACTACTGCATGATAAGGAAAAACTGTGGATATTAAAACTTGACTCACGCTTCCCACAGGGCTTAAATTATAGGAGTGATCTGCTGTATTTTTATTGATGATAAAACACATGCATAGTTACATGTGGTTCTGTAATGTAAATGAATCTAATTTTTATCATGCCTAAAAGACATATACCTGTGTTAAAGGAGGATGTTTTTTTTTTATTTTATTTTTTTTTATTTTTCTTCACTCTTTTACTCTCTGTTATAAGATCTTTTCCTTCCCTCCCCTCCCCCCTCCCTTTTTATTTTATTATTTTTTTTTCTTTCTCTCTTACTTTCTGTTATCAGATCTTTTCCTTTCCTTCCCTCCCTTTTTCTTTTTATTTTTTTTATTTTTTTTTCACTCTTTTACTCTCTGGTATCAGATCTTTTCCTTTCCTCCCCTCTCCCCCCTCCCCTTTTTTTTTTTTTCACTCTTTTACTCTCTGGTATCAGATCTTTTCCTTTCCTCCCCTCTTTTTTTTTTCTCACTCTTTTTACTCTCTGGTATCAGATCTTTTCCTTTCCTCCCCTCTTTTTTTTTTCTCACTCTTTTTACTCTCTGGTATCAGATCTTTTCCTTTCCTCCCCTCTTTTTTTTTTTCTCACTCTTTTACTCTCTGGTATCAGATCTTTTCCTTTCCTCCCCCTTTTTTTTTTTTCTCACTCTTTTACTCTCTGGTATCAGATCTTTTCCTTTCCTCCCCTCTCCCCCCTCCCCTTTTTTTTTTTTCACTCTTTTACTCTCTGGTATCAGATCTTTTCCTTTCCTCCCCTCTCCCCCTCCCTTTTTTTTTTTCACTCTTTTACTCTCTGGTATCAGATCTTTTCCTTTCCTCCCCTCTCCCCCTCCCCTTTTTTTTTTTTTCACTCTTTTACTCTCTGGTATCAGATCTTTTCCTTTCCTCCCCTCTCCCCCTCCCCTTTTTTTTTTTTTCACTCTTTTACTCTCTGGTATCAGATCTTTTCCTTTCCTCCCCTCTCCCCCTCCCCTTTTTTTTTTTTTTCACTCTTTTACTCTCTGGTATCAGATCTTTTCCTTTCCTCCCCTCTCCCCACTCCCCTTTTTTTTTCTTCTCACTCTTTTACTCTCTGGTATCAGATCTTTTCCTTTCCTCCCCTCTCCCCCCTCCCCTTTTTTTATTTTTCTTCACTCTATTACTCTCTGGTATCAGATCTTTTCCTTTCCTCCCCTTTTCTTTTATTTTTCTTTTTTTTCTTTTTTTTTCTCACTCTTTTACTCTCTGGTATCAGATCTTTTCCTTTCCTCCCCTCTTTTTTTTTTTCTCACTCTTTTTACTCTCTGGTATCAGATCTTTTCCTTTCCTCCCCTCTCCCCCCTCCCCTCTTTTTTTTTTTTTCTCACTCTTTTACACTCTGGTATCAGATCTTTTCCTTTCCTCCCCTCTCCCCCCTCCCCCTTTTTTTTTTTTTTTCTCACTCTTTTACTCTCTGGTATCAGATCTTTTCCTTTCCTCCCCCCTCCCCTTTTTTTTTCTCTCACTCTTTTACTCTCTGGTATCAGATCTTTTCCTTTCCTCCCCTCTCCCTTTTTTTTTCTCTCACTCTTTTACACTCTGGTATCAGATCTTTTCCTTTCCTCCCCTCTCCCCCCTCCCCCTTTTTTTTTTTTCCCCACTCTTTTACTCTCTGGTATCAGATCTTTTCCTTTCCTCCCCCCTCCCCTTTTTTTTTCTCTCACTCTTTTACTCTCTGGTATCAGATCTTTTCCTTTCCTCCCCCCTCCCTCTTTTTTTTTTTCACTCTTTTACACTCTGGTATCAGATCTTTTCCTTTCCTCCCCTCTCCCCACTCCCCTTTTTTTATTCTCTCACTCTTTTACTCTCTGGCATCAGATCTTTTCCCTTCCTCCCCTCCCCCACTCCCCTTTTTTTTCTCTCCTTTACTCTGTTTTCGTATCTGAGGTTCATGCGATTAAAATACATTAATATATGATTTATTCATGAAGTGTACATCGCATAGCCCAGCAAAGAAACTCTGCTGCATATACATACATTTATGTATGTGCAATAAACAGGTATATGATTAAGTTTTCCAAAATTTGTTGATATAGATTTGAATAACCATACTTTTTATCCATTTCACCATGTTATCCCTAGATTGGAACAACAAGGGTTAACACTCCAGCATCAATTAACAACTGAGTGTGCACAGATGCAAAAGGGTTTTAATTTGTATATATGTATGTAATGTATAATGTTATGACGTGCTAATGACTAAGGGGGCCCGCTCCCCGAAACGCGTCTAGTGTCTCCCCCTGCTGGGGATGTATATCTGTACTTTTATCTGAATTAGGCGGCCGTCACACGGAACGATATCTTGCCCGATATCGTTTAAGCTATCTCCTTTTTGATCGCTTAAGCGATATCGGGCAAGATATCGTTGCATGTAATCAAGCGATTTACGATGTTAAATCGCTTGATCGTGACATCGCTGATCTGAGGTTCGGTTCTCAGATCTAGCGATGAACGATGCAACGATCTGCATCATCGTGGTGTATGACACCACGATGATCCATCTCCAGCGACCGCGCCTATGCTGGGAGATGGTAACTATGGTACACGTCGGGTAACTAAGCGACGCGCGGCGCCTAGTTACCCGATGTGTACCATAGTTACCAGCGAGATCGCAGCTCCACATCGCTGGTGAGTCTGTCTGTGTGACATCTCACCAGCGATGTGAGCGATATTGTAAGCGATTGCGCGTGCACGTGATCGCTTACAATATCGCTAAAGATATCTCACCGTGTGACGGCCCCCTTAAAAGGATGATCTGCTTCACTGGCACTGGTTTTTCTTTTCTCAATCAACAGAGTTTACAGGAGAAAAAAAGAGGCATTCAAAGAAAAGAACACGCTCCCTACAGTCAAACATGGCGGAGGCTCCCTGATGTTTTGGGGTTGCTTTGCTGCCTCTGGCACTGGACTGCTTGACCGTGTGCATGGCATTATGAAGTCTGAAGACTACCAACACATTGTGCAGCATAATGTAGGGCCGAGTGTGAGAAAGCTGGGTCTCCCTCAGAGGTCATGGGTCTTCCAGCAGGACAATGACCCAAAACACACTTCAAAAAGCACTAGAAAATGGTTTGAGAGAAAGCACTGGAGACTTCTAAGGTGGCAGCAATGAGTCCAGACCTGAATCCCATAGATCACCTGTGGAGAGATCTAACAATGGCAGTTTGGAGAAGGCGCCTTCACATATCAGGGACCTGGAGCAGTTTGCCAAAGAACAATGGTGTAAAATTCCAGCAGAGCATTGTAAGAAACTCATTGATGGTTACCGGAAGCGGTTGATCAGTTATTTTGGCTAAAGGTTGTGCAACCAAGTATTAGGCTGAGGGTGCCAATACTTTTGTCCGGCCCATTTTTGGAGTTTTGTGTGAAATGATCAATGTTTTGCTTTTTGCTTCATTCTCTTTTGTGTTTTTTCATTGAAGACAAATTAAATGAAGATAATAATAGCAAAGAATTTGTGATTGCAATCATTTTCAGGAAGAAACTGAGGATTATCTGACAGAATTGCAGGGGGATCAATACGTTTGGCCACAACTGTATGCACTTCCCCTAATTACCTCCCCAAGGTTCGGCAGACATACTGCAGACAAGAACTAAGGTGGGATCTATCACTTCCAGTTTAGAAAAAGAGCAGGGCTGCTAATTGAGCATGTGAGGAAAGAACATAAAGGTACCGTCACACGGGGAGATATCGCCGGCGATGTTGCCGGCAACTGAGGGGCGTGGTCAGGTTGCGGCGACATCGCCGGCGAATTCCCGCGTGTGACGGGGCGATAATCAGGCGATGAATCGCCTGAGTCACATCGCCAGGTTTCCCAACAATGTTGGGAAACCTGGCGATGTTGTTCAGGCGATTCTGCCTGATTGCCCTGTGTAACGCGGCAACCTGCAATGTTACGGGCGATTCCGCCTATCTACAACATTGCGGGTTATCGCTCGCTGGGTTGCTGGGCAACTCAGCGAGCGATAGCCGCGGCAACTAGCCGGCGACATCGCCGGTAAGTTGCTCAGTCTGACATCTCACCAGCGATGTTGTCAGGGATGCGCGCTCCTGCGATCCCCGGCAACATCGCTGGCGATATGTCCCTGTGTGACGGTACCTTAAGGGAGATGCGTCTGTTTTAAGCTTTCTAGCACTGGAAAGGGTAGAAATGCCCCAAGCAGGAGGGAATGTTCATCAGTTACTCCTTCAGAAAGAAGCAGCTTGGATTATAAAGCTGAGCGCACAGGGACCGGCTGATCTAATGGCGGGTTTACACGTCGCGATATCGCAGTACAATTTCAATGAAAAGTCACGTGGTTCGATCGTTGGACCCGATATCGTTCCTGCGTTGTATGGTGTGAACGTCCAATACGATGCAGGAATGATGTCAATGCGATATTGGGGATCGAATGAGCGTGCTATTCAATGCCCCGATATTGAAGGGAGATTGGAGCCGATCGTGCTGTGTAAACGCCCAACTACGATGCGATTTGATACGTCACCCATTCACTCCCATGTTAACTATGCGATCCTGGGTTGGGAGGCGGAGACATCGCACGGACGTTGTATTCCGATATCGCAGCATGTAAACATTCAATGCGATGCGGGAGGAACGTGCACTAATTGCGCGCTCCCGCGCCATTGAGTTGCGATATCGAAACGATATCGCGGCGTGTAAACCCACCATAAACCACAAACATGATCTGTCTGTGTTTCTGTGATTAATGTTACTAATGAGCGGCAGTAGAAGTAAGAGGGATGGATGGTATGTTATTTGAGCTTTTCCTACTGCAGATTCAATGCATTATAAGAAATAAGTCCCCCTATAATTATATACTCCTCTCTCTCCCCTGGTTTAATTATTAAACTTAGTACCCGATTGTTATGAATCTATGAATATATAGGATTAGGCGACATTGCTATATGATTAGGACTTTTTGAGGTCTTTTTAAAGTATTTTAATGTTCATTTGCACTTTCTAGCACTGTCACTATTTAATGTTGTTGCCTGATTACCATGAGGTCACAAGAGGTGGGTTTATAATGAGTAATGTACCCACTCATCTTTGAGGATTGTACCCGCAGAAGCGCCAGCTGAGCGCGAAACGTTCGTTGTACCATCAGGGCTACCCGGTTCGCCTTCCTTTGCACCCCCACCTGTAACATCCCTGTGATGCAATAAATGGAATGAGCACGTTTATCCTGTGTGCAGCCCTGCTCTTTTTCTAAACTGGAAGTGATATTTCGCTGTGTGGAGGAAGTGTGCATCAGGAATAGAGGCTCACAGTGTGTGGGACCTGCATGAGAGGTCCCAGGGGATCCTGGAGGGCTGCTGGAACTGACAGAGACGCACGGAGGGAGCGGTGGTGCTGGCTTTAACCTGCAAACTGTAAGGTGGGATCTATGATTTGGGCTTCCATAAACGACTTGCTATCAATCTTCCCCCAGTCAATAGCCACAGTCTGCTTAGGTTTACTCACTGTTGTTGGCTCATGGGAGGGTGACGGAGATTGGGAGGAGTGTCAGCAAGATCCACATCAGGGTGCTGCTTGGCTTGGATGTGGGTGACGGCTGTTTAACAATGGCTGGATAGATTTTGTCCCAAGTCATTGTTCAAAATAACTGGTAAAGGGGGGCCATGCATAAGCCCCACTTCAACTTCCTCCCGGTTAGCCCCCGAAATAACAGTTGTGGGGAGGCTGTCCATTAGCCCCACATTGACCTCTTCCTGGTCAGTCTCCACAATAACAGGTCTGGGGAGGCTGTCCATTAGCCCCACATCAACCACTTCCTGGTCAATCTCCACAATAACAGGTGTGGGGAGGCTGTCCATTAGCCCCACATCGACCTCTTCCTGGTCAATCGCCACAATAACAGTTGTGGGGAGGCTGTCCATTAGCCCCACATTGACCTCTTCCTGGTCAGTCTACACAATAACAGGTGTGGGGAGGCTGTCCATTAGCCCCACATCTACCTCTTCCTGGTCAATCTCCACAATAACAGGTGTGGGGAGGCTGTCCACAAGCCCCACATCTACCTCTTCCTGGTCAGTCTCCACAATAACAGGCGTGGGGAGGCTGTCCACAAGCCCCACATTGACCTCTTCCTGGTCAGTCTCCACAATAACAGGTGTGGGGAGGCTGTCTATAAGCTCCACCTCACCCTCTCCCTGGTCAGTCCCCCCATCCAACTGCACACGTGCCAGAGGGATGTCCGAGCCCTGATTCTCAGCCAGGGAGATAGATAATTGGGAATATGGTCTTCTGTGGAAACAATATCTCTGCTTACCAGGGTGATGGCAGAATCAGTGTCTCATAGTTCCCGGGCCTGTTCGTCAGTGGCCTGGCCCAGCTGGGTTACCAGATAGGCTCCAGGCCTGGGGCCCTGGCTTTGGAGACAATCATTATCCATATGTCCCACATGGATACCAGCACTGTGGATTGGGCAAGTCACAGGTCCTGTTTGTACACCTTTGTCGGCTTCTGCTGGGTAGCAAGATAATCCTTCTCGAGTGACTGGTGCGAGCAGTATTGCAGCTGAAATGCCATAAACAAATTCCTGAACTCCTCTATGGAGGAGTTGGACCCCAATGCAACCAACAACACCTTGGTTTGGGCTTCTTGGGACCAGGTTGATTCCTGATTGTCACTGGATCCATGATGTTGCAGTTTAAACCCTCTGGGTCAATATCGGCGGGGTCCTCATCATCCTCCACATCCTTCTGGGCATACCAAAGAACCAATATCTAGATCAATTCTGACCAAATATCAGTGCTCCTGTATTCAATTATTTGTATCTGCTACAGCTCCTATAGCACCCATCTAATGCTGATGCCGTATCTCTTCTCCAGTCCTCGTCCCATGGCTTAGCTGGTGGGGTTGGACATGGCAGTGTCCAAAACCTGTATGCCTCACCTATGACCTGCAGGGTATGCCTATATGTCTTCCTGGTTGTGGAGCCCTTGGACGGTATTCACAAACACCAGTCCCCTGAAGCTCTACTGGATAAACGAGGCTGATTAGTATCCCTCAGCTGCCACCAATTGTGGAGACATGGGGGTCAGTGGGTGTTCTCGTCCGGTGGCCTGGCTGCCTTTAAAAAGACAGCGTGGACCAGGGCTCATCCCAACTGAACGCCCGAACTCCTTAACCGTGGGCGGGACACCATTCAGACATTACAGGGTGAGGGAACCACACAATGGTAAGGCTTTATTGGATCCCCAACAGTCAAGGGCACATAACATATAACAAGCAAAACACACAATGTAACAGACAACAGTCTCACCCTTCCGCTGGCTCACCAGGGATTAGAATGTTCATGTCTTCGGGACTTCCAGGGCCACTTACTCCAATCCAGCAGCACCCCACTTTTGGTGGGCACCCACCTAGAAAGGCATAGCAACAAGCTTAGGAAGCTGACTGATCATAGCAAAGTCTGTATCCAGGTGACCAAATTGTCCCAACCTGGGTATCTTCCTTACGTAGTCTCTGCTATTCCAGCCGACTCCAAGGCTGAGCTCCTACATAAAATAATCTAGTTTTAGTACTCCTCCAATCTGACCCGCAGCTCCTAGATTGAGGCCATGCAGAGTATGAAACACAATAACATCCTGGCAGCCGGAATTGAAATTCCCAGGCTGAGATTATGGTCTTCTAACCGGGTTCGAAGTCCCTAGATTGAAGCCATCTAGCATATGAAGACGCGATGTGAACCTCTAGTCGTACTGTGTTGGTATTCTCACCCTGGGGAGGTACATAGGCCCTCCCCCAGGCCCTCCCCCAGTGTAAGAATAGCAGCCACCTCAGAAATTCGCACATTCATAAGAAGCGCCAATTCCTGGCGCTTTACCCACCTTCCCCTAGCAGTTGGGTCACCTCAGTTCACTGCCATGGGAACTCTCAGTGTCTCAGTGTGTGACATCATCGCTCCTTGTGGCAGTCAGTGTGATCGCAGAGACTGCAGCAAAATGATGTTTGTTCCCTCGCTGTTGCCTCTGGATGAAGCAGAGCCAGGATTGTGTGTTTTGTGGGACCATCTTTGTGGATTATTGTTGGAGGGTATGTGTGGGGAAATAAATGGGAAAATGAGGTTGTCTGTGTGTTATATTTCAGAAAGTATTTTTCCCTGTGTGTTGTGTTTTTTAGCTATTTACTCACAGGATTGATAGCGGGTGAGTCTCATTCGGGCTTAATGACAAAGCAGATGGGGCTGGTATTCTCACCCTGGGGAGGCATATAGTTATTACCCCCACCAAGGTAGGAATAGCAGCCTGTAACTACCCCAGAAATTGGCTCATTCATTTTTATCAACAAGCACCCGCAAGTGCATAAACAGTGCATGGATCTCAATGGATCCGCAGTGACAGCGCAGGAGAAAGCTGCGGATCACATTGAAACCTCTCCCAGTGGCCGCCTCTGATTTCCCGGGCCACCGGGATGTCAGCTGGAGCACGGGCGCCACTAATCTCGGGAGATTTGAAGAAACAGCTGATCTGACATCACCTCTTCAGTGTCGGCGCGGGAGATTTAAACAGCTGTCAGATCAGCTGCTTCTTCAAATCTCCCGCGACGACACCGTCAGGAGATCAGCGGCGGCCGGGAGGAGGAGGATCTCCGCCGCTGATCTCCGCCTCCCTGCCGTCGAGATCACTGATTGGCTGGCCGGGCACCACACTGATGTGAACGCATGCGGAGGTTATCCACATCAGTATGGCTGCGCTTGCATCTCCATTCCCTAGGCATGCAGACACAAACGCAAATGTGAAACCAGCCTATGAGAAATATAGAGGCCAGGGGTATTATCCCGAATGTGGTATGTTGCTTCTTTATATATCACTGGACTCTGTAGTTTACATGTATGTGTTGACCATACTTTTTTGAACTATGTAAATATAACCTCGACACCCTGTATATGTAACAGGTGATAATTGACACCTTTCTGCTGTTTATCTTGTTCGGTCATTGTATTGTAACAAACGTTTTTGTCCTTAATAAATCTGTATATCCTTTTGAATGATACTCGATTTTCTCCTGCCTTATTAGACTAAAGGACCAGTTTAAACGCTTAGTCAGCCGTTGCAGGTGTTTCGTGTTAAATATCCTAATTTTTTGAGATAGTGACTTAAGAGTTTTCATTGCCTGTGAGCCATAATCATCAACATTAACAGAAATAAACTCATGAAATAGATCACTCTGTGTGTCAGGACTCTATATAATATACACGTTTCACTTTTTCTATTGAATTACTTAAATTATTTTTTCGATGATATACTGATTTATTGAGATGCACTTGTATATATAGTTCCACATTATTACTTAGGGTGGGTTCACACTGTGGTCAGGTCCGGGGCTGTCAGGGGTGACAGCCCCGGACCGGATTTTGGCCCCATAGTATCCTATGGGGCCGGATGCCATCTCGCCGGAAGAGTCCGGGAGAAGTGGGATTTTCCTCCCGGATCCAAAAATGTTGCATGCAACGTTTTCGGGTCCGGGGAGTCCGATTTGCACCTAATTGGTGTCTCCCGGATCCTCCCGGGGCAATCCGGCACTCCCTTGACATGGGAGCCTATGGGGCCGGATTGCCCCGATCCGGGAGGATCCGTGAGGATTCGGGAACCGGATACCGGCGGCTGCACGCCGCTGTTATAATTCAGGACATCGACTAGCTCCCTGCAAGCCGCGGTCCTGAATAATCAGCAGCGGCAGCTACGGCAGGATGCACACCGGACCGGAGGACATATTAGCCCTCCGGTTTTGTGTGCTGATTCGGTCCGGGGCTGTCAGGTTCACCCTGACAGCCACGGACCGGACCTGACCACAGTGTGAACCCACCCTTAGGCTGGCTTCAAGCTGCAGTTTTTTCCCTGATCAGTGTCCATCCAGTTTGTGTGCCAAAACCAGGAGTGTCTCCAAAACTCAGGACAGGTGTCAATCTTTCAATTATAGTTTTTCTCTGCAAGTTCCTCTCCTGGATCCTCTCTGGGTTTTGGCACAAACTGGATGGACACTGATCAGGGAAAAAACTGCAGTGTGAAGCCAGCCTTAGATAGGGGATACATATTTGATAGCAATTTACTATGCGCCTTGTTGGCAAAAGAACATCCCTAGGTTGTCCAGGGGCCAAAATGAGACTACTGTCGTCTCGCTTTCCCTAAATTGTTGTTTCCCATAAAATTAGTTCAGAATTTTGGTGATTGGTGTATACTCCATGTTCATGACCTTTCTTCTAGGCCTGAGAAATAGGAATAATACGCACTATTCAGGTCACAGCCTTACATGTACTAGGACACGGTATAGAGCTGGCCTTGAAGTCTGGTTCAGCGATTGCCACATCTGCAATTCGCCTAGTAGAACAGCACGCACATGCAAAGACTCAGTCGACTTCACTGACGTTTGCTAATGACAAAAAGGAATCCTGGATTGCCCCATATTGTTATGTAGACAGGGAATACACGCTCGATAGCAATTTCCAGTGATCGTTGCAGCCCGCCTGATGGCCCTCCAAAAATTCAGGTTGAAGACCGGCTGATGCCACTGCCATACTTAGGTGATTGCCAATGTTGGCTGTGGACAGCATTGCTGCGATGTGCTGGTTATCAAGTAGATACCAGTTTAAGCCGAGCCTGTTGCTGCTTCACATCGGCACTGCTGTAAAGCTTCCAGCCAGGGGCGGACCTACCGTGGTGCAGCTGGACCGGCTAGGGGGCCCCTCAAGCCACATAGCATGACAGGCCATGGAGCCATGCATGTACGCAAGAGCCAAAGACCACTTCTAGCCCCTTCCATACCCTGCGCCCGTTTAGAGTATACCTGGGGAGGCACATCTGAACCAAAATCTGGAGCAACAGCAACTAAGCCGCCTCTTCCAGCAACCGGGTGGGTTCCATGGATCCACTTGAATTTCAGAGGTCTCCAACCTCCAGCACAGGAAACCAACTGATGCGGAGGAGAGGTAACGCCTTTTTATCTCAGTGGTTTCCTGTTCTGGATGGGTGGAACCTCTCTTTGTCATGGTGAAGAGGGAAAATTATTATTTTCAAGTCCAGAAAGCATCTCCCCCTCTCAGATGTGTACGGCTGTTTCCAATTGAACAAATTCTATCTATAAATTTGCAAATACAAATTGATCTAATCACCCAAACCCATTTTATGGAGATCATGCATGGAATTTCCTACTGTGGATAAATAAATGATTGAAAAATGCATTTTGTAGTGTGTTATTAAATTTCATCATTGTCATTTTAATATTTGATGATAAATATTGATACGCCCACAGATCATACAGTAATAATTACAAAGCTCATGAAAGCTTCATTACTTTGACGGCAAAAAGTTTTGTTTTCCATCTTCGACTTTGCACCAATGTATATATCTTGATCACATGTAGTTTTAGTCCAGGCTAAATTGAGCTTAAAAAAAGAAAAACATTTTTATTGCCTAATGTGTATGAATAACCTAATGATATAGTTTCCTCCTAATATAAATTCTTTGAGGAGTTTGAAATTTGATTTGTCTGTAAAACATTTTACACCTATCGAGCTTCAACACGGCTTCTCTCCTTTATAACTTCTCTGCTGACTTTAGATGTTTGTTTTAGTAATAAAACATTTTCTGACTTCTGCACATGAAAAACAGCCTTTCACCTTAAAGGACCTGTCTGACCACAACACTTGTTATTGTAATAAAGCTAATCTGTGCTGAATTGTATTAAAAAAACCTCCCACAGTGTTTTTTTTGCTTTCCTACCATCATTTCCTCAATTTCTGCGTTCAGTGCCTCCATGTTGGATGTTTACATGCAACATTTCATGATTAGGTAGCTTCCTGGTTTTTTTTTTTTCCTTCTTACAGCCTGTGCTGATCACCACCCCCTGTACACCCCTTGCCCCCTCCACACTCCTCTCTGCACACACACTGCTCCCTGATTGGCCAGGACTCTGCCATTCTCTACAGTGTCTCAGTGCTACAGCAGTGAAGGATCATTCACAAACAACTCATCATTATTACACAAACAGGGTCCAGCAAGCAACTCATACAGCAATGTACCTGAAAGTGCAAGGAGGGAAAAATTGGGTGAGAGCAGGCACTGCATACAGAGGCACTTGTCTGGGAGCTGCTCGGTGTATCTGCAGTGTCCATGCAATCCTGCCTCAAACAGCTCCTCTCTACTCAGCACACATGGGCAGGGTTAGCAAAGGGGAGTCGGCTGTCACTCACAGTGACTGGGGCTGTGACGCTGTGTACAGGGCAGGGGATAAGCTAATGCTGTGTGGTCAGAATGTGACATCACAGGAAGCAGCAAAATCACTGCAGGAGAGGTCATGTGACCGCTCTGAGCCAGGTGCTGACACGAGAGAAGGGCTTACAGCAGATCAGGTAGGTAATTACCATCTATCTACTTGTATCTGTGTAGCCCAATAAAGATTGATTTAAACCGGATAAGTCCTTTAACTCTCTGATGCTTAAGAAGGTCATATATCTCTATAAGGCACTTTCTACATCCTCAAAATAATTACACCTTTTCCCCTTTGTGAATTCTCCAATGATGAATAAGACTTGATCCGTGTACAAAATGTTTCCCACATTCTGAACATGAATATGGCTTATCTCATGTGTAATAAGATTTGATTCATTTGCAAGACATTTCATACAAACCAAACACTGAAATCGCTTCTACACTGTGGGACTTCGATGATTATCAACAAGTTTGGTCTTAGAAATAAAATATTTTTCACATTCAGAACATGGAACTGGCTTCTATGTTGTGTGAATTTTCTTGTGTCGATCAAGATGTGATTTCAGTCCGAAACATTTCCCACATTCTAAACATGAATATGGCTTCTCTCCTGTGTGAATCCTCTGATGTCTAATAAAACCAAATAGAGCTATAAAACATTTTCCACAATCTAAACAAGAATATGGCTTCTCTCCTGTGTGAATTCTTTGATGTTTAAGAAGATTATATTTAGCTGTAAAACTTTTCCCACATTCTGTGCATGTATACGGCTTCTCTCCTGTGTGGATTCTCTGATGTCTAACAAAAGAGGATCGAACTGTAAAACATTTCCCACATTCTGAACATGAATATGGCTTCTCTCCCGTATGAATTCTCTGATGTGTAGCAAAAGAGGATTGACGTGGAAACCGTTTCCCACATTCTGAACATGAATACGGTTTTTCTCCTGTGTGAACTCTTTGATGTTTAACAAGTTCTGGTGCAAATGAAAAACTTTTCCCACACTCTAAACATGGATATGGTTTTTCTCCTGTGTGAATTCTCTGATGTTTAAAAAAAGAGGATTGATCTGTAAAACATTTCCCACATTCTGAACATGAGTATGGCTTCTTTCCTGTGTGAATTCTCTGATGTTTAACTAAACAGGAATGACCCACAAAACTTTTCCCACATTCTAAACATGTATATGGTTTCTCTCCTGTGTGAATTCTCTGATGTTGAACAAAAGAGGAAAGATGTGTAAAACATTTCCCACATTCTGAACATGAATATGGCTTCTCTCCTGTGTGAACTCTCTGATGTTTAACAAGAGAGGATCGATCCGTAAAACTTTTCCCACATTCTGAACATGTATATGGTTTCTCTCCTGTGTGAATTTTCTGATGTTGAAAAAAAGAGGAATAATGCGTGAAACATTTCCCACATTCTGAACATGAATACGGCTTTTCACCTTTGTGAATTCTCTGATGTTTAACAAAAGAGGATTGATGTGTAAAACACTTTCCACATTCAGTACAGGAGTACGGCTTTTCTCCTGTGTGAGTTCTGTGATGTTGAACAAAAGAGGAATGATGTGTAAAACATTTCCCACATTCTGAACAGGAATATGGCTTCTCTCCCCTGTGAATTCTCTGATGTGTAGCTAAAGAGGATTGACATGGAAAACTTTTCCCACATTCTGAACATGAATATGGCTTCTCTCCTGTGTGAGTTCTTTGATGTTTAACAAGTTCTGATGGAAATGAAAAACGTTTCCCACATTCTGAACATAAATATGGCTTCTCTCCTGTGTGACTTCTTTCATGTATAACAAGAATTGATTTGTCTCTGAAGCTTTTCCCACATTCTGAACAGGAGTGCGGCTTCTTCCTTCTATGAATTCTTCTGTGTGAATGAGGACTTGAACTTCTTGTTAAATCATTTTTGCCCCCTTTCTGGTCTGTATTTGTAACAATGTGAGATCGGTCTGCAGAAGGATCCACAGGATTAGGTGGATTATATATTAGCTCTGTACTGCTGAATCCTGAATTTACATTAGCGCTGATGAGATTTTCTTCTGAACAGTTCTGCTTCATATCTTCATCTTCTGATTTATAATTTGCCAATAACATGAAACGTCTCTCAGAATTGTTATTGTCATTTTCTGTAAGGATTAAACATGAATTTAGTACACGTTTTGACAATTCAAAGTAGATACTGTATATACTCGTGTATAAGCCGACCCGTGTATAAGCCGACCCCCCTACTTTTGCCCCAAAAATCTGGAAAAACCTATTGACTCGTGTATAAGCCGAGGGTGGACCCCAGCACAGGTATACAGCCCCCAGCAGTGTGGTATACAGGCCTCCCCAGTGGTAGTATATAGCATCCCCAGCAGCCCCAGTGGTAGTATACAGCAGACCCAGTGGTAGTATATAGCATCCCCAGTGGTAGTATATAGCATCCCCAGCAGCCCCAGTGGTAGTATACAGCAGCCCCAGTGGTAGTGTATAGGAGCCCCAGCAGTCCCAGTGGTAGTATATAGGAGCCCCAGTGGTAGTATACAGCAGCCCCAGTGGTAGTATACAGGAGCCCCAGCAGCCCCAGTGGTAGTATACAGGAGCCCCAGCAGCCCCAGTGGTAGTATACAGGAGCCCCAGCAGCCCCAGTGGTAGTATACAGGAGCCCCAGCAGCCCCAGTGGTAGTATACAGGAGTCCCAGCAGCCCCAGTGGTAGTATACAGCAGCCCCAGCAGCCCCAGTGGTAGTATACAGCAGCCCCAGTGGTAGTATACAGCAGCCCCAGTGGTAGTATACAGCAGCCCCAGTGGTAGTATACAGCAGCCCCAGCAGCCCCAGTGGTAGTATACAGGAGCCCCAGCAGCCCCAGTGGTAGTATACAGCAGCCCCAGTGGTAGTATACAGCAGCCCCAGTGGTAGTATATAGGAGCCCCTGCGGTAGTATATAGGAGCCCCAGCAGCCCCAGTGGTAGTATATAGGAGCCCCAGTAGCCCCAGTGGTAGTATATAGGAGCCCCAGCAGCCCCAGCGGTAGTATACAGCAGCCTCAGTAATCCAGGGCTCCCCCAGCCTTGCTCCGGTAACCTGTAAAGTAAAATATACTTATCACTGTCCCGCTGCCGTCCGCGCCCGCATCTGCCGACATCCCGATCCTCCATCTTCATGCGTCTTCTTCCGACTTCCTGTGTTCGGCGCCGGCAATGACGTCATTGCCTGCGATGAACAGAGAAAACCGGAAGACGACGCATGAAGATGGAGGATCGGGATGTCGGCAGATGCGGGCGCGGACGGCAGCGGGACAGTGATAAGTATATTTTACTTTACAGGTGACCGGAGCAAGGCTGGGGGGGCCCTGGATTACTGAGGCTGCTGGGGCTGCCGTATTGACTCGCGTATAAGCCGAGGGGGGTACTTTTCAGCCCAATTTTTGGGCTGAAAAACTCGGCTTATACGCGAGTATATACGGTATATTGTTTCTATTAGGGTATCAATCAAAAAGGGAAGAATGTGGGCACTAGAGGGCTGGATTTAATTCTAGGCTGGTCTCAGCTCCCTGCAGTTAGGTGTTGCACAAGTCTGAGCAGAGCTTTAGTCAAATATTTAGAAGAAAAGACGGCACTCACCATTGATAGAAGGTTTCTTTTAATCCATTTCTTTCTTAGAAAGTGTAGGTTACATACGTTTAAGTGGTGGGGAGGGAGGTGCGGGGAGGACGACGGGCGCACGTTTCGCCTGGTTAGGCTTCCTAATAACACTTCACCTCATCGTGTTACTGGAAGGGGTTATTTACTGTACCACGCTCTACATGTACAGCATAAGGAAGGAATGGAAGAGGAGCTATGCCCGTGCCATACACAGCGGAGTCACCATGTACAGCATAGGGAAGGAATGGAAGAGGAGCTATGCCCGTGCCATACACAGCGGAGTCACCATGTACAGCATAGGGGGGGAATGGAAGAGGAGCTATGCCCGTGCCATACACAGTTGAGTCAGCATGTACATATACCTGGGCTCCCGTCAGAATAGTGGTCACATCAGGGGAGCGGCTTTGTGCCATCATTGATCTTTAACACAATCACTATTGATTACACGTGAAAGGAGGTCGACTGAAGGAGAATGCTCCCTCTGTTTCCTCATTGGCCTCAGTCTGTATAGAAGCCTATCAGATCCTACTATATACAAGATGTAATAGGCTGCTGTTAGGAAACGGTTTAGAAATAGGAGACAAAAATGCGCATAGGGTCTTATCTCTTAGCAGAGGGGGTCAGATGCCCTATGAAAATTGCTCACCTGGTCTGGTTGTGTTATCCCACAACCAGTATATGCGCTCGTATAGCTGCTGCTGGATCCACACCTCCACATGCAATGTGGCAAACAACTGGAAAACAGGACGTAAGTGTTGGTGATCTGCGCTGCTGGAAAGAAGACCAGAACCCAAGAAGTCTGGAACAATGGTGGGGTTTAATTCTGATGCGTTTCGGAGCAGTCTCTGCTTCTTCCTCAGGGATTTATGATAAAGCAGAGACTGCTCCGAAACGCGTCGGAATAAAACACCACCATTGTACCAGACTTCTTGGGTTCTGGTCTTCTTTCCAGCAGCGCGGATCACCTACACTTCGTCCTGTTTTCCAGTTAGATAAGATAAGTTAAGATAAAGCACAAGTATTACGGTGTATTATCTTTGCAAGCAAAGGATCATACATGTTTAAGGGATTAATCGGCCTTGAACGGTTCCAAAACTGATTGGGACCAATGCTGCAAGATCTCAGCAGTGAGTACAGCTGTCACCAGAGGGATTTTCACCTGTAGCGGGCAATATACTGTTAAACTTCATCACCGGGGATGAGGAGAAAAGGCACCTTAACAACCATTGTTTTAATGCGCATAAGGGATCGTTACAGGGTTATGGTTGTTTCACATATGGTGACTTCAAATAAAATAATTAATTTCTGTCATTTTCAGCGGTAAATGTAAAGGAATAACACATATAAAGGAAGGTGTTGTTGTTGAGGGTCTCAGTTCAATCACAAGTCTATCAGCCACTCCAAATTATTAGGCAAGTGTGCACGCTGCAAGTAAATGTTACGGACACCAGAGCCCGTTCCAAGTTTTGCTCTTGCCCAAGCCAATGAGATTAAACACTGCGCAAGCGTTTATTGGAACACACATTTTTATACAGAAAGGGGTGTTAGTTATTCTAGAACTTTCTACAAAGTGATCATCTCCTAATTGGTCAATTCCTATCAAATTATTCTAATATCTAAATTCCTCCCTTAATGGGTTGGCTTAGGTCTCAGGTGTATTATGGAACGTGGGCGCCATCTTGTGTATAACAGACGACATGACATCTCTAAATCACAATGTATATATTTTAGGGAAAAGTTGTGATATTTTTAACCCTATAAAGACATTTAATGTCTCTCCTCAACATTGTAACTGGTGTGTGACCGGGTCCACAGAACACCTTGTGGAGGATTCGTCTGTTCCCAGCTCCTTTCTATCCTGCCCTGTACATAACTCAGTGTATGACTCCTGCCCCATGTGTCACTTATACAGTGTGGAGAGAAACATCTGGATTCATTTAGTAAGTATCTTCCATACCTGTGGTGACATCTCCTGGGATCTCCTCCTTCCCGTCACTCACACACGGCTGATCCCCCCTCGTCATCACTTCTTCTGTCTCATCCTCCACTTTAATATTAGTCGGATCTTCCCCCTGATAGATCAGATGTAACAATCAGTGCAATATAAGAGACCCCCAAAATCTATAACCTCTATGACGGCAGGACCAGGAAAGCCCCCAACCCTCCATATAGATACAGGGCTCAGCGCCATCTACCTGGTGACTCTCCGGGACATTGTGATTCTCCTCTGGACACTCTTCTGCTTCATCGATAACCTCAACCTTAATATCCATCAGATCTTCACCCTAAAAAAGAAAAATCGAAAAAGAGCTCCGGTCCAATCACTTTATGGTCAGATGTTGTGGAGACTTCAGCCCCATCTACCTGGTGACTCTTCGGGACATCGGGATCCTCCTCTGGACAGTCCTGGGGATACAGAGGACGGGGACATCTCTCTGGGGGATACAGAGGACGGGGACATCTCTCTGGGGGATACAGAGGACGGGGACATCTCTCTGGGGGATTTCTTTCATCTGTAGGACACACACAGTGATGGAATAGATTGTGTCATGTGATGAGATGATGGGAGTAGTAGTAGGTGACCACAGAACAGACATGACAGTCTCCTCCTTACCCTGTGGATCGGCCCATAGTGCGATCGCCTCTTGTGCTCCATGTATAACCTCAACCTTAATATCCATCAGATCTTCACCCTAAAAAGAGAAATGTAAAGCTCCGGTCCAATCACTTTATGGTCAGATGTTGTGGAGACTTCAGCCCCATCTACCTGGTGACTCTCCGGGACATTGTGATCCTCCTCTGGACAGTCCTGGGGATACAGAGGACGGGGACATCTCTCTGGGGGATTTCTCCTCCTGGTTCCATCTGTGGAGACACAGAGACTGAATACACGACCTCTCATAAATCTATATACCAGAAACATCTATCAAAACTAGTATTTCTATGTTGTTGTCCTCTTTCTGTAAGTGAAAGACCCAGGGTCCTTTAGGGTGCAGCCTGACATAGCCAGTGGCTTATGAGAAAAATGGGTGGGGCAGGAAGTCCTAATTATAATATTATTACACATGTTGGAGAAAGGAATCCTAACTACTACTATCCATCATAAACTTCAGTATTTGCTAAAAATAAACTGTCCCTATTTCTCTTTAGAATTCATCTGCTGTGATTAGCCCTTTTAACTGAATACTGCCCTCCAAAGCCACCAACCCAGTTGCTCGACTATTTTTCTGCATGGCTGCCGCACTTCATGTCCTTAGAATTACCAACCCTTATTCTGGGAGACTTCAACATCCCCATAAACAGCCCCATCTCCCCATCTGCATCACAGCTCCTATCTCTAACCACTTCTTTTGGCCTCTCACAGCTCACAACACAATCTTTGAGACACACACAGATGCTAACACCCTCAAACTAGTCTTTACTCGGCTGTTTTCAACCTCCTCCTTAGGTATCCGACCTCCTCCCCTCTCTGACCAAAACATTCTCTCCTTCACGCTCACAAATTCTTACCCTCCCCAGCACACCCCTACCTATCAGACATTCAGAAGTCTTCAGGCCAATAACCCTCAAACACTCACAGACTCTCTATACTAATCACTGTCCCCAATCTCCTCATTCTCCTGTCCGGATCTGGCTGTGAATCACTACAATGATACTTTCAGAAGTACCCTGGACCAAGTAGTACCCCTCACATTCGGACCCTCCAAAACACAGAGTGCAACAGCCCTGACTTACATCAGAAACTCTATTTCTCCTGCGATGCTCTAGAAGTGAACACCAATGGAGAATAAAAAATAAATAAATCGCACACCAGAAAACTATCTATAAATTTATGTTAAGAACCGATAACTTGGGGCATGGCCTGACCGTCATGGTGTGAACTTGCTGGAGACTGGAGCGCCAGACCCCACACCACTTCTACGCTTCCTCCTGCTGATAGGTGGCATTAGAGCAGCTCCAAGAGAAGAGGATCTCACCTGCTGATCCCCAGGGTAAGGTCCCATCCTCCTTTCACCCTTCCAGGAGCATTGTGGGATACCTCTCTGTCTCCCTACCTTATCTCCGAGCCAGGAGCGATCCCAAATTGGCGCTGATGTCGAAGCCTTAGCTTGTCTATGGAGGAGGGAGACAGGAGCCAAGAGCTGGAGCAGGAGAAGTGAGTCGGGCATGCTCTGACTGGGTCCCTGAGACTGAGCGACAATCTTGTGACCTGGTCAATAGTGGAGGGGGGGTGTGCGGGGCTCTAGGGCAGACTGTCAGGGGCCCAATGTTGGCACAAAACATGGACATAGAGGCCCTGAAAACAACTATATCAGTAGAAATGGCGTCCACAGCACATAGGGGATCATTGTGTGGAGGTAGCTCCTGCTCAGACCAGCGATCTTGCCCCACAACCCCTACTCACACCTACCTCCTTTGGTTGGAGACAGACTCAGAGCTGATCATGGCTCTCACCACAAAATCAGATCTAGACTCCATGTTAGCTAAAATTGAACAATAACATCGACAGGCAATCTTGGCTGTGCATGTTGAAAGTAGAGTTTCTGTTGAATTTGCTCAGGAAACCCTGGTAAAAAGAGTGGAATTGTTGGAGAAAATGGCCCAATCCTTTGTGGCCTCTATCAAGAGACCTTATCCTATTCTTGGATGACCAGGAGAATAGAAGTAGGAGGAATAATATTAGAATCAAGGGTAAGCCTAAGTGCTGTCCTCCTGACCTTCTTCAGTCTGAAGTTCTAGCCATATTTAATACCGTCTTGGAGCGACTTCTGGACTCTGAATGCAGATTTAATAAAGTACATAGAGTGACCGGGCAGGAGAGGTGATCCAAGGATCTTCCAAGAGACGTTTTGTGCTGCCTGTACTATTTCTCTGTTAAAGACCTGATCACCCAAAGGCCCAGTGGAGGTAGATGGAGCAGTTTTGAGGCTCCTTCCGGACGTTTCAAGTCGGACTTTAGCAATGAGATGAGCACGTCATCCACTTTTGGTCAAAATCAAGCAAGCTAATGCCTCATATAGATAGGGATCATCCATTCTATGTTATTATATGTAAGGCTCAGACTTGTTCGTTTTGAGGAGACACGCTGAGCTACTAGCTTTTTTTGACTTCCTGGGCATATAAGGGGTTGCGATCCTGGACTGGCTTACTCTCATGGCGGCTGAAGTCACTTCAAATAAAAGTAACAAGAGACAACGAAGACCTCTCCCGCCATCCCCTGCTGTTCCCACCGGAGCTCTCCGTAGAGTGGAGTGAATACCAGTGACCTGGCCCCACTAAGGGGGTGAATCTGGATTGAATATGGTTTAACCTTACCGTTGGTTTTCTGAGCTCTTGGACACGTTACATACACATAGGCTTTGGCCTGGGTCAAGACCTGAATGGGTTTGGCGGTTCGATTTACATTTCAGTTATCTATATTGTATTATTCAATTGATCGTTGCTTGTTTATGCTTAGATAAGCTTGTTAAGGATTTAATACTTACCCCTCCTCTCCGTCTACCTGCTCCCGTTTGTGCCCGCTAGTTGGTCTTTTCTCTTTTTTTATCCAGGTGTTTCCCATAAGTATGGCCCTGGTGCAGCAAGCTGAGATTTGAATTGGCACCCAAAATGTAAAAGGTCTACATAGTACGGAGAAGAGGTCTATTCTGCTCAACTTGTTGTGGAAAAGCCGCCTTCAGGTGGATATTTTGCAGGAGACACATTATTCTAAAGGCAAACCTTTCAAAATCTAGCGGGACCTGCATTTTGCTGTTCAACTCCATTCTCTGGAAGCTCATTGAGTTCTGTTCGGACGAAAAGGGGAGACTGTCAATGCTCAAGGGAAGTGTGGCCTCATAGATAGAGGAATTAGTGGAGGTCAAATTGGTGATGGGGGATGACTTTAATCTGGTCTTCGACCCCGCCCAGGACATGTCTAGGGGTTCCTCAGGTATGTCTCAGAAATGGCATCCCGAGTTTACAATCCGGGCCTGTCTGTTCCTGTTCAAGGGGTCCTGCAAAAAACAGGATACCACGGACAGGGACAAAACCGTAGTGTGAAGCCAGCCTAAGTGGGTACAGCTGAGAAGCCGAGGGGAGGAGGCCGGACTCCATTAGCCCACCTACATTCAAGGGATCACCAAATGGGAGTTTCACAGCCAGATTCAGATAAAAGGGTCATAAATCGAGGTATGTAATGGAGGACAGTGGAAGGAGAGGTCACATGAATTTCCTTCCTCCCTTCCACCTCTCTCATATCCTTTCTAGTCTCCCTCTGGTTCACCTCTTTTTTTTTTTCTATCTTTGGTTATCTTTTATAAAAATGTACTATACGGAGTTGAGCATTGGAGATGTCCGTTGTTTTTTTTTTTTTTTAAATCAGATGATTTTTATTTTATTTTCCAAAAATAAAAAAAACACAAAAGGCCGTTCATATGCAAAAAGGTGTACAAAACATTAGTAGTATTAAAAATCCCCCTTCATCAAGCCCCAGAACGGAGATGTCCATTGTTAGTGGGGAGTGTTTGAGTGGGTTGTTACTTCTCTGTCTTCTGAAAATTGTATTCATATTGTCTTTCATATTGTTCCTGTTGATATTTCTTTTTGTAAGTGCCCGCTACCAAAAACACTTTATCCATTTTAAATTCATGTTAAAAATCTACAACTCCGCCCTTCACCTCGCCAAACAAACCTACTTCACCACCCTGATCTCCTCACTATCCAACAACCCAAAAATACTCTGACACCTTTCACTCCCTCCTCAGTCCTAAAGTGCAGGCCCCCATCACTGACCTCTGTGCTGATGATCTGGTTTCTTACTTTATGGAGAAAATAGACAACATCCGCCAGGAAATCAGCTCCCAACCTTCAAGTGCTGCCACTCCTATTCTTCCCCACATTTCCTCTGGCTCACTCTCCATATCTGACCGAGTCACAGAAATCTCCAGGCTCCTCTCTTCCTCTCGTCCCACTACATGCACCACTGACCCCATTCCCTAACACCTACTCCAGTCCCTCTCTCCGGTCCGGTTGCCACTACTCACCTAACCAAAATCTTCACTCTCTCCCTCTCTTCTGGCATCTTCTCCTCCTCCTTCAAACACTCTATCATTATACTCCATTATTAAAGGGAACCTGTCAGGTCATGCTACCCCTCTAACCTATCTCTACCTGTCCAGACTCTGGGGATGATCACATGGTACAGGCCGGGCTCCAGCGCATGCGCACTGCACAACGTGAAGCCGGCCTGTACCACGTGATCATCCCCGCAATGCACCGGGCCGGATATGATGTTCCGACCCGGGCATCACATGATCACAGGAGGCAGGCATTTCAAAAAGGACGAGGCACAGATAAAGAGGAATGAAGACGCCCAGCGGGGCGTGTGGAGACAGAGCGAGGAGGGGAGAATGAAGCCCAAAACCCGCCTTTCCAGTCTCCAACTGAAGACAGTTTGTAAGTATAAAAGTTCTTTTTCTCCCTCATTATAGGGCCCCTTTAGCACAGAGAGGGATGGTTAGGGATTAGATAGGAAGGTGCAGGGACAGGTAGAGATAGGTTAGAGGGGTGGCACGACCTGACAGGTTCCCTTTAAAGAAATCTTATGTACAGATCACATTCTCCATCCGTTTTGTGACCGATTCACCCCTCTGCCCGGCCCTCACTCCTGCTTCCGGGGCCTTGCATGCCAAATAGGTGTCCTGGTAGCATGGGCACTCCCATGGGCTGTTCTTAAATGGGCAGAGTGCTCCCTCTGGATGTGTCCCCAGCCGATAGCTGGAAGACACTAGGTGCTAAAGGTACCATCCCACTATGGGAGGTGCATGATTAACGTGGTCATATTGCTGGAGACGCTTGCTATATGTTTCCCTTGTATCTTTGCCAGCCATCTCATGACTGTGTTCCAGAACCTGTTGCACCTGCCAGTACCCACTGTACCTGTCAGTATCAGCCTAACCAGTAAGTACCTGCTGTACCAGCCAGTACCTGCTGTACCCATCAGTACCTTCTGTATCCACCATTACTTGCTGTACCCACCAGTACCGGTCGTACACACACTGGTGCCAAATGTATACGCGAGTTCCTACTGTACCTTACTAACCCAACTGGAACTGCGGTGTCTACAAGTACTAGACTGGCATCTAGCATCTGCCAGCCTGTACCAGCTGCCCTGCTTACACCAAGTCTGTGCCTGCAGGTCCAACCCCTGTGGTCAGCTGCTATGGAGCTGAGAGTTACCCTAGAGTGGCACTTGATGACTACTTTCCTGCACAAGCCTAACCTCACCATCAGAAGCGAAAAGTAGTTCTCAAGATGAGTAGCCCTCTGGCGCACCCTTATCATCAGGAAAATCAGTTTAGGGAGGGACTTCTGAGAAGAAACACGATTCAGTTCCACAGTTTAGTTTCCACTCCATGGTCTGAATGCCTTAAAAATGACACATTTGATTTACTGACCTCCCATCAGGTGACGTCATATATGGGTGGTCTGCGAATGTGCTCAGACTTGCAAAAAGTTATACAATTCTAGTTTTCCTGATATCTTTGCTTATAGACGTTGCATGTAAAAAATGTTAACGTCATCAGGTTGAGATGTTCCCACTTCCTTGGATGACCTGGTTTCCATGGCTATCCGGATCAACCTCGTGTTTCAAGAATGCGCTAGAGAGGTGAGCCGAGAGAGGCGTTTGTTGCGCTTGCGCCGACCTTCCAGAGACCAATCGTGACACAGCTGCTGTTGCTTCTCCAGAACCCATGCAGGTGGATTGTGTGAACCTGATAAATCATCACCAAGAGGCCCGTCACAATGAGGGGGAAGTGCTTCTGCTACAGAGGTCCGAAACACTTGATCCATTTCTGTCCTGTGCAGCTGGAAACCTCTAAAGCCTAGGGTCCGTAGGAGGGTTACCCTAGGTGAGAACAACTCCTCTCCACCTCTGTCTCTATATCCTATGGCAACACCTGATTCTCCTAGTCGGCCTACCTGGATTTTGGTTCCACAGGAAACTTTATACAACAGGCTGAGGCGGATCGGTACCAGATTAACACTCAACGCCTTCCGAGTCCTTGGGTGGTGTCATCCATTGATGGGAGAGCCCCGTCCACGATCGTCCATTTCATTGCAGAACAAGAGGAGCTTCGGCTAGGAATGCTACACTCCAAGAAGATTGACTTCCACATACTTCCGGGTCTGTCCCATTTCATGCTTGTGAGAATACAATGGTTATGACCAAGGGTGTGGAGTTGGGAGTCGATGCCCATTTTGGTGGAGTTTCAGTTGGAATCAGATGTTTGGCTTACCAACCTCACAGCCCTGGTTATGACTGCATGAGTCCGTCATGGATTGGAGATCCAGTGAGATGCTTTGATCCTGCAACGAGAAATAGCTCATTCCTGTCCGTCCTGGCGACTCCGTCTAATCTTTTGCACCTGCAACTCACCTATTGGTCCTATGCGGAAAGGAAGCAGAGACGTTATCCCCACAAGGGCGTATGATTTTACCTATTTAAAGGCCCTGTCTCACACAATCAATGATCCGACTTGACCTAGATGGGTTGAATGACGTCCAATGGTCGCTCGTGAGCTGTCACATGTATAGGTATCGTGAACGATGCAGCAACGACTCCACGATAAGCCAACGATATTAGCGGTCGTTTGGATGCCTAGGTTCCCATCTTCTGAATAGGGGAAGTCGTTAATGACATCGTTATCGTCGTGTCACACAGGCCGATGCTGCAGGTTGAACGTACGATCATTGACTGATTCATAGTCCGGTTCACCAACCTCCCATCAACGATCAGCCCGACTTATCGTGGGTCGTATCGACGTGTCACACGCAACGACGTCGTTACAACGTCGTTTGCGCGACGTTAACGATATCGTAGCATGATCACAGATAAGTAACCTCGCGCATGTGCAATGTGCATCGCAAGGTCCTCGATACACCCAATGGGTTTACCAACGTCATGATAGCTGGATATGATGCGATTAGCGTCATAACGGCTTATCCGCCCATGAAGGAGGGCGAGGAAGATGCAAAAGGATTATCACGCGCTTCGGGGCGTGAATGATTGCACTAAAGGCGGCGGAAAGAAGCCACAGGGAGCGCCCTGTGCGACTTCTCAAGAGCACAGAAGCCGCAGATGAGGAGGTAATAAAAGCACTTTTTGAACGTTTATAAATACACAATTTTGACAAAAAGGGATAGGTGGAATAGGATAATTAAGGTGCAGGGACATGTATTGAAAGCATAAAGGGTGATGTTTAGGGGTCAGATTCCCTTTAAGTTGAACCTCACTGGCAGCGTGCAGACCCTTTGTGTCTATTCTAAAAGCTCTCCAAAAAGATACAGGTTTCCACGACAAACCCTGCACATCCCAGCAGTGAGGCTTCATCATGGCAGCCAGTGCCAGCCTGTGCCCACAGTAATGGACATAAACAGAAATCATCTCACCTTGTGATGTCACCGGCTGGTGCTCCTCCATCATCACCTCCTCGTACCGGTCCTTGTGTCCTTCTAGATACTCCCACTCCTCCATGGAGAGAAAGACAGCGACGTCCTGACACCTTATAGGAACCTGACACACAATGATACCAACATCACCCAGAATCCTCCAGTGCTGTCCTATATAATGTCCCAGCAGTCACCTCTACAGTCATCACCCAGAATCCTCCAGTGCTGTCCTGTATAATGTCCCAGCAGTCACCTCTCCGCTCATCACCCAGAATCCTCCAGTGCTGTCCTGTATAATGTCCCAGCAGTCACCTATCCCCTCATCACCCAGAATCCTCCAGTGCTGTCCTGTATAATGTCCCAGCAGTCACAGCTCCAGTCATCACCCAGAATCCTCCAGTGCTGTCCTGTATAATGTCCCAGCAGTCACCTCTCCGCTCATCACCCAGAAATCCTCCAGTGCTGTCCTGTATAATGTCCCAGCAGTCACCTCTCCAGTCATCACCCAGAATCCTCCAGTGCTGTCCTGTATAATGTCCCAGCAGTCACCTCTCCAGTCATCACCCAGAATCCTCCAGTGCTGCCCTGTATAATGTCCCAGCAGTCACCTCTCCGCTCATCACCCAGAATCCTCCAGTGCTGCCCTGTATAATGTCCCAGCAGTCACCTCTCCAGTCATCACCCAGAATCCTCCAGTGCTGTCCTGTATAATGTCCCAGCAGTCACCTCTCCAGTCATCACCCAGAATCCTCCAGTGCTGTCCTGTATAATGTCCCAGCAGTCACCTCTCCAGTCATCACCCAGAATCCTCCAGTGCTGTCCTGTATAATGTCCCAGCAGTCACCTCTCCAGTCATCACCCAGAATCCTCCAGTGCTGTCCTGTATAATGTCCCAGCAGTCACCTCTCCAGTCATCACCCAGAATCCTCCAGTGCTGTCCTGTATAATGTCCCAGCAGTCACCTCTCCAGTCATCACCCAGAATCCTCCAGTGCTGTCCTGTATAATGTCCCAGCAGTCACCTCTCCGCTCATCACCCAGAATCCTCCAGTGCTGTCCTGTATAATGTCCTAGCAGTCACCTCTCCAGTCATCACTCAGAATCCTCCAGTGCTGTCCTGTATAATGTCCCAGCAGTCACCTCTCCGCTCATCACCCAGAATCCTCCAGTGCTGTCCTGTATAATGTCCCAGCAGTCACCTCTCCAGTCATCACCCAGAATCCTCCAGTACTATCCTGTATAATGTCTGAGCAGTCACCTCTCCGCTCACCACCCAGAATCCTCCAGTGCTGTCCTGTATAATGTCCCAGCAGTCACCTCTCCAGTCATCACCCAGAATCCTCCAGTGCTGTCCTGTATAATGTCCCAGCAGTCACCTCTCCAGTCATCACCCAGAATCCTCCAGTGCTGTCCTGTATAATGTCCCAGCAGTCACCTCTCCGCTCATCACCCAGAATCCTCCAGTGCTGTCCTGTATAATGTCCCAGCAGTCACCTCTCCAGTCATCACCCAGAATGCTCCAGTGCTGTCCTGTATAATGTCCCAGCAGTCACCTCTCCGATCATCGGCCAGTATGCTTACACAAGGGATTGGGAAACAGAAAGCAAAAGAGAGAGAGCAGGAGGGGAGAGGAGTGAGAGAGCGACAGCGTCCGGGGTGGGAGACAGACAGCGCCACGGCGCCCGGGGTGGGGGAGAGGCAGCGCCACGGCGCCCGGGGTGGGGGAGAGGCAGCGCCACGGCGCCCGGGGTGGGGGAGAGGCAGCGCCACGGCGCCCGGGGTGGGGGAGAGGCAGCGCCACGGCGCCCGGGGTGGGACAGAGAACGCGCGACGGCGCCCGGGGTGGGACAGAGAACGCGCGACAGGCGCACGGCCCGGGGTGGGACAGAGAACGCGCGACGGCGCCCGGGGTGGGACAGAGAACGCGCGACGGCGCCCGGGGTGGGACAGAGAACGCGCGACGGCGCCCGGGGTGGGACAGAGAACGCGGACGCGACGGCGCCCGGGGTGGGACAGAGAACGCGCGACGGCGCCCGGGGCTGGGACAGAGAACGCGCGACGGCGCCCGGGCTGGGACAGAGAACGCGCCACGGCGCCCGGGCTGGGACAGAGAACGCGCGACGGCGCCCGGGCTGGGACAGAGAACGCGCCACGGCGCCCGGGCTGGGACAGAGAACGCGCCACGGCGCCCGGGCTGGGACAGAGAACGCGCCACGGCGCCCGGGCTGGGACAGAGAGACGCGCCACGGCGCCCGGGCTGGGAGAGAGACCGCGCCACGGCGCCCGGGCTGGGAGAGAGACCGCGCCACGGCGCCCGGGCTGGGAGAGAGACGCGCCACGGCCCGGCTGGGAGAGAGACCGCGCCACGGCGCCCGGCTAGGACTGGAGGGAGAGAGACCGCGCCACGGCGCCCGGGCTGGGAGAGAGACCGCGCCACGGCGCCCGGGCTGGGAGAGAGACCGCGCCACGGCGCCCGGGCTGGAGAGAGAGACCGCGCCACGGCGCCCGGGGGGAGAGAGACCGCGCCACGGCGCCCGGGCTGGGAGAGAGACCGCGCCACGGCGCCCGGGCTGGGAGAGAGACCGCGCCACGGCGCCCGGGCTGGGAGAGAGACCGCGCCACGGCGCCCGGGCTGGGACGGAGACCGCGCCACGGCGCCCGGGCTGGGAGAGAGACCGCGCCACGGCGCCCGAGTGGGACGGAGACCGCGCCACGGCGCCCGGGCTGGGAGAGAGACCGCGCCACGGCGCCCGGCTGGGAGGAGACCGCGCCACGGCGCCCGGGCTGGGAGAGAGACCGCGCCACGGCGCCCGGGCTGGGAGAGAGACCGCGCCACGGCGCCCGGGCTGGAGGCAGAGGAGGACCGCGCCACGGCGCCCGGGCTGGGAGAGAGACCGCGCCACGGCGCCCGGGCTGGAGAGAGACCGCGCCACGGCGCCCGGGCTGGGAGAGAGACCGCGCCACGGCGCCCGGTGGACAGGGAGAGTGGAGAGACCGCGCCACGGCGCCCGGGCTGGGAGAGAGACCGCGCCACGGCGCCCGGGCTGGGAGAGAGACCGCGCCACGGCGCCCGGGCTGGGAGAGAGACCGCGCCACGGCGCCCGGGCTGGGACAGAGACCGCGCCACGGCGCCCGGGCTGGGAGAGAGGAGGACACGCGCCACGGCGCCCGGCATGGGAGAGAGACCGCGCCACGGCGCCCGGGCTGGGAGAGAGACCGCGCCACGGCGCCCGGGTGGGAGACGAGACCGCGCCACGGCGCCCGGGCTGGGAGAGAGACCGCGCCACGGCGCCCGGGCTGGGAGAGAGACCGCGCCACGGCGCCCGGGCTGGGAGAGAGACCGCGCCACGGCGCCCGGGCTGGGAGAGAGACCGCGCCACGGCGCCCGGGCTGGGAGAGAGACCGCGCCACGGCGCCCGGGCTGGGAGAGAGACCGCGCCACGGCGCCCGGGCTGGGACAGAGACCGCGCCACGGCGCCCGGCTGGGAGAGAGACCGCGCCACGGCCCCGGGCTGGGAAGAGACCGGCCCGACCGGGCGGAGAGAGACCGCGCCACGGCGCCCGGGCTGGGAGAGAGACCGCGCCACGGCGCCGCCCGGGCCGTGGGAGAGAGACCGCGCCACGGCGCCCGGGCTGGGAGAGAGACCGCGCCACGGCGCCCGGGCTGGGAGAGAGACCGCGCCACGGCGCCCGGGCTGGGACAGAGACCGGCCGTGACGAGCGCGCACGGCGCCCGGGCTGGGAAGAGACCGCGCCACGGCGCCCGGGCTGGGAGAGAGACCACGCGCCACGGCGCCCGGGTGGGACAGAGAACGCGCCACGGCGCCCGGGGTGGGACAGAGAACGCGCCACGGCGCCCGGGGTGGGACAGAGACACGCGCCACGGCGCCCGGCTGGGAGCAGAGACCGCGCCACGGCGCCCGGGCTGGGAAGAGAACCGCGCCACGGCGCCCGGGCTGGGGAGAGACCGCGCCACGGCGCCCGGGCTGGGAGAGAACCGCGCCACGGCGCCCGGGCTGGGAAGAGACCGCGCCACGGCGCCCGGGCTGGGAGAGAGACCGCGCCACGGCGCCCGGGCTGGTAGAGAGACCGCAGCGCCACCGGCGCCACGGCTGGGAGAGAGACCGCGCCACGGCGCCCGGGCCTGGAGAGAGACCTGCGCCACGGCGCCCGGGCTGGGAGAGACGACCCGCGCCACGGCGCCCGGCTGGGAAGAGACCACGCGACGCCACGCCACGGCGCCCGGGCTGGGAGAGAGACCGCGCCACGGCGCCCGGGCTGGGAGGAGGCGAGACCGCGCCACGGCGCCGGCTGGGAGAAGACCGCGCCACGGCGCCCGGGCTGGGAGAAGACCGCGCCACGGCGCCCGGGCTGGGAGAGAGACCGCGCCACGGCGCCCGGGCTGGAGAGAACGCCCCGGCGCCGGACAAAACGGCGCCCGGGCTGGGACAGAGAACCGCGCCACGGCGCCCGGGGCTGGGACAGAGACGCGCCACGGCGCCCGGGCTGGGAGAGAGAACGCGCCACGGCGCCCGGGTGGGACAGAGAACGCGCCACGGCGCCCGGGGTGGGACAGAGACCGCGCCACGGCGCCCGGGCTGGGACAGAGACCGCGCCACGGCGCCCGGGCTGGGACAGAGACGCGCCACGGCGCCCGGGCTGGGACAGAGACCGCGCCACGGCGCCCGGGCTGGGACAGAGACCGCGCCACGGCGCCCGGGCTGGGACAGAGACCGCGCCACGGCGCCCGGGCTGGGAGAGAGACCGCGCCACGGCGCCCGGGCTGGGAGAGAGACCGCGCCACGGCGCCCGGGCTGGGAGAGAGACCGCGCCACGGCGCCGGGCTGGAGAGAGACCGCGCCACGGCGCCCGGCTGGGAGAGAGACCGCGCCACGGCGCCCGGGCTGGGAGAGAGACCGCGCCACGGCGCCCGGGCTGGGAAGAGACCGCGCCACGGCGCCCGGGCTGGGAGAGAGACCGGGCCCAGAGTGGGACGGAGACCGCGCCACGGCGCCCGGGCTGGGAGAGAGAGACCGCGCGCACACGGCGCCCGGGCTGGGAGAGAGAACGCGCCACGGCGCCCGGGGTGGGACAGAGAACGCGCCACGGCGCCCGGGGTGGGACAGAGAACGCGCCACGGCGCCCGGGTGGGACAGAGAACGCGCCACGGCGCCCGGGCTGGGGCAGAGAACGCGCCACGGCGCCCGGGGTGGGACAGAGAACGCGCCACGGCGCCCGGGGTGGGACAGAGAACGCGCCACGGCGCCCGGGGTGGGACAGAGAACGCGCCACGGCGCCCGGGGTGGGACAGAGAACGCGCCACGGCGCCCGGGGTGGGACAGAGAATGCGCCACGGCGCCCGGGGTGGGACGGAGACAGCACGACAGAGGGATCACATATATACACATTATGTAGACTCTCCCCGCAGCCTGTATATCACTGTGATGGACACACTCTGTCTCTGGGGCCACTCACCTGTAATCACCTGATGCTGGAAACAACCAGGACCGAGCGGCTTCCGTATGAGGGAGGACTGGGGATGAATTCCCTGTCATGTGACCAGGGGGCGGGGCTCAGGAGAGAAGCTACTCCGTCTGGTAATGAATTCCCTGTCATGTGACCAGGGGGCGGGGCTCAGGAGAGAAGCTCCTACGAGCGGATCCCTGCAGTCGAATCCTTCTTCTGCGCATGCGCGCGGCAGTCGCGCGCTCGGCTCTAATTCCTTCTGCGCATGCGCGCGACTGCCGCGCGCTCGTGCTCGCGCCTCTAATTTAGTGTTCGCGGCGGAGGCTGGCTTCCCTGCGCGAGCTTCATTCACTGTGAAAGCCCCGCCCCCCCGACCTGCCGGTCTTCCCGCCTTGCTGTTCAAAACACTGGCGCTTCTACTGCATCAGGCTTCTCTAATTAACTGGTATTGGGGGGCTGTGTATGGATGGATGGGGGTCTTACTAGGGGAAGGGGCTGTGTATGGATGGATAGGGTCTTACTAGGGGGGGCTGTGTATGGATGGATAGGGGTCTTACTAGGGGGGCTGTGTATGGATGGATAGGGGTCTTACTAGGGGGCTGTGTATGGATGGATAGGGGTCTTACTAGGGGGGGCTGTGTATGGATGGATAGGGTCTTACTAGGGGGGGGGCTGTGTATGGATGGATGGGGTCTTACTGGGGGGCTGTGTATGGATGGATAGGGGTCTTACTAGGGGGGGCTGTGTATGGATGGATGGGGGTCTTACTAGGGGGGCTGTGTATGGATGGATGGGGGTCTTACTAGGGTGGCTGTGTATGGATGGATGGGGTCTTACTAGGGGAAGGGGCTGTGTATGGATGGATAGGGGTCTTACTAGGGGGGCTGTGTATGGATGGATAGGGGTCTTACTAGGGGGGCTGTGTATGGATGGATACGGGTCTTACTAGGGGGGCTGTGTATGGATGGATAGGGTCTTACTAGGGGGGCTGTGTATGGATGGATAGGGGTCTTACTAGGGGGGGGGCTGTGTATGGATGGATGGGGGTCTTACTGGGGGGGCTGTGTATGGATGGATAGGGGTCTTACTAGGGGGGGCTGTGTATGGATGGATGGGGGTCTTACTAGGGGGGGGCTGTGTATGGATGGATGGGGTCTTACTAGGTGGCTGTGTATGGATGGATGGGGGTCTTACTAGGGGGAAGGGGCTGTGTATGGATGGATAGGGGTCTTACTAGGGGGGGGCTGTGTATGGATGGATGGGGGTCTTACTAGGGGGGGCTGTGTATGGATGGATGGGTGGTCTTACTAGGGTGGCTGTGTATGGATGGATGGGGTCTTACTAGGGGGGGGGCTGTGTATGGATGGATAGGGGTCTTACTAGGGGGGGGGGCTGTGTATGGATGGATAGGGGTCTTACTAGGGGGGGGCTGTGTATGGATGGATAGGGTCTTACTAGGGGGGGGCTGTGTATGGATGGATGGGTGGTCTTACTAAGGGGGGGCTGTGTATGGATGGATAGGGTCTTACTAGGGGGGGGGCTGTGTATGTATGGATGGATGGGTGGTCTTACTAAGGGGGGGCTGTGTATGGATGGATGGGGTCTTACTAGGGGGGGGGGCTGTGTATGGATGGATAGGGGTCTTACTGGGGGGGGGCTGTGTATGGATGGATGGGGTCTTACTAGGGGGGGGCTGTGTATGGATGGATGGGTGGTCTTACTAGGGGGGGGGCTGTGTATGGATGGATGGGGTCTTACTAGGGGGGGGCTATGGATGGATGGGGTCTTACTAGGGGGGGGGCTGTGTATGGATGGATAGGGGTCTTACTAGGGGGGGGCTGTGTATGTATGGATGGATAGGGGTCTTACTAGGGGGGGGCTGTGTATGTATGGATGGATAGGGGTCTTACTAGGGGGGGGCTGTGTATGGATGGATGGGTGGTCTTACTAAGGGGGGCTGTGTATGGATGGATAGGGTCTTACTAGGGGGGGGGGGCTGTGTATGGATGGATGGGTGGTCTTACTAAGGGGGGGCTGTGTATGGATGGATGGGGTCTTACTAGGGGGGGGGCTGTGTATGGATGGATAGGGGTCTTACTAGGGGGGGCTGTGTATGGATGGATGGGTGGTCTTACTAAGGGGGGGCTATGGATGGGTGAGTGGTCTTACTAGGGGGGGCTGTGTATGGATGGATGGGGGTCTTACTAGGGGGGGGCTGTGTATGGATGGATGGGGGTCTTACTAGGGGGGGCTGTGTATGGATGGATGGGGGTCTTACTGGGTGGATGGATGAATGGGGGTCTTACTGGGGGGGGGGCTGTGTACGGATAGATGGGGGGGCTTACTGGGGGGGTCTGTATGGATAGATGGGGGGGCTTACCGGGGGGGTCTGTATAGATAGCTGGGGGGCTGTACGGATAGATGGGGGGGCTGTTTGCAGTGATGCCAACACACGTGCTGTAGTCAGTACTTTTTGTTCACCTCTGCTTCCGTCTACAACACTGAACCATTCGGGTTCCCTATTACATTTACTACCCAACTATTCTCACGGACTCACGACATCAGCGGCCTTTGTTTGTCGACTAGCACTGAGCGCGGTTCATAAGCTCCCTAAAGCTGCGTTCACACTGGGCGTATTTGCGGCGCTTTTTTGCGCACGTATTTCCCCCCAAAGCGCACATGCGTCTGCGTGTCACAGCAAAGTGAATGCACTTGCACTTTTGCTGTTCACACGCAGCGCAATTTTCGGCCGCGCTTTTTTGGGAGAAAGCGCCACGTAAAAAGAATGAACATGTTCATTCTTTCTGCCTTTTTACGTGCGCCTTCTCCCATAGGCCCCATTTTAATCCCTGGAATTACGCATCGCCATTCAGACGATGCGCATTCCAGCGCGGGGCAAGGGGTATGTGGAGGAAATTATGTCACACAGGAACAGCCCCAGGGACAGCAGGAACAGGAAATCCCATCATTTTGGGATTCCTGCTTTCCCTTGGCTGTCCCTGGGTCCCACCGCACCCGCCGGCCATTATCAAATTATCCAGCTTCCCCTGTGTCCTGTCCCCGCTCCGTCCAGCCCCCCCCCCCCCCCCCCGTGTGTCCGGCCTGCACCCCCCATACCGGTCCCCGCCCTCCTTCTATAGTTTTTCTGCCGGCAGGCTCATGCGCCCGCCGGTCAAGCTGCAGACCCCCTCCCCCCTGCTCGTACCCACCCCCCAGCCCCGCTCACCTATTCCGGTCCGGCGGGCTGCACACGCCGGTGCACCGGCTCGCACCGTCGGCCTCCTCTGCAGTCTCCGGTGTGGCCCCTCTTCTACTCAGGGGCTCCTCCTCATCGGTGGGTAAGTATGGATGAATCGGTGGATGGATGGGTGAATGGATGTATGTGTGCATGGATGTGCGTGCTTGGATGTGTGCGTGCGTGCGTGGATGTGCATGCGAAGATGTGTGCGTACGTGGATGTGGATGTCAGCGTGCGTGGATGTGTGTGTGGATGGATGGCGTGCGTGGATGTCAACATGCGTGTGTGGATGTGCGTGTGTGGATGTCAGCATGCGTGTGTGGATGTCAGCGTGCGTGCGTGGATGTCAGCATGCTTGGATGTGCTTGCGTGGATGTCAGCGTGCGTGCGTGAATATGTGCGTGCTTGGATGTGCGTGCGTGGTTGTGTGCATGCGTGGATGATGGGTGCAACAAGGGATCAAGTGTCCTCTTGTTATAGTCTCTGGAATCATAGTCATGGTGCACTGTATAACAGATCATTGTCATACAGTGCACCACAACTCTGACCCCCGAGAGTAGGAAGAGGACACTTGATCCCTTGCTGTAGTCTCTGGATTGAGCAGAGGCGATCGAGCATCGTGGGACCTTTGTTGTGGACTACGTTGGAGGCGATCGAGCGTCGTGGGACCTTCGTTGTGGACTTCGTCGGAGGCGATCGAGCGTCGTGGGACCTTCGTTATGGACTACGTCGGATCTTTATAATAAAGATGGAGTCCGAATTTTGTTTGTGGTTTTTTTTCAAATAAAAAGATTAATCTATGTGTGTATTTTCCGACTATTTACCAGAGATTCCTAATGGCGGGTCTAACATTGGCCCTAATTATGAATCTCGGGCTTAGTGCCAGCTGCCAATAAAAAGCTGGCATTAACCCCTTTATTACCCAGTTTGCCACCGGCACCAGGGCAACTGGAAGAGCATGGGTACAGCGCCAGAAAATGGCGCTTCAATGAATGCGCCATTTTCTGGGGCGGCTGCGGGCTGCAATTCGCAGCATGGGGGGCCCAGAACGCTTGGGCCTTTCCATGCTGAGGATTCCAGCCCCCAGCTGCCTAGTTGTACCTGGCTGGACCAAAAATATGGCGGAGCCCCACGTCTTTTTTTTTTTCTAGAATTAGTTCTAGAAATAAAAAGCCTTCGATGTATTTTTGGTAGCCAGCCAGGTACAACTTGGCAGCTGGCGGACTGGAATCCTCAGCGTGGAGAGACCCAAATGTGGGCCCCCCACGCTGCAAATTTCAACCCACAGCTACCCAAGGAAATAGCGCATTCGTTAGAGGCGGCATTTTCTGGTGCTGTACCCCAACTCTTCCAGTTGCCCTTGTGCACGCGGGTTCTCCATACACGACATGGTGTCCGCTAACAATTTCAATGGAAAATTAGCTCCAATTGTTAGCGGAAACCATGTCGGGTATGGAGAGCCCCTCCCTGTGTGCCTGAACATTGGAGCTCCCCCACAAGTGACCCCATTTTGGAAACTAGACCCCCGAAGGAACGTATCTAGATGCATAGTGATCACTTTGAACCCCCAGATGCTTCACAAATTCATCCACAAAAATACGTTCCTTGGGTGGTCTAGTTTCCAAAATGGGGTCACTTGTGGGGGAGCTCCAATGTTTAGGCACATAGGGGCTCTTCATATCCTACAAGGTGTCCGCTAACAATTCCAATTGTTAGTGGACACCATTTTGCGTATGGAGAGCCCCTGTGTGTCTCCACATTGGAGCTACCCCACAAGTGACCCCATTTTGGAAACTAGACCCCCGAAGGAACGCATCTAGATGTATAGTGAGCACTTTGAACCCCCAGATGCTTCACAAATTGATCCGTAATAATGAAAAAATAAATTATTTATGGAAAAAAAAGTGCTTTTTTCATTTTTACAGATGAATTTCTGAAGCATCTGGGGTTCAAAGTGCTCACTATACATCTAGATGCGTTCCTTCGGGGGTCTAATTTCCAAAATGGGGTCACTTGTGGGGGAGCTCCAATGTGGAGACCCACAGGGACCCTCCATACGCGTCATGGTTTCCGCTAACAAATTGAGCTCATTTTCCGTTCAAATTGAAAAGAAAGGAAATGACATCACAAGGCTTTTTTTTTTTTTAACAAACTTTATTTCTATGTTTGCAGTACACATGCAGAAAAATACGCGTCCGTAAAAAAACGCATTTTAACGCGCATAAAAAAAACGCGCGTATTTCTTTAGAAAACTGCATGCGTAAAAATACGCGACAAAATACGCACTGTGTGAACGTAGCCTTAGGGCTCAAACAGACCGGCGACTTGATTTCATGCATGAAGTCCCGCTCTGAACTTAGTACCTGAAACGGAAGCTCGTACTTACCTGTCGGCGCCGCCCCCATAACCCGGCCTGTCCTCGTGCGCTGCGTGACGGGACTCTCAGCGCAGGAACTCTTGGGAGAGGGCAGCGCACGAGGACAGTCCGGGTTATGGGGGCGGCGCCGACAGGTAAGTATGAGCTTCCTTTTCAGGTACTAAGTTCAGAGCGGGACTTCATGCATGAAATCAAGTCGCCGGTCTGTTTGAGCCCTTAGGGAGCTTATGAACCGCGCTCAGTGCTGGTCAACAAACAAAGGCCGCTGATGTCGTGAGTCCGTGTGAATAGTTGGGTAGTAAATGTAATGGAGAACCCGAATGGTTCAGTGTTGTAGACGGAAGCAGAGGTGAAGTACTGACTACAGCACGTGTGTTGGCATCACTGCAAACAGCCCCCCATCTATCCGTAAAGCCCCCCATCTATCTATACAGACCCCCCAGTAAGCCCCCCCATCTATCCGTACAGCCCCCCATCTATCCATACAGACACCCCCAGTAAGCCCCCCCCATCTATGCGTACACAGCCCCCCATCTATCCGTACACAGCCCACCCATCTATCTGTACACAGCCCCCCCATCTATGCGTACACAGCCCCCCCCCAGTAAGCCCCCCCATCTATGCGTACACAGCACCCCCATCCATCCATACACAGCCCCCCCCTAGTAAGACCCCCATCTATCCATACACAGCCCCCCCCAGTAAGACCCCCCATCCATCCATACACAGCCCCCCCCCCTAGTAAGACCCCTATCCATCCATACACAGCCCCCCCTAGTAAGACACCACCCATCCATCCATACACAGCCCCCCTAGTAAGACCACCCATCCATCCATACACAGCCCCCCTTAGTAAGACACCACCATCCATCCATACACCCCCCCCCCCTAGTAAGACCCCTATTCATCCATACACAGCCCCCCCCCCTAGTAAGACCCCCATCCATCTATACACAGCCCCCCCCTAGTAAGACCCCTATCCATCCATACACAGCCCCCCAACCCCACCTTCCACCCTAGTAAGACCCCCATCCATCCATACACAGCCCCCCCTACAAGCCCCCTAGTAAGACCACCCATCCATCCATACACAGCCCCCCCTTAGTAAGACCACCCATCCATCCATACCACAGCCCCCCCCTAGTAAGACCCCCATCCATCCATACACAGCCCCCCCCTAGTAAGACAACCCCTATCCATCCATACACAGCCCCCCCCTAGTAAAGACCCACCATCCATCCATACACAGCCCCCCCTAGTAAGACCCCCATCCATCCATACACAGCCCCCCCTAGTAAAACCCCCATCCATCCATACACAGCCCCCCCTAGTAAGACCCCCATCCATCCATACACAGCCCCCCCTAGTAAGACCCCCATCCATCCATACACAGCCCCCCCCTAGTAAGACCCCATCCATCCATACACACCCCCCCCCAGTAAGACCCCCATCCATCCATACACACCCCCCCCCCTAGTAAGACCCCATCCATCCATACACAGCCCCCAAGCCCCCATCCACAGTAAAGCCCCCCTATAACCCCACATCCATACACAGCCCCCCCCTAGTAAGACCCCATCCATCCATACACCCCCCCCTAGTAAGACCCCCATCCATCCATACACAGCCCCCCCCTAGTAAGACCCCCATCCATCATACACAGCCCCCCCCCTAGTAAGACCCCATCCATCCATACACACCCCCCCCCTAGTAAGACCCCATCATCCATCCACCAGCCCCACCACCACCCCCCTAGTAAACCCCATCCATCCATACACAGCCCCCCCCTAGTAAGACCCCATCCATCCATACACAGCCCCCCCCTAGTAAGACCCCCATCCATCCATACACAGCCCCCCCCTAGTAAGACCCCTCATCCATCCATACACAGCCCCCCCCTATAGTAAGACCACCCATCCATCCATACACAGCCCCCCCTAGTAAGAACCCCATCCATCCATACACAGCCCCCCCTAGTAAGACCCCATCCATCCATACACAGCCCCCCCCTAGTAAGACCCCATCCATCCATACACAGCCCCCCCCCTAGTAAGACCCCCATCCATCCATACACAGCACCCCCCCCTAGTAAGACCCCATCCATCCATACACAGCCCCCCCCTAGTAAGACCCCATCCATCCATACACAGCCCCCCTAGTAAGACCCCATCCATCCATACACAGCCCCCCCTAGTAAGACCCCATCCATCCATACACAGCCCCCCCTCCCCACACCCCTAGTAAGACCCCAATCCATCCATACACAGCCCCCCCCTAGTAAGACCCCATCCATCCATCACACACAGCCCCCCCCTAGTAAGACCCCATCCATCCATACACAGCCCCCCCCTAGTAAGACCCCATCCATCCATACCACAGCCCCCCCCTAGTAAGACCCCTATCCATCCATACACAGCCCCCCCTAGTAAGACCCCATCCATCCATACACACACCCCCCCTAGTAAGACCCCATCCATCCATACACAGCCCCCCCTAGTAAGACCCCATCCATCCATACACAGCCCCCCCCTAGTAAGACCCCATCCATCCATACACAGCCCCCCCCCTAGTAAGACCCCCATCCATCCATACACAGCCCCCCCCTAGTAAGACCCCATCCATCCATACACAGCCCCCCCCCTAGTAAGACCCTATCCATCCATACACAGCCCCCCCCCTAGTAAGACCCCTATCCATCCATACACAGCCCCCCCTAGTAAGACCCCTATCCATCCATACACAGCCCCCCCCCTAGTAAGACCCATCCATCCATACACAGCCCCCCCTAGTAAGACCCCATCCATCCATACACAGCCCCCCCCCAGTAAGACCCCCATCCATCCATACACAGCCCCCCTAGTAAGACCCCTATCCATCCATACACAGCCCCCCCCTAGTAAGACCCCTATCCATCCATACACAGCCCCCCCCCAGTAAGACCCCCATCCATCCATACACAGCCCCCCTAGTAAGACCCCTATCCATCCATACACAGCCCCCCCCCCTAGTAAGACCCCTATCCATCCATACACAGCCCCCCCTAGTAAGACCCCTATCCATCCATACACAGCCCCCCCCCCTAGTAAGACCCCATCCATCCATACACAGCCCCCCCCCTTAGTAAGACCCCATCCATCCATACACAGCCCCCCCCCTAGTAAGACCCCATCCATCCATAGCCCCCCCCCTAGTAAGACCCCCATCCATCCATAGCCCCCCCCTAGTAAGACCCCATCCATCCATACACAGCCCCCCAATACCAGTCAATAGAGAAGCCTGATGCAGTAGAAGCGCCAGTGTTTTGAACAGCAAGGCGGGAAGACCGGGGGGGCGGGGCTTTCACAGTGAATGAAGCTCGCGCAGGGAAGCCAGCCTCCGGCGCGAGCACTAAATTAGAGGCGCGAGCACGAGCGCGCGGCAGTCGCGCGCATGCGCAGAAGGAATTAGAGCCGAGTGCGCGACTGCCGCGCGCATGCGCAGAAGAAGGATTCGACTGCAGGGATCCGCTCGTAAGCTCCTCCGTCTGGTAATGACTTCCGTGTCATGTGACCAGGGGGCGGGGCTCAGGAGAGAGGCTCCTCCGTCTTCCCTGCACCGGTGACGTCATCACAGCTCCTCCCTCTCTTCCTCGTAGTTGCAGGGTGATGTGAGGTCTGTGCTGCTGTGAATGCAGCCTGCCGGCACATGTAATCAGTGGAGGTACAGTGCCGGCCGATCAGCAGATGACTGGACCTCACCGCAGCACTCAGCAGGACAAGGGGCACAGAGATGATCAGCACCTCCAGGTATCTGTGGCTGGAGGTCAGTCTGTGCTGATCATCCTTCTGCCCCTTGTGAGGGCCGCGCTGTCCACTGTAATGTGTAGCTCCATGGAGTTACAGATAATGATGCGCCCCCAGGCTATGGGGTACTGGGGCCGGCGCTGTCTCTGGGATCATGGTAGTCCTTACCTGGTCCCGTGTCCTGGGATCAATCCAAAAAGGGTTATTTACAGGGGATTTGTCGTGACGCCACCCTGGGTTTGTGGTCAGTAGGACCACCGCTGCCGTATTCCTGCTGGGGACGGTGACTTGGGGCAGCGTGGATGGTAAGCCCTCCTCGGGTAGAGCTGAGGGTCCCCAGGGCAGGTGTAGTGGTGATGCAGGGGCCTGGTGAGGGATCGTGCTGGCTGTCCTGGTGCTGGCTGTCCTGCTGCTGGCTGTCCTTGTTTGCACTGCTGGTAAGGACAGGGATGAGCTTACTGGCTACTTTACTTGGTCTTTAGCAGCAGTTCACAACAGTCACAGTTCTTTCAGTACAGTTCACACAAGTTACACGCTCAGGTAGCCTTTGCTCCCTCAAAGTCCTTTCAGGCCTCTCAGTCTCAGCGTAGTACCTCACCCCGGGTTCAGTCTGGTCGTCATGGACTCGTGGGTGAATATTTTCCCTCTCAGTCAGAGTCACCAGTCCTAGTATGACGACTGTGTGCTTAGTCCATGGTGGAAAGTTAGGCTGCAGGTCATAGAGCACCTGCCCCACACCGGTATGTACTGTGATTAGGGTCTGGATTGCCCCCGATCACCTCTACAGAGCCGGTTCTCTGGTTGTCGTGGTTAGCCCTTCAGTGTCCCAGGTATAGCTGTGGTATCACCACGCTCCTTCTGTCAGTCACTATTTCAGCTTAGGGTTCCTCCGATCAGCTAAGATGTGTGTGGTTGCCGGGCCCTTGTCCTCCCACCTTCCTTCAGCTGTGTCTTTCAGTCTTTGCCCTTCCCGTTACTTCCAGGCTATGGAGTGGGCTTTCTCTCGTTCCTATGCCTCACGGGACTCTGCGCCTCCAGGGAACCGAAAACCTACGGCAAGACTCTCTCTTGTTCTCACTCTTGTTCTGTTCTTCTCACTCACTGTCATTGTGTCTCTCACTGTGTGTTCCTGTGTTTTATCCCAGTTTCTCCACCCATTTTGACAGTGCTTACCTACACTCCACACACTTTGCTATCTCCACCCGTTGCCCAACCTAGAGTCCTAGGCGTAGGGTTGGTGTGTGCTGCAATGTGGGTGTGTTTTCAACCATCTTGCCTTACCTGGCTGCACTTCCCTTTGTGGCTACCCGGTCGCAGACGCGCCACAATAACACTGACAGCCCAACATTCAGAAGGACAAGTCACAGAGAAATAAGCACATTTCTGCCCCAAAAAACAATAGTTGAGTGAGCTCCCAGCAGGGGGCCCCTCCATGGCTGGGGGCCCTGGGCAAGTGCCCACCACCACCCTAAGGAGTGCAACACATTGGTTTTATTTTTTTCAGTTGTGCAGAGAAAACCCTGTGAATAGTAAGGGAGGGACATGAGTGGGCGGCGGCCTGGACTCCATAAAATACAATGACCGGTCAGTAATTTAGTCTTTTCCTATCACCACTACAGCACCCACTGAGAGACCTTCAGAGACCATCACCTGGGAGGGACCACAGCATTGAGGACAGATCTCCCGAAAGCCAAATCAGAGGAGGATGATAAATCAAGCCCTGTGGCGTAACTTAAACCTCAAGGGCCCCGATGCGAAAGCTCCAATGGGGCCCCCAATTATTACAAATCTTTACCAGCAATAGTCTTTTTCTTTAGACCAAAGGGACTTTTGGGGGCCCCCCTAGGCTCCGGGGCCCAGGTGCGATCGCAACCCCTGGCACCTGTTGTAGTTACGTCCCTGATCAAGCCTGTAGTGTTTATTAAAGGTGGAAGGTGAGGACCATGTAGCTGCCTTATATATGAGATGGATTAAGATGTCCGCCTTCTCAGCCCAAGAGGATGCCACGGCCCGTGCTGAATGGGACCTCACTCCTTCCGGGGGGATTTTCATCTTTAGCTGAGTAGGCCAGAAGGATTGCAGCTCTGATCCATCAATCCACAGTGACACCCAGGGCCGCACCGTCCATTGGACAGTGTGAGCCCTGTCATTCAGGCGGCAAGAGGCAGGGGGAGCGGCAGTGCAGAAGGGGGTGGCACCTCATGCACACAGCCTCCCCGTCATGGCGCAGGCCGCTCATCCCGCTCACCGCGGCTCAGGCGCGCAGTGGCGACCCGCCGGAGGAGCAATGTAGAAGGGGCGGCAGCGCTGGGCTCCACCAGCACCCCCCCCACCCCGGTAATCAATGCCGCGGCTCAGGCGGCAGTGGGGCTTGGTGCACCCCTGGTGACACCAAACCCCTTCCTGTGGCCCTGAAGGACACAAAGCCCTACTCTGCCTCCAGGACTGAGTTTAGACTATATAATGTAGGGCAGCTCTCGTAATATCTAAACTGTGGAATCTGTCTTCCTCAGGTATAGGGGGCTAGCAAAGAATGAAGGGAGATAAATCTCCTGACTCCTGTGGAATTTAGAGAGATAAGCTGTGTGACACTTTGGTGCCACAACAGACGACACGAGCGTGGATTTGTGACAAACTCCGATAGACAATGGCGTCATGTATTAGCCGGCCTTCCAGAGCAGCTGACCAATCGTAACGCTGTATCGTTGTCCAATGAGCGTGTTTGGGGTGCCGTGTAAACCACTGTGGCACGCCTATCTCCTCGCCGCGCTGAACATGTACGCCCACATTGCCTTTGAGGAAGCGGCGAGGGAATGAGGCAAGATTGGTTTCGCTGTAGGTGAGGCGATTTCCGGAGCGACACATCGCCTTAGGTTCAGGGCAACAATGCGGCGTGTGACGCCACCATCGGCGATCTGAGGCAACCATGAAAAACGTGAGCGCGCACGTTAGATCGCCAGGCGAGATTGTGGCGTGTGACGGTACCTTAAGGGTTGAAATTTTAGGACCTGTCACAGCATCAAGCAGTAGGTTCAAGTCCCAAGAAGGCAATCTGTGGGCGGGGGTTGCTACTCTCACAAGCTTTAATGAACCTCAAAACTCATATATCTCCAGCTATGTTATAGCTATATAAAGCACCTAATGCTGATATCTGTGTCATGACGGGGAAGGTGGAACACGGATAGTGGACCCACTAGACCACAGAGGCTTCTGCGGAAGCTGAACCCAGGAACCAGCCTGACTAGGACATCTGATGAATGCAATGCTTTTTTAAAGATAAGATAGGAGAACCCACAAGGGAGAACCCCCTGGGCTGAGTCACCGAATTCCCCTGAGGGAGCACCGGCGAGTAAACCCCGATGCAGGGATTGACCCGGCACAGCCACAGAGGCTCTGAGTGCAACAACTCCAAAACCAGATGGTTGGACTCAAGAGGAACAGAGTCTATGAGGCGGCAAGAGGTCCAGGGGACTAGATAGGGAGAACCAGCAAGGAACTGGGATAGCCAGAGGGAGCACAAAGCAGTTTCACTGAGGGCAGGTCCAGAGGGTACCAACTGAGTCCGGAGGGTACGATGGTGAGACGTCAGGCAGCCGTATGACCAGGCCGGCAACACCAGCGCTAGGAGAAAACATGAAAGGTTAATGACAGAACAGTGGCAAGGATAAAAATGAGCGAGCGCTGATCCGGGGACCCGAGCATAGCAAATTTTCAACACCAGCATAAAGTTGCCCAGGCACCTCTTTAAAGAAGTGAGGGCCTTAAAAACACACAAGCCTCTCAGCCATTGGCTGAGAGGTGATTACTAGAAAAGGGTGCGCTGGCCCTGTAATCGATTTCAGACAGCGGCACGCGCTCCCCCGCAACACATGAGCGAAAGGAGTTGGAGGAGACACTTCAGGAAGAAGCTGCAGCCTGGAGTGACCTAGTGGGAGTGTGGACCGGGTGAGTAAGTGTGCAGGGGGACGGGCGAACGCCTGCAGCAAGACAGAGACCGATATCCCTGTTCCATTGAGACGGGTCCTGGAGGACACATGACAGTCTGTATTTTCAGGGAGCTTCTGCAGGAATTCTAAATTCGTAGAGATTGGCACTTCATTGGAGAAGAGGGTAGTATAGAATTCAAGACACTTCCTCCACACTTTACTATAGATCTTAGTAGTGGACTCTTCAAATTCTCAGAAATACCTCTAAGCCTCAGAAGCTGCCGCTCAGGTTCCACTCCGTCAAGTGTAGACCCCTCATCTGAGAATGACGGAATGGACCCTGAGAGAGCAGCCCCAGATCCGATAGGGGGATTCAAGGGTCGGATATAGACATGACTCTGAGCCATGAAAACCAAGGCCTCTTGGGCCAAAAACGAGCGATGGGACTCACCCTCGCTCCTTCCTCCCTGATCTTACTGATGACTAATGGAAGCAAATGCATTGAAGGAAAGGCATAAAACAGATGGAACTTCCAAGGAAACTGAAGGGAGTCGACTATCTCTGGTTGGTCTGCCCTGTTCAGGGAGGCAAACCATAAGTCCACTATTTTCATGAAAATATGGTGATTGAGAACCCATTTCTCTTTGATGTAAGACATGGTGACTGAGAAAATCTGCCTTTAGATTGTCCACTCCCCTGATGTGAAGGGCTGAGAGAGAAAGGAGATGAGTTTCAGCCAGCTCAAGAATTTTGATACAAAAAACCTTGTCCATTAAACGTGTTGTGGGGCAGCGCCTGGATCGCAAGTCAGTTAACACGTGGAGCCCGGTAGTGGTTCAAACAGGACCCGGTGTTTATTGCTGATACACACAGCGGTGGCACAGTCTGCCGGAATCCGGGTCGCAGCCGGGTACACAAGACACAGTTCATATAACGTACCCGGGTCCTTCGGGCCAAAGGCCTCCGTTATGGGTCACCCCGAGTTCCTCCAGCCCTCCTGGGCTAGGCCGTGTTAGTCTAGCACACGGCCTCCTGGAACTCTAGACCTCTCCTTTCTGTATATCTGCTGCTGCTGCAGCCAAAGCACAAATCTGTGTACAGGGAACCCCGCCCTGCCTCCTGACCAGGCTTTTAACTCCGTGTCTACTTCCGGGACCTTGCAAGACCCGGAGCGGAGGGAGCGGACCGTCCCTTTCTCTCACACCCTATACCGGGCTCAATACGTGACAGTGCGCATTCTGGGGGAGACATAGCGCCCCTCGCATATGATCCCCCGCACTGTCTCACACACCCCCCCCCTCGGTTCAAACTTGTGGGGTTGAACCCCAGCCATCAAACAGGGTGCCCGGGACAGGGCATCCGCATTACCCTGCAGCTTGCCAGCCCGATGCTCCACCGTAAAACGGAAGTTTTGGAGGGACAGGAACCACCGGGTGACCCGAGCGTTCCGTTCCTTGGCATTTCGCATCCAGACCAAAGGAGCGTGATCCGTAACTAACCGGAACTGTCGCCCCGAGCAAATAATAACGTAGGGACTCCAAGGCCCATTTAACGGCCAAGCACTCCTTCTCCACTACGCTATAATTCTTTTCCGCCGGGGACAATTTCCGGCTCAAGTAAGTGACCGGATGCTCGATTCCGTCCACTTCTTGCGACAGCACAGCCCCCAGCCCCACCTCCGAGGCGTCTGTTTGTACAACGAAGGCCTTTGAGAAGTCAGGACTGATGAGGACGGGCTGTCCGCACAAGGCCGATTTCATGGATTGAAAGGCCGCCTCTGCTTGGGGATTCCAACGCACCAAAGCAGACTTCTTCCCTTTTAACAGGTCGGACAGGGCCGCCGTTCGCCCAGCAAAATTGGGTATGAAGCGTCGGTAGTACCCAACAATGCCGAGGAACGCCCTCACCTGTTTGGTAGACACCGGTCGGGGCCAATTTTGAATGGCCTCGATTTTGTTTATTTGGGGTTTGATAACCCCTCGCCCAATCACATACCCCAGGTACCGGGCCTCCTCGAGCCCCATGGCACATTTTTTTGGATTCGCCGTCAGGCCTGCGGCCCTGAGCGAATCCACCACGGCCTGAACCTGGGATAAGTGGGTGTGCCAATCCGGACTAAAGATGATGATGTCATCTAGGTAGGCGGACGCGTACTTCCGATGAGGTGCTAACACTATGTCCATGAGCCGCTGAAATGTGGCCGGGGCTCCATGCAACCCAAAAGGCAACACGACGTAGTGATAGAGACCTTCCGGAGTAACAAAGGCGGTTTTTTTCCCTGGCCGACTCTGTTAGCGGCACCTGCCAGTATCCTTTTGTCAGATCGAGCGTTGTGAAGTACTGGGCTTGCCCCAGTCTTTCAATCAACTCGTCCACCCGGGGCATGGGATATAAATCAAACTTAGATACTTCATTCAGCTTCCGGAAATCGTTGCAGAACCGCAACGATCCGTCCGGTTTTGGAATGAGCACGATGGGACTAGCCCATTCGCTCCGGGATTCTTCTATCACGCCTAACTTAAGCATGTGTTTAACTTCGGCCGTGATGGCTTGTCGTCTGGCCTCGGGTACCCGGTACGGTTTCACTCGCACTTTAACCCGGGGCTCAGTGACAATGTCATGTTGAATGACCGAAGTGCGCCCGGGCAGGTCCGAGAACACATCGGGATTCTGCTGTACCAACTTTCGAGCCTCCCGTCGTTGGGCCTTAGTGAGGGTGTCACTTATTTTTACCCCTTCGGTATCCCTGGTGGCCGAAGGGGAAGGGTCACCGGGTGCATCGGACGCTTCCATAAGCAGGCACTCTCGGTCTTTCCATGCTTTAAGCAAATTTACGTGGTATAGCTGCACGGGTTTCCTTTTCCCGGGCTGGTATACCTTGTAATTGACCTCCCCTACTTTTTCCCGGATTTCATAGGGCCCTTGCCATTTGGCCAATAATTTGCTTTCCGTTGTGGGCACTAAGACCAATACCCGGTCCCCCACCTCAAAGGTCCTAACGGTGGCCCGTGTATTATACCTGCGGCTTTGCGCTCCTTGGGCATCCATTAGGTGCTCTTTTACAATAGGCCGGACCGCCGTGATCCGGTCCTGCATTTTCGCCACGTGGTCAATCACACTCCTATAGGGTGTGGGTTCCTGTTCCCACGTCTCTTTGGCAACGTCCAAGAGCCCTCTAGGATGTCGACCGTACAACAGCTCAAAGGGGGAAAACCCCGTAGACGACTGCGGTACCTCCCGAATGGCGAACATTAGATAGGGCAATAACATGTCCCAATCCTTTCCGTCCTTTGCTACCACTTTCTTTAGCATGGACTTTAGGGTTTTATTAAACCGCTCCACTAATCCGTCGGTCTGGGGATGATACACCGAGGTGCGTAGCTGTTTTATGTTGAGCAGTTTACACAGTTCCCGGGTCACTTTGGACATAAAAGGAGTCCCCTGATCTGTGAGGATTTCCTTAGGTAGTCCTAGGCGACAGAACATAGCAAACAGCTCCCGGGCAATCATCTTCGCCGAGGTGCGGCGTAACGGAATCGCCTCCGGGTACCGGGTGGCGTAGTCGACAACCACAAGTATATGTTGGTGGCCTCGGGCTGACTTCACTATAGGCCCCACCAAATCCATTGCGATCCGTTCAAAAGGTTCCTCTATAACGGGTAGAGGTACCAATGGACTACGGAAAGTGGCAATGGGTGTGGTCAGCTGACATTCCGGGCAGGAGTCGCAGTACCTCTGGACGTCCGCATACACACCCGGCCAGAAGAACCTCCGCAAGATGCGTTCTTGCGTTTTTTTAGCCCCAAGGTGGCCCCCTAGCAGGTGGGAGTGGGCCATCTCTAGGACTGCCCGGCGGTGTGGCTGCGGCACTACCAGTTGGTCCACGACCTCATCCCTGACTTTGTCCACCCTATAAAGTAACTCCCGGTTAATCACCATGCGTGGAAATACATTCTCAGCCCCTGGCTGCTGAGCTACCCCGTTTACTTCTGTTACCCTTTCTCGGGCCCTGGTCAGTGTGGGGTCCTGTAGCTGGGCTGTCCCAAACGCTCCCCGGGATACTTCCAACTCTGGAAGCGGTGGGGTCTCCTCGACCTCTCCTGCCAATACGTCTACCGGGAACCTATCGGGGTGACACTCTAGCCCTATGTTGGCGACCCCTACGGCAGGTGTCCCGGTCTCAGGGTCGTCGGGTTCAGCACCCTGATTCCCGGGCATCAGGGAGGGGTTACTCCTCCTTCCCCATAAGGACCAAAACAATGGTAAGTCTCTTCCCAGCACAGTCCCGTAGGGTAGAGAGTTTACCACTCCAACCACGTGGGTCACCTCTCCACATGAAGTGGATAGAGTCACCTCCGTGGTTGGATACTCGCGTAGGTCCCCGTGTATACACCGGACCCCGATCAATTCCCCAGTGAGTTGCAACCCGGGGATTAAGGACGCCCGAACCAGCGTCACCAAACTGCCAGAGTCCAAGAGAGCTTCCGCTCTGTGTCCATTAATGAGCACTGGGCACAGATGTGGTTCCGTTAGGGGATCCACCACGTCTGCGGTGAACACGGGGCTGGCATACATCGAGAGCCGGCGTGTGAACCCGCAGTCCATGGGTTCCGCCGTTAGTGGGCAATAGGCAGCCACATGTCCTGGTCCTTTGCACCGCCAGCACCACGGGGTAGGGACAGTGCTGGGCCGGAACCTCCTTCTTGGGGAGCCCGGTCTCCTGTCGGCCCCGTCCTGGGGTGTCCTCTCAGCGGGTACGTTTTTAGGAGAGTCCCCTGGGAATGGACGTACCCCTTTAGCCGGCTCCGGAGGCCGGCGTAACTGCCGCAGTGGGGCAGAGTCCCGTATGAACTCCTGCGTGGCTGTATATCGCTCTAGCAAGCTAACCACCTGGTCCAAGGTACCCGGGTCCCCTTGCCCCACCCAACGCTGTATCGCAACCGGCAAAGTCCGTACCAGCCGGTCGACCACCACCCTTTCCACCATCTGTCCCGGAGTCAAGCTCTCAGGCTGGAGCCACCGTTTCACCAACTGCAATAAGTCATACGCCTGGGAGCGAGCCGGCTTGGACTCCACGTAGGACCAGGAATGCACCCGTTGGGCTCGGACATAAGTATTGACCCCCAGTCTAGCAAGGATCTCACCTTTGAGTCTGGCGTAGTCCTGTGCTTCCTCCCAACTGAGGTCCGTGTAGGCCTTTTGGGCATCGCCCATCAGGAATGGCGCCACCACTTCAGCCCACTGAGCGGAAGGGAGGCCTTCTCGTTCTGCGGTGCGCTCGTAGACGGTGAGGAAGGCTTCTACGTCGTCCTCCGGGCTCAGCTTCCGCAGGGCCGATCGGACCCGGTCCCGGGCCTCACGCCGCTCCGGGGGAGGCGCTGTTGGCGGGTCTCGTAAGGCCGCAATTTGCTGCAGGAGCAGTTCATTCGTTTTCTGCTGTTGTAGAAACTGCTCCTGTTGTAGCAACCGCTGCTGCTCCTGCTGCTCCTGTTGTAGCAACTGCTGTTGCTCCTGCTGTCGCTGGTGCTGCTCCTGCAGTCGGAGCTGCTGCTCTTCATGTCGCTGCTGCTGTTCCTGCTGCCGCTGCTGGGTAAGTACCAGCTGCCTTAGGATTTCCTCCATATCAGCGGCAGGCCTGAACTGTAGCGTGGCCGGCTTAAGTAGGGACATGCAGGGCCGGGCACCCCGCAAGACTGGCGGCTATTCTGACGGCTGCTCCTCTCACTTTAGGTGCCGCTCATTGGCCTCATGAAACAGTCACTTTCACCGGGCCGGCCTGCTTGCCCGCATTCTCCACCATATGTGGGGCAGCGCCTGGATCGCAAGTCAGTTAACACGTGGAGCCCGGTAGTGGTTCAAACAGGACCCGGTGTTTATTGCTGATACACACAGCGGTGGCACAGTCTGCCGGAATCCGGGTCGCAGCCGGGTACACAAGACACAGTTCATATAACGTACCCGGGTCCTTCGGGCCAAAGGCCTCCGTTATGGGTCACCCCGAGTTCCTCCAGCCCTCCTGGGCTAGGCCGTGTTAGTCTAGCACACGGCCTCCTGGAACTCTAGACCTCTCCTTTCTGTATATCTGCTGCTGCTGCAGCCAAAGCACAAATCTGTGTACAGGGAACCCCGCCCTGCCTCCTGACCAGGCTTTTAACTCCGTGTCTACTTCCGGGACCTTGCAAGACCCGGAGCGGAGGGAGCGGACCGTCCCTTTCTCTCACACCCTATACCGGGCTCAATACGTGACAGTGCGCATTCTGGGGGAGACATAGCGCCCCTCGCATATGATCCCCCGCACTGTCTCACAGTGTATAGTACTCTGCAGTAAAAAAGGTAAAAATGCAAGTGCAGTAAAAAACATAAATAAACAGGGTACTTGGTCCATACGTTTTTTTGCGCAAAAAATATACGTTAAGCTGCCTCACCTCTTCACGGTGTACCCATATCGAGGCAGTCCTATCTGTTGTATTAAAAACCTGATCAAAGTAAAACTGTACCTAGTGAACAGGGTCCAAACAGGTCCAGTGTCCGATATGGACTGATGTCTTTGAACAACATCCTTCAGATGTTATAATGAGCCATAAATCCATCAGTTAGGTTCAACCTTTTTTGGATTCACAGACCCTTTGATGTTTTTGTGATTTGAAATTACCTCTCAAAATATTTTGACTATTTTTGTCACACCATGCCTGGTGAAGGGACCTGAGACGTCTAGAAAGCTCGCCTTGTAACATCACCTATTTTTGTTAGCCATTAAATGGTGTCCCTAGGGGTGGATCCCCTCTCTCAGTGGTACTGTCGTGGCGGGCGATGGGAAAATGTAACATAAACGTAACTATCAGATTAGTCGTGGCTAACATAAACAATGGGTGGTAGTCTGTATAACAACCAATTAACTTAGGTATCAGACCACCACTCAGTCCTTGAATCACATATTTTCCCAGTATAACGGTCAGTATTGTTATAACCGGGCTCTTCATTCAGAAAGCTCTCACCGCAGGAAGTAAATATGTATAAGCTGTAGAGGTGTAGTGAGGAGCCTTCGCCAATCCTGTTTGTCCCATTCTCTTAACACAAGGTCTTTTACGGCTTCAATGACTAGAAAAGATTTTCTCTTTTTCTGTGAGAGTCCTGCGAGCATGCTCTCCTGCACAGGTTTGGATTCATTTGTGTCAGAAATCCCCATGGTGTTTCTGACTGGTTTGACTAGGTTATCAATGCTCTCTATGGGAAAGCAGGGTCTACCTTCTTCATCAGATGATGATGATGATGATGAATGGGAGGAGCGGCTGGACATAACCTGGTCACTTTCAGATGAGAATTCAGAGACTCGACTATCTCGTTTTGACGTAGCCTTATGTTTCTTAGGCCTACTTAATCCTTTTCGGGAACTCTGAATTTCTTCCCTAACCATAGTGTGTACATCAGTAGATCTGACCAACGATTCATCCTCTAATGTCTGACTGATACACTAAGATCTCCATGTCTTTGAACAACATTGTTTAGACTGGTAATGAGCCATAAAAACATCAGTGATGTTCAGTCCGTTCTGTATACAATAGAAACTTCTAATTAGCTTGGATTCATACACTCTTCGATGCTTTTGGGATTTGAAATTACACCTCAAAATTAAAACCTTCATATTATCAATGTTATGTCCCTGGCCAGAAAAATGCTTTGCCACTGGAAAATGGATTTTTTTTGTGTGTGATTGTGTGACGATGAGACCTCATCTTTGCTCTTAGACGTTGCCCAGTCTCACCAACATAAAAAGACCCCACTGGGCATATGGTGCACATAATTAAATATACCACATTGGAAGAGGAGCATGTGAAAGTCCCAGGAATCTTATAATCCTGCTGTGTGTCGGGGATCTTTATCAGGTCTCTGGTCTCTATGTGAGCACAGGTTTTGCAGCTCTTCACATTGCATGGATAAGTTCCTTTTGGTGTATCTGAGGGCATCAAACTTCGGACCATGATGTTTCTTAAATTTGGAGGCTGCCTGTAGCACAGCAAGGGAGGGTCTTTGAATATTATTTTTAGTCAGTCATCATTGTGGTCATCCTTGTGAAAATGACTTTTTATCCTCCTGCCCCATCAAACCCTTGGCGTACTTCCGTTTCATTGATGACATCTTAATAATCTAGACTGAGACTGAACATGAACTTATAAATTTCCATGACAAATTCAACAAATTTCATCCCAGCATAAACCTGACACTGGACTACTCAAAAACAGAAATCAACTTTCTGGATACCACCTTAAAAATTCTAAATGGTTCATTCCAGACATCGGTATATCGGAAACCGATTGACCGTCCCACATACCTCAGATGGGACAATTTCCACCTGAAAGACATCAAAAAAGTCCATTGTCTACAGCCAGGCCCTCAGATATAACCGTATTTTCTCCAACCCAGTGGAAAGGGATGAACACTTAAACCAGCTAAAAAAGATTATTAAACCAAGGCTACCACCCCACCTCCATTGAGGATCAGATCATTAAAGCCACAAGGATCCCTAGAAGTCAAGCACTCCAATACAGAGAAAAGAAGAGAACCCTTGTGTTCCCCTGGTGGTGACCTACAACCCACAGTTTGAGGTACTAAGGAAAACTGCCAGGAAACTTCATCACATCCTACACAAGGATGACCGACTGAAAATAATATTCAAAGACCCTCCCTTGCTGTGCTACAGGCAGCCTCCCAATTTAAGAAACATCATGGTCCGAAGTTTGATGCCCTCGGATACACCAAAAGGAACTTGTCCATGCAATGTGAAGAGCTGCAAAACCTGTGCTCACATAGAGACCAGAGACAGGATACAGATCCCCAACACACAGCAGGATTATAAGATTCCTGGGACTTTCACATGCTCCTCTTCCAATGTGGTATATTTAATTATGTGCACCATATGCCCAGTGGGGTCTTTGTATGTTGGTGAGACTGGGCAACGTCTAAGAGCACGGATGAGGTCTCATCGTCACACAATTACACACGAAAAAATCCATTTTCCAGTAGCGGAGCATTTTTCTGGCCAGGGACATAACATTAATAATATGAAGGTTTTAATTTTGAGGGATAATTTCAAATCCCAAAAGTATAGAAGAGTGTGTGAATCCAAGCTAATTAGAAGCTTCAATTGTATACAGAACGGACTGAACATCGCTGATGGTTTTATGGCTCATTACCACATATAAACAATGTTGTTCAAAGACATGGAGATCTTAGACACCAAGTTTTCTTATAATTTAGTGTCCTAGAGACTTTATGACCACTAGGCCTGCCTGAATGAAGATCCTCTCCAAGGCTGCTTTGCTTATTTTGCCAAATGTCCAGCCTTTGTACTGTTAATTCAGTCAAATGTCCAATCATTTTAGTTGTGCATGTATATATTTTGAGTTTCATTCAATATCTTGTCATACCATGCCTGATGAAGAGACCTGAGAAGTCTCGAAAGCTCAATGCCTTATAACATCATTTATTTTATTTTTGTTAGCCATTAAAAGGTATCACAACTACAAGATTTGTATCTTGTTTCTCACACTGAGAGCAATCAACATTTTCTCAACTGGCTAACACGGTACCAAACCTTTTTTTTCTAGACATTATAAAGTAACACATAATTCACCGGCTCCCAAGACCAGTGAGGGCCAAGCTCACAAGCTACAATCTAAGAAAAATACTGGAATTAAAAATAACCCATTACAATATACCGTGCTTCATTTCCACCATTTTGCTTGTGCTCTGAAATATGACATATTGGCTGCAAAAGAAAAAGCATTTACAGTGGGTACAAATCCAGGTGTGAAAAACTTGTTGCATCATTCCCAAGAAGACTCATGGCTGTACGAGCTCAAAAGGTGCAAATACTCAATACCGAGCAAAGGGGCTGAATACTTATCACCAATACTGAGCAAAGGGGCTGAATACTTATCACCAATACTGAGCAAAGGGGCTGAATACTTATCATCAATACTGAGCAAAGGGGCTGAATACTCATCATCAATACCGAGCAAAGGGGCTGAATACTTATCACCAATACTGAGCAAAGGGGCTGAATACTTATCATCAATACTGAACAAAGGGGCTGAATACTTATCACCAATACTGAGCAAAGGGGCTGAATACTTATCATCAATACTGAGCAAAGGGGCTGAATACTTATCATCAATACTGAGCAAAGGGGCTGAATACTTATCATCAATACTGAGCAAAGGGGCTGAATACTTATCACCAATACTGAGCAAAGGGGCTGAATACTTATCACCAATACTGAGCAAAGGGGCTGAATACTTATCATCAATACTGATCAAAGGGGCTGAATACTTACCATCAATAATGAGCAAAGGGGCTGAATACTTATCATCAATACTGAGCAAAGGGGCTGAATGCTTATCAATACTGAGCAAAGGGGCTAAATACTTATCAATACTGAGCAAAGGAGCTGAATACTTATCATGAATACTGAGCAAAGGGGCTGAATACATATCATGAATACTGAGCAAAGGGGCTGAATACTTATCATCAATACTGAGCAAAGGGGCTGAATACTTATCATCAATACTGAGCAAAGGGGATGAATACTTATCAATACTGAGCAAAGGGGCTGAATACATATCATGAATACTGAGCAAAGGGGCTGAATACTTATCATCGATACTGAGCAAAGGGGCTGAATACTTATCATCAATACTGAGCAAAGGGGCTGAATGCTTATCATCAATACTGAGCAAAGGGGCTGAATGCTTATCATCAATACCGAGCAAAGGGGCTGAATGCTTATCATCAATACCGAGCAAAGGGGCTGAATACTTATCATCGATACTGAGCAAAGGGGCTGAATACTTATCATCAATACTGAGCAAAGGGGCTGAATACTTATCACCAATACTGAGCAAAGGGGCTGAATACTGATCATCAATACTGAGCAAAGGGGCTGAATACTGATCATCAATACTGAGCAAAGGGGCTGAATACTTATCATCAATACTGGGCACAAGGAGCTGAATACTTATCATCAATACTGAGCAAAGGGGCTGAATACTTATCATCAATACTGAGCAAAGGGGCTGAATGCTTATCATCAATACCGAGCAAAGGGGCTGAATACTTATCATCAATACTGGGCACAAGGAGCTGAATACTTATCATCAACACTGAGCAAAGGGACTGAATACTTATCATCAATACTGAGCAAAGTGGCTGAATGCTTATCATCAATACCGAGCAAAGGGGCTGAATGCTTATCATCAATACCGAGCAAAGGGGCTGAATACTTATCATCGATACTGAGCAAAGGGGCTGAATACTTATCATCGATACTGAGCAAAGGGGCTGAATACTTATCATCGATACTGAGCAAAGGGGCTGAATACTTATCATCAATACCGAGCAAAGGGGCTGAATGCTTATCATCAATACCGAGCAAAGGGGCTGAATGCTTATCATCAATACTGAGCAAAGGGGCTGAATACTTATCATCGATACTGAGCAAAGGGGCTGAATACTTATCATCAATACTGAGCAAAGGGGCTGAATACTTATCATCGATACTGAGCAAAGGGGCTAAATACTTATCATCAATACTGAGCAAAGGGGCTGAATGCTTATCATCAATACCGAGCAAAGGGGCTGAATACTTATCATCAATACTGAGCAAAGGGGCTGAATACTTATCATCGATACTGAGCAAAGGGGCTGAATACTTATCATCAATACTGAGCAAAGGGGCTGAATGCTTATCATCAAAACCGAGCAAAGGGGCTGAATCTTATATCATACGAGCAAAGGGCTGACTTATCACAATACCGAGCAAAGGGGCTGAATGCTTATCATCAATACGAGCAAAGGGCTGAATGCTTATCATCAATACCGAGCAAAGGCTGAATCTATCATCAATCGAGCAAAGGGGCTGAATGCTTATCATCAATACCGAGCAAAGGGTGAATGCTATCCAATACGAGAAAGGGCTGACTTTATCATCAATACTGAGCAAAGGGGCTGAATACTTATCATCAATACGAGCAAAGGGGCTGAATACTTATAACCAATACTGAGCAAAGGGGCTGACTACTTATCATCAATACTGAGCAAAGGGGCTGAATACTTATCATCAATACTGAGCAAAGGGGCTGAATACTTATCACCAATACTGAGCAAAGGGGCTGAATACTGATCATCAATACTGAGCAAAGGGGCTGAATACTATCATCAATACTGAGCAAAGGGGCTGAATACTTATCACATTACTGAGCAAAGGGGCTGAATACTTATCATCAATACTGAGCAAAGGGGCTGAATACTGATCATCAATACTGAGCAAAGGGGCTGAATACTTATCATCAATACTGAGCAAAGGGGCTGAATACTTATCATCAATACTGAGCAAAGGGGCTGAATAATGATCATCAATACTGAGCAAAGGGGCTGAATGCTTATCATCAATACCGAGCAAAGGGGCTGAATACTTATCATCAATACTGAGCAAAGGGGCTGAATAATTATCATCAATACTGAGCAAAGGGGCTGAATACTTATCACCAATACTGAGCAAAGGGGCTGAGTACTTATAACCAATACTGAGCAAAGGGGCTGAATACTGATCATCAATACTGAGCAAAGGGGCTGAATACGTAATCATCAATACTGAGCAAAGGGGCTGAATATACTTATCACCAATACTGAGCAAAGGGGCTGAATGCTTATCATCAATACCGAGCAAAGGGGCTGAATACTTATCATCAATACTGAGCAAAGGGGCTGAATACTTATCATCGATACTGAGCAAAGGGGCTGAATACTTATCATCAATACTGAGCAAAGGGGCTGAATGCTTATCATCAAAACGAGCAAAGGGGCTAAATGCTTATCATCAATACTGAGCAAAGGGGCTGAATGCTTATCATCAATACCGAGCAAAGGGGCTGAATGCTTATCATCAATACTGAGCAAAGGGGCTGAATACTTATCATCAATTACGAGCAAAGGGGCTGAATACTTATCATCAATACCGAGCAAAGGGGCTGAATACTTATAACCAATACTGAGCAAAGGGGCTGAGTACTTATCACCAATACGAGCAAAGGGGCTGAATGCTTATCATCAATACTGAGCAAAGGGGCTGAATACTTATCATCAATACCGAGCAAAGGGGCTGAATACTTATCATCAATACCGAGCAAAGGGGCTGAATACTTATCACCAATACTGAGCAAAGGGGCTGAATACTGATCATCAATACTGAGCAATTCAATACCGAGCAAAGGGGCTGAATACTTATCATCAATACTGAGCAAAGGGGCTGAATACTGATCATCAATACTGAGCAAAGGGGCTGAATACTTATCACCATTACTGAGCAAAGTGGCTGAATACTTATCATCAATACTGAGCAAAGGGGCTGAATACTTATCATCAATACTGAGCAAAGGGGCTGAATACTTATCACCAATACTGAGCAAAGGGGCTGAGTACTTATAACAATACTGAGCAAAGGGGCTGAATACTGATCATCAATACTGAGCAAAGGGGCTGAATACTTATCACCAATACTGAGCAAAGGGGCTGAATACTTATCATCAATACTGAGCAAAGGGGCTGAATACTTATCATCAATACTGAGCAAAGGGGCTGAATACTTATCACCAATACTGAGCAAAGGGGCTGAATACTGATCATCAATACTGAGCAAAGGGGCTGAATACTTATCATCAATACTGAGCAAAGGAGCTGAATACTTATCACCAATACTGAGCAAAGGGGCTGAATGCTTATCATCAATACTGAGCAAAGGGCTGAATACTTATCATCAATACTGAGCAAAGGGGCTGAATACTGATCATCAATACTGAGCAAAGGGGCTGAATGCTTATCATCAATACCGAGCAAAGGGGCTGAATACTGATCATCAATACTGAGCAAAGGGGCTGAATACTTATCATCAATACTGAGCAAAGGGGCTGAATACTTATCACCAATACTGAGCAAAGGGGCTGAATACTTATCATCAATACTGAGCAAAGGGGCTGAATACTGATCATCAATACTGAGCAAAGGGGCTGAATACTTATCAATACTGAGCAAAGGGGCTGAATACTTATCATCAATACTGAGCAAAGGAGCTGAATACTTATCACCAATACTGAGCAAAGGGGCTGAATGCTTATCATCAATACTGAGCAAAGGGGCTGAATACTGATCATCAATACTGAGCAAAGGGGCTGAATGCTTATCATCAATACTGAGCAAAGGGGCTGAATACTGATCATCAATACTGAGCAAAGGGGCTGAATGCTTATCATCAATACCGAGCAAAGGGGCTGAATACTTATCATCAATACTGAGCAAAGGGGCTGAATACTTATCACCAATACTGAGCAAAGGAGCCGAATACTTATCATCAATACTGAGCAAAGGGGCTGAATGCTTATTATCAATACTGAGCAAAGGGACTGAATACTTTATCATCAATACTGAGCAAAGGGGCTGAATATGATCATCAATACTGAGCAAAGGGCCGAATACTTATCATCAATACTGAGCAAAGGGGCTGAATGCTTATTATCAATACTGAGCAAAGGGACTGAATACTTATCATCAATACTGAGCAAAGGGGCTGAATACTGATCATCAATACTGAGCAAAGGGGCTGAATACTGATCATCAATACTGAGCGAAGGGGCTGAATACTTATCATCAATACTGAGCGAAGGGGCTGAATGCTTATCAATACTGAGCAAAGGGGCTGAATACTTATCATCAATACTGAGCAAAGGGGCTGAATACTTATCATCAATACTGAGGCAAGGGGCTGAATGCTTATCAATACTGAGCAAAGGGGCTGAATACTTATCATCAATACTGAGCAAAGGGCTGAATGCTTATTATCAATACTGAGCAAAGGGACTGAATACTTATCATCAATACTGAGCAAAGGGGCTGAATACTTATCAATACTGAGCAAAGGGGCTGAATACTTATCATCAATACGAGCAAAGGGGCTGAATACTTATCACCAATACTGAGCAAAGGGGCTGAATACTTATCACCAATACTGAGCAAAGGGGCTGAATACTTATCATCAATACCGAGCAAAGGGGCTGAATACTTATCATTAATACTGAGCAAAGGGGCTGAATACTTATCATCAATACCGAGCAAAGGGGCTGAATACTTATCATCAATACTGAGCAAAGGGGCTGAATACTGATCATCAATACTGAGCAAAGGGGCTGAATACTTATCATCAATACTGAGCAAAGGGGCTGAAACTTATCATCAATACTGAGCAAAGGGGCTGAATACTTATCATCAATACTGAGCAAAGGGGCTGAATACTGATCATCAATACTGAGCAAAGGGGCTGAATACTTATCATCAATACTGAGCAAAGGGGCTGAATACTTATCACCAATACTGAGCAAAGGGGCTGAATACTTATCATCAATACCGAGCAAAGGGGCTGAATACTTATCATAATACTGAGCAAAGGGGCTGAATACTTATCATCAATACCGAGCAAAGGGGCTGAATACTTATCATCAATACTGAGCAAAGGGGCTGAATACTGATCATCAATACTGAGCAAAGGGGCTGAATACTTATCACCAATACTGAGCAAAGGGGCTGAATACTGATCATAAATACTGAGCAAAGGGGCTGAATACTTATCATCAATACCGAGCAAAGGGGCTGAATACTTATCATCAATACCGAGCAAAGGGGCTGAATACTGATCATCAATACTGAGCAAAGAGACTGAATGCTTATCATCAATACCGAGCAAAGGGGCTGAATACTTATCACCAATACTGAGCAAAGGGGCTGAATACTTATCATCAATACTGAGCAAAGGGGCTGAATGCTTATCATCAATACCGAGCAAAGGGGCTGAATACTGATCATCAATACTGAGCAAAGGGGCTGAATACTTATCATCAATACTGAGCAAAGGGGCTGAATACTTATCACCAATACTGAGCAAAGGGGCTGAATACTTATCATCAATACTGAGCAAAGGGGCTGAATACTGATCATCAATACTGAGCAAAGGGACTGAACACTTATCAATACTGAGCAAAGGGGCTGAATACTTATCAATACCGAGCAAAGGGGCTGAATACTTATCATCAATACTGAGCAAAGGGGCTGACTACTTATCATCAATACTGAGCAAAGGGGCTGAATACTTATCATCAATACTGAGCAAAGGGGCTGAATACTGATCATCAATACTGAGCAAAGGGGCTGAAACTTATCAATACTGAGCAAAGGGGCTGAATACTTATCACCAATACTGAGCAAAGGAGCGAATACTTATCATCAATACTGAGCAAAGGGGCTGAATGCTTATTATCAATACTGAGCAAAGGGGCTGAATGCTTATCATCAATACTGAGCAAAGGGGCTGAATACTGATCATCAATACTGAGCAAAGGGGCCGAATACTTATCATCAATACTGAGCAAAGGGGCTGAATACTTATCAGTACTGAGCAAAGGGGCTGAATGCTTATCATCAATACGGAGCAAAGGGGCTGAATACTTATCATCAATACTGAGCAAAGGGGCTGAATACTTATCATCAATACAAGCAAAGGGGCTGAATGCTTATCATCAATACTGAGCAAAGGGGCTGAATACTTATCATCAATACTGAGCAAAGGGTCTGAATACTTATCAATACTGAGCAAAGGGGCTGAATACTTATCATCAATACTGAGCAAAGGGGCTGAATACTTATCATCAATACTGAGCAAAGGGTCTGAATACTTATCAATACTGAGCAAAGGGGCTGAATACTTATCATCAATACAAAGCAAAGGGGCTGAATACTTATCATCAATACTGGGCAAAGGAGATGAATACTTATCTCAATACTGAGCAAAGGGGCTGAATACTTATCATCAATACTGAGCAAAGGGGCTGAATACTTATCATCAATACTGAGCAAAGGGGCTGAATACTTATCACCAATACTGAGCGAAGGGGCTGAATACTTATCATCAATACTGAGTGAAGGGGCTGAATACTTATCATCAATACTGAGCAAAGGGGCTGAATACTTATCATCAATACTGAGCAAAGGGGCTGAATACTTATCATCAATACTGAGTGAAGGGGCTGAATACTTATCATCAATACTGAGCAAAGGGGCTGAATACTTATCATCAATACTGAGCAAAGGGGCTGAATACTTATCATCAATACTGAGCAAAGGGGCTGAATACTTATCATCAATACTGAGCAAAGGGGCTGAATACTTATCACCATGGGAGAATTCCGTTTTTATTTTTTAATAAATTTGCAAAAATTTCTACATTTGTAGTTTTTTTTTCAGGGGTTTCATCTCCAAAAGTCTACAATAGAGGGAGGATTGGCAACTCCGGATTTCCTGGTCTATTTTGGAATTGGGAATTCGGAAGAAGAGGGAGGAGGATATTTTGCTTTTTTGCTTTAAATCTGTTTTTATTAAGGTTTTAAATTGAAAGTGAAACAACACATTGATACAATGTATATTGTTAATAGACACAGACTAACAGAATGATACAAGAGTGGGCCAGATAATACCTTCTTATGTTATCCCATATTTTCATAAACCCAAAGATCAAACTAGAGGACGTCGGGCCCAGGTATTATAATGGGAGAAAAAGCTTCTCAAAACATGTAACTGACTAGCACCCAAGAGAAAGGCGTAACGTTGTCATATAAACGTAAGTTTTATAGCATCACCCTATTCAAACCTGGGTGAGAATCTTAGAAAAACATAGTCTGTGTTTTCCATATATAACTATTCTCTCAGACCCGAAGGAGTCTGAAAGTTTCATAAAGTTACATTAAAAAGAAGAAAAAATGAAAAGAAAAAGAGAGAGGAAATAAAAAGGGGAATAAAAAAGGAGAGAGAAGGTGTTGAGCATGGAGAGATATGAAATGTCTTTATAGGGTTAAAAATATCACAACTCTTCTCTAAAATATATACCGTATTTTTCGCTTTATAAGACGCACCGGATTATCGGACGCACCCAGATTTTAGAGGTGGAAAATAGGGAAAAAAATATTTGTAGCAAAAAATGACTTTGATATGACACTCAGGCCCTGCGACCAGTCAGTGTTGGCGTCTGTTTCCTTCGGATGCAGGAGCAGCATGTGAGCAACACCAATGACTTCTGCTCCAGTGTCTGTTGGCGGAGAGACAGACGCCAGCACTGACTGGTCAGAGGGCTGAGTCTCATATCAATATCACATGGGACATGACTATGCAACTTCTGATAACGTTGGAACTGCTGCAGAATCAGGGCTATGGGTGCGTGCACACGATGAGTATACGCAGCCTTTTGGACGCAGCGTCTTGCTGCTGTGTCCAAAATGCTGCGTAGTACAGTACAAGCATAGTGGATGGGATTTGAAGAAATCTCATACTCACTATGCTTCATCCGACCGCAGCATTCTGACAGCTGCGGTGTGGGTTGCCACCATTCCGCTCCTTCTCAGCATGTTCATTTCATGCTGTGGAGTTGGAAGCGGCTCCCATCGGGGGACTGCAGGGAGAAGCCGCCGTGCACCCGCCGCACACGGTGAGTTCAGGGCAGCTGGGGTCTCCCTGCCTCCACATGTGGCTTCACTTATGTCCGGAGGAGCCGCGTCCAACACACAGCTCCTCCCGACTGTGAGCGCACACCCTTATTATGGTCTTTATTACTTTTACAAGGGCCAACAAGATGAATGAGATGGGATTTGTTCATGTAGTAACAATCCCTTTAAGAACTATCACTCCCAGCATGTACTGTAGATCCTATAGCATGCTTGGAGTTCTAGTTAAGCACAGTATTGGTAGTGTTAACTAGGGATGGGCGAATCTACTCGCTAGGACTCGTTACTCGGCGAGTAGTAAGGGACTCGCAGGACTCGGTACTCTGCGAGTTTCCCAGTGATTACTCGCACGAGTCCAATGCAAATCAATATCAATCCTAGTTTTGTCAGAAACGCTGACAAAACTAGAATTGCAATTGTTTGCATTAGACTCGCGAGTAATCACTGGCTACTGTGCCAGTGATAGCAGGGAAACTCGCAGATAACTGCTGTTTCTTTGCGAGCCGAGTCCAGCTGTCTTCTCTGTGCAGCTCCAGGGTCCTAGAGCCCGCCTGCTGCCTGATGTAGCAGTGCTGAGATTGTTCTCAGTCTGCTCATTCCCTGTGTACAGACATGAATGTCTGTGCACAGAGATGATGTAGCAGAGCTGAGATTGTTCTCAGTCTGCTTATTCCCTGTGCATAGACATCTATATTTATGCACAGGGGATGTAGCAGAGAGGACATCGTGTTTTGGACTGCGTCGGACGGAAGAGGATTTTTTTAATTAAAGATGGAGTCCCTAATGGCTTTTTTTTTTATTTCTAATAAAAAATTTTCCTTGTGTTGTGTTTTTTTTAAAACAATTTAATAGAAATTCATGGTGGTCATGTCTAATATTGGCGTGACCGCCATAAATTTCGGGCTTAGGGCCAGCTGATAATACAAAGCTGGCCCTAACCTCTTTATTACCCAGCGTGCCACCGCTACCAGGGCCGCTGGAAGAGCGGGGTTCAGCGCCAGAGGATGGCGCTTCAATGAACGCGCCATCTTCTGGGGCGGCTGCGGGCTGCAATTTGCAGCGGGGGGTGCCCAGAAAGCTTGGGCATCCCTGCGCTGCGGATTCCAGCCCCCAGCTGCTTAGCTGTACCTGGCTAGACATAGAAATTGCGCGGAGCCGCACGCATTTTTTTTTAATTATTTCATGAATTTCAGAGTCAGAGTCTCAGAATCAGAATCTCAGAATTTCATGAAATAATTAAAAAAAAATGCGTGGGGCTCCGCGCAATTTCTATGTCTAGCCAGGTACAGCTAAGCAGCTGGGGGCTGGAATCCGCAGCGCAGGGATGCCCAAGCTTTCTGGGCACCCCCCGCTGCAAATTGCAGCCCGCAGCCGCCCCAGAAGATGGCGCGTTCATTGAAGCGCCATCCTCTGACGCTGAACCCCGCTCTTCCAGCGGCCCTGGTAGCGGTGGCACGCTGGGTAATAAAGAGGTTAGGGCCAGCTTTGTATTATCAGCTGGCCCTAAGCCCGAAATTTATGGCGGTCACGCCAATATTAGACATGACCGCCATGAATTTCTATTAAATTGTTTTAAAAAAAACACAACACAAGGAAAAATTTTTATTAGAAATAAAAAAAAAAGCCATTAGGGACTCCATCTTTAATTAAAAAAATCCTCTTCCGTCCGACGCAGTCCAAAACGCGATGTCCTCTCTGCTACATCCCCTGTGCATAAATATAGATGTCTATGCACAGGGAATGAGCAGACTGAGAACAATCTCAGCTCTGCTACATCATCTCTGTGCACAGACATTCATGTCTGTACACAGGGAATGAGCAGACTGAGAACAATCTCAGCTCTGCTACATCAGGCAGCAGGCGGGCTCTAGGACCCTGGAGCTGGGGCAGCCTGTACAGAGGAGACAGGATCTTATCTGTGCGAGTCAGCGATTACTTACAAAGTAAACTAGCAATGCAAATAAATGACACAACTAGGATTGCTTCAGGCTGAAGCTTCCGAGACACATCTGCGATTTGTAAATCTCACACTACTCGCTATTACTCGCTTCCCCATTCATTAACATTGGACTCGCTAGACTCGCAACGAGTAGCGAGTCCTGGGCTCGGACTCGCTAGAGTCAAGCGATTCCGAGTAATTTAGGATTCGCCCATCACTAGTGTTAACTTTACTTTATTAGTGGTTATGTTACATATACATGTGGACTCACTTTAATGTATCCTGCTTTGCCATCACCCTGCTGAAATGAAGGAAGTGGCCAGTCTGTATATAAAGATCTGATGTGATGTACTGTATGAGGGAGAGCCAGGGAGGGGGGCTGTACAGTGCCGTTATATGCAGGCTCCAGCCCTGCTCTCCATACATTGAAGCTCCTGAACTGCAGACCGAGCTTCCTGCATTTCTGCTTGGTGTCAGGGCTCAGCAGGACACATTACACTGAGCAGAGGGAGGGAGACAGGACACTGACAAACAAGGTACCTGCTGTGATAAAGTGCCGATCTGCCCTGCTCTGCCCCTGTCTTCATGGCAGTGAATCAGCACAAAGCTCAGTGCTGATTCACTTGCCACAGCTGCCCCCGGCTCCTCCGTTCCCACTATCTGCAGCACACAATGTCCCCAGCAGCTGCAGGAGAGACCATGTGTGTCGGCTAAGCAGCTTCTCCTGCTCCCTGTGCTCTCACCTCTCCGCTGTCTTCAGTGCAGAGAGGTGGGTGGGGACTGGAAGCAAGTGAAGTGAATATTTAAGTAGATAATGAGCCGGGGACACGTGGTGCTCCTGCCGCCTGATTCTTCAGCAGGGACCATTCCCTGTCACTTCTGTCCCCACTTCACTGCTGTCTCCCCCTCCCAAGCAACTGAGGATGATAGAATGTTATATTCCCTTTATAAGACGCAGCCCCACTTTCCTCCAAAAAAAAGTGCGTCTTATAAAAGGAAAAATACGGTATATTGTAATTTGGAAATGTCATGTTGTCTGTTATACACTAGATGGCGCCCACGTTCCATAAATACACCCGAAACATAAGCCAAACCCTTTAAGGGAGGAATTTAGATATTAGAATAATTTGATAAGAATTGACCAATTAGGAGATGATCACTTTGTAGAAAGTTCTAGAATTCTAACACGCCTTTTGCTTTCTGTATAAAAATGTGTGTTTCAATAAACGCTTGCGCAGTGTTTAATCTCATACGGCGTAGGCATGAGACGGCTCTGGCGTCCGTATCATTTACTTGCAGTGTGCAGACGTGCATAATTGCCTATATATAATAATTAGGAATGGCTGATGGACTTGTGATTGAACTGAGACCCTCAACAAAGGCAATCAACAGGAGGTGAAGAGAGAAGAAGAAAAGGGGAAATCCAGGTGCGTACAAATGGAAGAGGAGAACAGGATGGGGGGAAAAGAAGACACAAACTAGGGTATGCAAAAAAGGAGTTCCCGCGTATCCACACCACCTCCCCCTCCGCGAGCAACGCCACCTCAGCCAAACAACATTTGAATGTCAGGGGAATCGTGGAACAAAATCCATTCTATCTACGTCGCATTGAACTGAGACAATCCATCAGACTGTCCCGCTGCCAGTTCCTCCATTCTAAATATATCTTTCATTTCAGAGTACCAATCCAGAATGGAGGGCGGCATAGGAGTCCTCCAAAGACGGGGAATAACAGCTCTAGCAGCTGAGACACAAAATCTAAGAATGTCTTTAGTGGAACCCGGCAAGATTGACAACAAGGCTATTTCAGGGGTGCCCTCAATTTGTTTCCCTGTTATCATATTATAATCACGGAAGACCTTTTTCCAGAATATCTGAACCTTGTGACAGGACCACCAGATGTGGATCGTGTTCCCAACTGCAAGTCCACATCTCCAGCACATGTCAGAGATATAGTCAAGACTCTCTCCCAACTCACTTGGAACTTATGTTTTGTTCCTTCTTCCGCCTCTTCTAGAATCATACGATAAAGCTCTGATATGGGTTGGCCAGGGGGAGAGTCTTGTCTGAACAGTGTTTCGATAGGGAAAAAATACGATCGGACTCTGCAAGGTTGAGTCACTGAAGACGGGAAAGAACAGAGTTGAGCGTATTCCAACCATTGTATATCTGCTGTCTGCGACCCCTGACGCAGAACCTCCAGGGAGGATACATCCCCGTTGTGCAATATCTGGCTAACTCGAACATCCTCCACTCTCGTCCACCTCAAAAAAGCCTTTCTGTCCATCCCTGGTTTAAAACATGGGTTGGAAAATAGCGGAGTTCACGGGCTCAGCTGTTTTTCGCTAACTAAAGCACCAAAAGCCAGAGACCAAGCATGTAGAGTAGTCTTTGATATATCAGTGAGAGTGGCTGTCACAGTGTCCGGTATCGAAGATATCCACTGGAGATAATGCAACGGTACCGGGACCCCGTCTTGTTCTATACCTATCCACCTCTTCACGTCAGCCCTGAAGTGCCAGTCCAAGGATGCTGCCTGGAAGTAGGCCTTGAAGTTCGGTAAGCCTGTTCCACCCCTCGTCACTGAAGCTGTTAAGGTCTTGAAACCAAGTCTGGCTCTCCGTCCACCCCAAAGGAATCGTGTCAAACTAGAGCGAAGTCTAGAGAAGAAACTGCTGGGGGGGGTAATCGGGGCAGTTTGGAAAATATATAAAAAGCGGGGTAGAATATCCATACGGATCACATTAATCCGACCCCGCCAAGACAGTTTCAAAATATTATAGGCGGATAATAGCGATTCTACCTCAGTTAGAAGAGTCAGATAATTACAAGAAAAGAGGCGGGACAGATCAGACGGAATCCGGACTCCGAGATATCTAAGTCCCATTTTTGATAGCAATGGGGGACGACAAATTACCATTAACTGAGACTTTAGCAGATGGAACCGAATACAGGGAGAGGATCCGACCCAGGCATCACGGCCCCAATCCCATATGGATCAGTGCCTCCCTCATGAAGCCCCAATGGGCTCTGTCAAAGGCCTATTCTGCATCCACCGATAGAAGACTAAATGGAATGTTACATTGTTTTGCTTTTTGAATCAACAATATAGTCCTAATAGTGTTATCTCTCGCTTCTCGGCCTTTGACAAAGCCCACCTGATCCATGTTAATCACTGAGGGAAGCAACGGGGCTAGACGTTCTGCCAAGATCTAGGAGTAGATCATGACATCTACGTTTAAAAGAGAGATTGGCCTATAACTAGAGGCCAGGGCCGGATCTCTCCCCGGCTTGGGTATGACACAAACGTGCGCCTCTAGAGATTGCGGAGCAAAGCCAGTTTCATTTGAGATGGAATTAAAAGTATCCAGAATATGAGGCAACAACAGAGTTTGGAGGGTCTTATAGAAAATCGGAGTGAAGCCTTCCGGGCCCGGGCATTTAGAAAGAGGCGTGGCCTTAATAGCTTCCACTATCTCCATTCCCGTGATTGGGGACTCTAAAGACGCTATTGCGCCATCATTTAAAGGCGGGATCTGGTTTGAGGAGATGTATTCCTTAATCTTCTTGGGCTAAATCTGCATATTTGCCCTAAGAGTGTAACGCTCCTTATAATATTCCTTAAAGACCTCCAAAATTTCGTCCGGTCTGTGCACCTCTGCGCCTCCTTTATTCCTAATTTTGGGTATATAAGAATAATTCGCTCAGGATTGGAGCAGTCCGGCAAGTGGTCTAGCTCATTTATTAGCCATTCTATAATAATAATTCCTCGTTCTGTCCATAAAAGCTTTATATTTCTGGGCCAGTAAGTCTTTAAGATCTTACTGGTTTTCGCTGGTCCTTCCTACAGCATCCACGTGATATTCCTTTGTCTTAAGTTACAGTCTTTTAACGTCAAATTTAATAATGCACGTTCATGTCACAATTTCATAACTCATATTTCTGGAATGCTTTACATTCTTACAGATTTAATGGTATAGCTTACTTGTCTGGAAACGGGTTAGAAACCTGGGAAATGAGTTCTGACCGTCCGCACATCACAGATATATCATATTTGATATCAAACAACATGTAAAACCCCGAGGGTAAACATGATGTTCATATTTGTGACGTGGGAGCATCCAAGCCAAAATTATGGAAAAATTGAGGTTTTGAGAACTGTGCAGCTGGGTGGGTTTACAGAACTCGGCCCACCTTTGATGTAACCATGAGGTTTGAGGTGTCATTACATAAAACCAAAGCGTCCATTTTGGGGTCTTTCCAGCTTAAATAAAGAACATAGCAACACTCCATCACTGTGAGGCCGGAATCATAACCCATCTAAAGGGTGCCTTCCCCCATGAAATCTGTGACGGCCACCCCGGGGCACAGGTTTTAGTCTTTCTTATTTTAATTCCTTTTATTTTAACAACTGTTTTATGCATATACTGTATGTAAATTGTCTCTTTTGTAATATCTTGTATTTCTTTTGTAAACACTGCCAACTTTTGGAGTAAAAATTCAATATTATTAGCTTTGTTCTTCACGTTCTGTGAGCGAGTGACACGCACCTCCTGCTATTTCACGTTATCAAACAGGTTACCGATCCACCTGGAAAGAGATCGGTGGTGGCAGCATCATTTTTGTATTTATGTGATATTGTG
>JARQOC010000003.1:863809592-863934291 GCA_033576535.1 Allobates femoralis | reverse complement strand
AAAATCCAGGTAGGCAGACTAGGAAAATCAGGTGTTGCCATAGGATATAGACAGAGACAGAGGTGGAGAGGACTTGTTCTCACCTAGGGTAACCTCTCCTACGGACCCTAGGCTTTAGAGGTTTCCAGCTGCACAGGACAGAAATGGATCAAGTGTTTCGGACCTCTGCAGCAGAAGCATTTCTCCTCATTATGACGGGCCTCTTGGTGATGTTTTATCAGGTTAACACAATCCACCTGCATGGGTTCTGGAGAAAGCAACAGCAGCTGGGTCACGATTGGTCTCTGGAAGGTCGGCGCAAGCGCAACAAACTCCTCTCTCGGCTCACCTCTCCAGCGCATTCTTGAAACACGAGGTTGATCCGGATAGCCATGGAAACCAGGTCATCCAAGGAAGTGGGAACATCTCAACCTGATGACGTTAACATTTTTTACATGCAACGTCTATAAGCAAAGATATCGGGAAAACTAGAATTGTATAACTTTTTGCAAGTCTGAGCACATTCGCAGACCACCCATATATGATGTCGTCACCTGATGAGAGGTCGGTAAATCAAATGTGTCATTTTTAAGGCATTCAGACCATGGAGAGCACAGTGGAAACTAAACTGTGGAACTGAATCGTGTTTCTTCTCAGAAGTCCCTCCCTAAACTGATTTTATGATGATAAGGGGGCGCCAGAGGACTACTCCTCTTGAGAACTACTTTTCTCTAGTCACCTTCCACGACAGCATAGGAGGTAGCCTCGCCACGCCCTAATTGGGACAGGAAGCAGAAGAGGTTAAAAGGACCCTCCCACCTCCCACTAGCCAGTGTCTTACAAAGAACCATAGCCTGAGAGCAATAATAACAGTAATGGGGCATGGAGAGGTTTTTTTCCTGTGCTGTGGGGCCGGCGACTGCAGCATACCTGATGTTTAGCCGGGCAGCGTTGGTCGGTGCTACGGCTCTCCTCCTCCGGCTGCTCCTACCGCATGTTTTTCGCGGTAGGACCGGGCAGCGTTGCTCGGGCTTCCGCTCCTCCTCCTGCTGCTCCCACGTATGTGGGACTGCTGCCCTGGCTCTCCGGATCTCCTCGGGGTGAAGCGGGCTGTGGGCTCCCTGGCCGGCGACCTCCCCTGTTCCGGAGCCCGCCGGCCGCTTCCCGCGCTTTCTTACTGTTCCAGCGCGACCGGAAGTGACGCTGGTGGGCGGGACTTCCGGTCACGCGCTCCCCGGCGGGAGCGTAGCGCTTCCGGGTTCCAGTGACGGGACCTGGCGATCAGCATGCGGCCACGCCACCACTGCAGGTGGCCTGGCCAGGACCCGGTGCGGGAAGCGGGGAACTCGTTACAGACACTGGGGGGCAGGCCTTTCTTTAGGAAGGCTGCCCTGAAGACTTCTGAGCCACGGTAAGGTATTGTTCCTATGTGTGCTACTGAGTCTTCTCCTGCAGCTGCAGTGCCAGTGGTTCCCCTGCCACAGTGTATGTCTGATGGAGTGTGGGGGGGGGGTCCTCTCTTCTGCCTATGGGCAGTTGTTATTGTTGGTCCCCTTAACTGTGCTTTGGTTCAGGGGACGAGTCTCGCATCAGACCCCCTCTGGGAGGGCCGTTAATGCCTGTTGTCCTGGTTGGGCTTCACACCCTAGCCTAGTGTATGGCATGAGATCCCGGGTTTTCCTGGAGATTCAGGCTTCCCTTTCCTCATTTTCTCTGGCAGCTTTTTTTGGGGATGCTCCTGGGAGAGGGAAGGTCAGGTTTGGGCTGCTGTCGCTCCATCTTCCAGTGCCACTGAACTGAGTAGGTTCCTCTTCTACTTGGAGGAACTTGGGCTAGGGCCGGTCAGAGCTCTATGGGAAAGTTCTACCATCTGGGGATATTGGCGGCTTTGGAGCTGCCAGCCCAGTCCGCTTTCCAGTCCATTCTACCATCGTTCAGGATTGGAGCTTTCCTGAGAATTCTTTCAGGGGGTGATCCCAGTAGTTGGTTTCTCTCGTGGCATCTCTGATTCACGGGGTCCCCGGGGGGGGTGCAGTTCGGCATGTAGCTAACAAGACTGCGCTCCCCTTTGAGGCTGCCTCCCACCTGGGCCAGATGGGCTGCATGGTTGTGGGCCTTCTGCCTTTGTCTGTGGACGATGGTCAACTGGGCTCCCTTCAGGGGCTCCCTAAGGTGGAAGCTCCTTGTCTTCCTTCCCTTTCTCCGGTGAGCTTCCTGGGGTCTTGCAGATGCCTGGGTCCGTCTGACACCCTGTATCTCTGTCTATCCGTCTCCACCTGACGGATTTTGGGGCTGACTTTGAGTGCCTTAATGAGACTCTGCTCTCTTCCCTTCATTGGGTTCTTGGTGTTTGGACCTGGCCTTGTTGCCTTTATGGACCAGGCAACTTGAGCGCAGGGCTCTTCCGGTGCGGCCTACTAGTTGGTGGTCCCTTTGGCACTCGGTACCTCGGACCTCCTAGCCACGGGTTCCTGGGCGGGGGAGTTCCCTTGTAGGCCTTGGACTAGTTGTCCTCGTGCCTTGTCCGCTGCAGCTGCTGTACTCTGCCTCTCAGTGGCTCGGTGGGGGAAGGGGTAACGGGGCGAACTCAGCCTTTCTTTCCCGGTCCTGTGTTTGAGCCTCCTACCCGAGGCACCACAGGCTCTAGTGGTATATTCATATTTCCCAGGAGGCATTACGCCTCGGAATTCTCTGTGTTGGGCATTTTCGCCTGCTGGCCGCAGTGGGTTCTTGGACTGGTCTCCCTGAGATCAGTAAATGCTTTGTGGTGTTCTCCCCCAGTGGCTGACTTCGCCGCTTGCCGGGGGTTCTGAGGGTCTTTCCGAAGACCTCCTCATCGTGTTCGAGTTGCCTCCTCCGCCTGCTCTCCGGGTTCCTACCCTGCCCTCTCAGGGTACTTAGGTTCTTTTGTACTCCGGAGTTCAGGATCTCCTTCGCCCGACGGTCTTCTCGTCTGTCCAGGCTGTGAGGAGGGGTTGGGGGCTTTCCCGACTCTTCTTGGTCGAACTAGCCCTCTGGAGGGGCTTGTGTCATCGTCGGCTTCCAACGCCTCCCCCTTCATGGGGGCAGGGCTACGCCACCAGATGGCTCCACTCTACTGGACTGACGCATACTGCGGGTGCCCATTCTCCCTCACAGCCAGATACTCCTCAGGTTCACAATCCTGTACAGAGGTACAGTCCTCCGCTTTCTTTTCATGGGGGTTCTCCTCGGCTCCGGGGTTTCTCGATCATTATGGCGGAGGTCGTTGCTTTCCTATTGGATTGCAGCCTCTGTCTGGGTGCTATGTCTGGGCTGTTTCCTTCTTCTTGCTCCTTCTCCTCTGTCCTTCGGGTGCAGGGTGGTAGAATCTCTGCTGCGCTTCTGCGCAGTCGGGCGTCTCCCTCCTTTCGGGCGACGGTCGGCTCTGGGATCATTGACGTTCTCCATCCTGCCTGTCAGGTGGGCTCAGGCTCACTCAGGTTCATCTGGACCATGTCTTGTCCTGTTGGGGCAGTCTGCCGTCCTCTGAATCCCCGGGTTCGTCTCCCGGGGATGCCTCCTCATCCCTCCTCTGGTAGTTGAATCCGGTGGCTGCTGTGGCAGCACCCATGGAGCAGTGAATCTCCTGCCCCGTGCCCCATTCCCCCAGCTGTGGCTGTGGGTTCAGTTCCTAAGCTGTATTATCATCCGAGTCATAATCTATGGATGACAATTGCTGGCTACAGGCTCTCCCCCTAGCGGGCCCCGTTCCCTGGCAACTGTGGGCCACTTGCCATTGGGCGATGCTGTTTGTATTCGTCCGACCGCATTCCTCTTCTTCCTTCTGTAGTCCGCCTGATAGGATCCCTGCCCCTTCAGGCTGGGTTTTCAGCCTCCGGGAGGTCCTCCGGGAAGGGGGAGCCTGGTCCAAGCGGTGTTCTGCTCCCTGGTCGCCAGTTGGGATGCCCGGAGCTCGTCCTTTTTGCTTCCCGGGCGATTCATACTGTAGCAGCCTATGTCTCCCTGCACCTCGAGTTGAGGCCTGGTGGGGGATGGACCTCTTTCTCCCAGACTGAGGTTTTTTCTTATTGCTTCTGGCTTCCTGTCCCCCTTCTCCCTTCTTGTGAGATTCCTGGGGAGGGTCTGGTAAGGAGTCCTCTCTGTTCTGAGGGCCCCTCTATGGGCGAGGTGGTATTGGTTCATCCTGCTCATGGCGCTCTAGGTCAGTGGACCAGTCCTTTTGCATTCGGACCTCTGCTTGCTATGTCGTGGTCTTCTGTTCCTTTCGGATGTTCGGCAGCTCGACTTAGCTGCAGGGTTTCTGAGGGCCAGGGCTGAGGCCTCTGGGCCTGTCGGCCGAGTTGGTGGCCTCCTTGCGGACATTCCGCATTCCGGTCACTTCGGCACTTTGTCATGCGGGTGTGAAGTGTTTTTTTTCTCCTAAATGTGGTCAGGGTCGGCGTCTTTGATCCGGCACATGCCGGGTTCGGCGTTTGGTTCTAGGTTTGCCACGGATTTGGCGGGGTCCTCATTGTTGGCCTGACTGGGCTTTTTCGCCCTTCCTTTGGACTTCTGTCCTCCTGTGATATCCATTGTTGTCGACCGGGTTGGCGTTTCTGCTGGCGGTTGCTTCTGGCCTATGTGTTGGGGGGGCTTCAGGCTTTCTCTGGCCAGGACCCGTCGCTGTCTGTCCTGGATGACTGGTTTGTCCTTCACCTGGACCCTTCGTTTCTTCCCGAGGTCTTCTTGGCATTCTTTCGCTCCCAGTGGATGTTTCTTCCTTCCCTTTGTCAACTTCCGCGGACTCCGTTGGTGGTGAACTTTCTTTATTTTTCTGTCCATGGTGCAGTGCTCTGGAGTGTGGGCGTCCTGGCGTGTGGCTCTATATGTTGGCCGGCCTTTTGGTCGTCATACGGGCGAGGCAATGGCTCTACGTTCTTTCGCCCCTGGTTTCGGAATGTCTTTCCGGACTCCTTCCTTTCCCAGCTGTTCCTGCTCGTTTCTCCAGTTTTCCCTCTGTCTCCTGGGAGGAAAGGGGCTGGGGCTTCTCCGGAGCAGTTTGCTAGGCTGCTTCCTGGGGTTCATTGCATGCTTCCCGAAGTTTTACTGTCTGGCCCTGGCTTCCCCTGGGGCTTTGGCTTTTGGCAGGATAGTCCTGCAGGCTGTAGTCCCACCCTAAGTATTAGTTTGTTGGTATCCCTCCTATGCTGTCGTGGAAGGTGACTAGAGAAAATAGAATTATTCTTACCGTTAATTCGGTTTCTAGGAACCTTCCACGACAGCACTTATTTCCCTCCCTACGTTCCTCGATTTTTCCTGGAATGTATTACTGTTATTATTGCTCTCAGGCTATGGTTCTTTGTAAGACACTGGCTAGTGGGAGGTGGGAGGGTCCTTTTAACCTCTTCTGCTTCCTGTCCCAATTAGGGCGTGGCGAGGCGACCTCCTATGCTGTCGTGGAAGGTTCCTAGAAACCGAATTAACGGTAAGAATAATTCTATTTTTCGCTTCTGATGGTGAGGTTAGGCTTGTGCAGGAAAGTAGTCATCAAGTGCCACTCTAGGGGAACTCTCAGCTCCATAGCAGCTGACCACAGGGGTTGGACGTGCAGGCACAGACTTAGTATAAGCAGGGCAGCTGGTACAGGCTGGCAGATGCTAGATGGCAGTCTAGTACTTGTAGATACGGCAGTTACAGTTGGGTTAGTAAGGTACAGTAGGAACTCGCGGATACATCTGACACTAGTGTGTACGACTGGTACTGGTGGGTACAGCAAGTAATGGTGGATACAGAAGGTACTGATGGGTACAACAGGTACTGGCTGGTACGGCAGGTACTTACTGGTTAGGCTGATACTGACAGGTACAGTGGGTACTGGCAGGTGCAACAGGTTCTGGAACACAGTCATGAGATGGCTGGCAAAGATACAAGGGAAACATAAAGCAAACGTCTCCAGCAATATGACCACGTTAATCAGGCACCTCTCATAGTGGGATTGTACCTTTAGCACCTAGTGTCCTCCAGCTATCGGCTGGGGACATATCCAGAGGGAGCACTCTGCCCGTTTAAGAACAGCCCATGGGAGTGCCCATGCTACCGGGACACCTATTTGGCATGCAAGGCCCCAGAAGCAGGAGTAGGGGCCGGGCAGATGACGGCAGAGGGGTGAATCAAGTCACAAAATGGATGGAGAATGTGATCTGTACATAAGATTTCTTTAAAGGGAACCTGTCAGGTCGTGCTACCCCTCTAACCTATCTCTACCTGTCTCTGCACCTTCCTATCTAATCCCTAACCATCCCTCTCTGTGCTAAAGGGGCCCTATAATGAGGGAGAAAAAGAACTTTTATACTTGCAAACTGTCTTCAGTTAGAGACTGGAAAGGCAGGTTTTGGGCTTCATTCTCCCCACCTCGCTCTGTCTCCACACGCCCCGCTGGGCGTCTTCATTCCCCTTTAGCTGTGCCTCGTCCTTTTTGAAATGCCTGCCTCTTGTGATCATGTGATGCACAGGCCGGAACATCATATCCGGCCCGGTGCATTGCGGGGATGATCACGTGGTACATGCCGGCTTCACGTTGTGCAGTGCGCATGCGCTGGAGCCCGGCCTGTACCACGTGATCATTCCCAGAGTCTGGACAGGTAGAGATAGGTTAGAGGGGTAGCACGACCTGACAGGTTCCCTTTAATAATGGAGTAATGATAGTGTTTGAAGGAGGAGTAGAAGATGCCAGAAGAGAGGGAGAGATTAAAGATTTTGGTTAGGTGAGTGGTGGCGACCGGACCGGAGAGAGGGACTGGAGTAGATGTGAGGGAATGGGGTCAGTGGTGCATGTAGTGTGACGAGAGGAGCCTGGAGACTTCTGGGACAAATATGGAGAGTGAGCCAGAGGAGATGTGGGGAAGAATGGGAGTAGCAGCACTTGGAGGCGGGAGCTGATTTCCTGGCGGATGTTGTCTATTTTCTCCATAAAGTAAGAAACCAGATCATCAGCACAGAGGTCAGTGATGGGGGGCTTCACTTTAGGACTGAGGAGGGAGTGAAAGGTGTCAGAGTATTTTTGGGTTGTTGGATAGTGAGGAGATCAGGGGGGTGAAGGGCAGAATTGTAGGTTTTTAACATGAATTTATAAAGGATAAAGTGTTTTTGGTAGTGGGCACTTGCAAACAGAAATATCAACAGGAACAATGTGAAAGAGTCACCTGTTTGGGAGATCAGGTTCCCCATACTCAAGATAGGCTTTGACCTCTATCCAAGGGTGCCATGTTTTATAGCAAGAGTCGAATCTATCATGGAGAGAAGCTGTCGCCTCCTCCATGTACATCATGTCATTAACATTGTTTAACCACGCCGAGACACTTGGTGGGGAGGATGATCTCCAACATTGTGGAATTTATCCTCTAGTAATCACAACTAGGAATCTCAAAAAAGAACATATCTAGGTGGCTAGGGGTAGGTCTGAAAACTGCTACAAAAATAAATCATCCCAGGTCCTGGTCTGTTTCTGTCACCAACCTGATAGTGATCTTCACTTTCCTCTAAAAAGGTTGCAACTTCTGACACGACCAAAAAATGTGGAGAAAGTTCCCTTCCTCCACACTGCATCTCTAACAAAGTGGGTCAATGTTAGGGTACCTCTTGTGTATTCTAGTGGGGACCCTTTACCACAAGAGAGAATGTTAAAGTAATCTAGAGCTGAAGGTAGTCTTATGTGCAAGAGTCAGTATATTGTCCTTCTGTCTGGGTGTGAGGACGATGTCTAGCTCCACAGGGACGAGTATCCTGGAAAGGGCAGGTCGACGGGATTTATCAGAAGGGAGTGAACCAACGACAATGTATGCCCAAGGGGCCCTTCCTCTGCACATAACTTGTCAAAGTCTGTCAAGGGCCTCAAGAACTTATCATAAGTTGGGATACAGCATAGGAAATGTCTAAGCTGGAGTGCACGCCATAGTCCCAGTGAGGTTGGATCTTCTCACCACATACTATAATCTACACTGATGGCCAAGACCTCCCCTCCAATATGCATAGCCCACAATCTACCCTTATCAATCCATATGCGAAAGACAGGGTCTGTCAGACCTGGGGGAAAGTCTAGGGAACCATTTACAGGAGACATGGGGGAAAGAACAGGGAGTAATCAAAGTGGAGTCACTGCTCTCGAGCAACAAGCTAAAGTAGTGACAATCGTCGAGTGGGATTTCAATGAAGGGACCGAGAGATCCAGAACCCAATGGAGGACCAACTGAGAATCCCTGCTCAATTTGCACCCATGACTTAGTTTTCCCATGTTTACACCAATCTACCACTCTGGACATATGTGCAGCCAAGTGGTGAGTCCAATAAACCCAGTCCACCTCTCTCCTTAGGTCTGTACATAAAAGATCCAGCAATCCTGGCTGGTTTATTTGCCCACAAGAAGTTGGTTTGTAATGAGGACAAATCTTTGAAAAATGAGTCAAGAAGTCTAATAGGTAGCGTCTGAAGAAGGCTTAAGGCTGCCTTCACACTTGCAGATGCATCTGCAGCGTTTTGCAGATGCATCTGCAAGTATCAGCATGCAGACCGCGGCCCCTATGTTTATAATAGGGCGCACCGCGGTCTGAAAGCTCTCATTCATTCCTATATGTGAAGCGTCCGCAGGCGGATGCCTGCTTACAGATCACACTCTCCCGCCCGCACCATGGACGCGAGATGTCGCGTCCATGGTTGTGGGCGGGAGTGTGTGATCTGTAAGCAGGCATCCGCCTGCGGACGCTTCACATATAGGAATGAATGAGAGCTTTCAGACCGCGGCCGCGGTCTGCATGCTGATACTTGCAGATGCATCTGCAAAACGCTGCAGATGCATCTGCAAGTGTGAAGCCAGCCTAAGGGCTCCTTCACATTTGCGTATGGTAACGCAGCGTATGCTGCGTTCCCATACGCATCCAAACGCATGCGCACTGCGTTCCTATGTTTAACATAGGAACGCATAGTGCCTGCGTTTGGCAGCGTTTGCTGCGTTCGGGTGCGGATGCGAACGATATCTGCTCTCTTCAGGGTCCAGCGTCCGCACCCGGGACGCAGCATGTTGCATTTTTTGGGCGCTCGGGGACCTTGGAAGATCAGCAAGCGTCCCCAAGCGCACAAAACCTGCATTGTCTTCAATGGGTCCGCAGTGTTCAGCGCTTGACAGCGCAGGAGAACGCTGCGGACCCATTGAAAAATCTCCCGGTGGCCGCCGGTGATGTCACAGGAGCTCACCGACGGCCACCGGGAGATCAGCTCAGCCTCTGCTTCTTCTCTTCTTCTTCCCTTCTTCTTGTCTTCTTCCCCGCCGGCGGTAATCTCCTAGCGATCTCGGCGGGGAGAACAGCTGATGTGACAGCTGTTTGAATCTTCCCGCGCCGACATCTCCTCTCTGTGTCGGCGCGGGAAGATTCAAACAGCTGTCAAATCAGCTGTTCTCCCCGCCGACAGTCCCGGAGCTTACCGGCGGACGGGGGGGCGGAGATCTCCGGCGCTGATCTCCGCCCCCGGCCCGCCCCCGGACAAAGCCGATTGGCTGCCGGGCTCCCTAGTGATGTGTCCGCAGGCGGACATTATCCGCTGCGGACACATCAAAAGACCATGCTTTTGACAGCGTTTGTGTCTGCATGCCATCAGCATGCAGACACAAACGCAAATGTGAAGGTAGCCTAAGAATCTCACACCTCCCAAACCATGTGAAGGGCCCCCAAACCAATCTCCAACACCCCTCCCTAAGCTTCTGCAACAAGGGAATGAAGTGAAGTTTGAAAACCTCATTGTTATCCCAAGATATTTCAATGAGTGGGTCACCCAACAGAAGTTAAGAGTTCTTTAACCCCAAAACTACATTTATGGGAGTGTTAATATTTAGGAATTCCGACTTAGACAAATTTATCTTAAAGTTCTGGAGGGCCGAATATTTCCTTAGCTCCGCCATTAAACGATACAGAGAGACCACCGGATTTGAGATGAAAAGAGGAGATCGTCAGCACATGCGGCAATTTTATAGGATGTATTAGCAATTCATGGAGCAGATATATCCAGGTGTTTCCTGATGTTACGAAGTAAAAATTCTAATGTTAAGATAAAGATTAAGGGGGATAGCGGACAGCCCTGCCCAGTCCCAATAAATATGGAGAAACTATCTGCGAACACCCCGTTAACCCTCACACCAGCCGAGGGATTGCTATAGAGAGCCCTAAGCCATCTCAATAGGCTAACATGCAACTGACCCAATCTAAAGCTTGTGTGACCGTGTTTCCTTGCTCCTAGCTTTTCTGCACCGCTGAATCTCCTACTTTTACTGTTTTGCAAAATATCTCTGGTATTCACAATATTCCATTCTATTATACATGTGACCTCTCCTTCCACTGTCCTCCATTACATACCTCGATTTATGACCCTTTTATCTGAATCTGGCTGTGAAACTCCCATTTGGTGATCCCTTGAATGTAGGTGGACTAATGGAGTCCAGCCTCCTTCCCTCGGCTTCTCAGCTGTACCCACTTAGGCTGGCATCACACTACGGTTTTGTCCCTGTCCGTGGTATCCCGTTTTTTGCAGGACCCCTTGAACAGGAACAGACAGGCCTGGATTGTAAACTCGGGATGCCATTTCTGAGACATACCTGAGGAACCCCTAGACATGTCCTGGGCGGGGTCGAAGACCAGATTAAAGTCATCCCCCATCACCAATTTGACCTCCACTAATTCCTCTATCTATGAGGCCACACTTCCCTTCAGCATTGACAGTCTCCCCTTTTCGTCCGAACAGAACTCAATGAGCTTCCAGAGAATGGAGTTGAACAGCAAAATGCAGGTCCCGCTAGATTTTGAAAGGTTTGCCTTTAGAATAATGTGTCTCCTGCAAAATATCCACCTGAAGGTGGCTTTTCCACTACAAATTGAGCAGAATAGACCTCTTCTCCGTACTATGTAGACCTTTTACATTTTGGGTGCCAATTTAAATCTCAGCTTGCTGCACCAGGGCCATACTTAAGGGAAACACCTGGATAAAAAAAAAGAAAAGACCAACTAGCGGGCACAAACGGGAGTAGGTAGACGGAGAGGAGGGGTAAGTATTAAATCCTTAACAAGCTTATCTAAGCATAAACAAGCAACGATCAATTGAATAATACAATATAGATAACTGAAATGTAAATCGAACCGCTTGACCCAGGCCAAAGCCTATGTGTATGTAACGTGTCCAAGAGCTCAGAAAACCAACGGTAAGGTTAAACCATATTCAATCCAGATTCACCCCCTTAGTGGGGCCAGGTCACTGGTATTCACTCCTCTCTACGGAGAGCTCCGGTGGGAACAGCAGGGGATGGCGGGAGAGGTCTTCGTTGTCTTTTGTTATTTTTATTTGAAGTGCCTTCAGCCGCCATGAGAGTAAGCCAGTCCAGGATCGCAACCCCTTATATGCCCAGGAAGTCAAAAAAAGCTAGTAGCTCAGCGTGTCTCCTCAAAACGAACAAGTCTGAGCCTTACATATAATAACATGGAATGGATGATCCCTATCTATATGAGGCATGAGCTTCCTTGATTTCGACCAAAAGTGGATGACGTGCTCATCTCATTGCTAAAGTCTGACTTGAAACGTCCGGAAGGAGCCTCAGAACTGCTCCATCTACCTCCACTGGCCCTTTGGGTGATCAGGTCCTTAACAGAGAAATAGTACAGGCAGCACAAAACTTCTCTTGGAAGATCCTTGGATCACCTCTCCTGCCCGGTCACTCTATGTACTTTATTAAATCTGCATTCAGAGTCCAGAAGTCGCTCCAAGACGGTATTAAATATGGCTAGAACTCTAGACTGAAGAAGGTCAGGAGGACAGCACTCAGGCTTACCCTTGATTCTAATATTATTCCTCCTACTTCTATTCTCCTGGTCATCCAAGAGTAGAATAAGGTCTCTTGATAGAGGCCACAAAGGATTGGGCCATTTTCTCCAACAATTGCACTCTCTCTACCAGGGCTTCCTGAGCAAAGTCAACAACAGAAACTCTACTTTCAACGAGCACCAACTTTGCATGCACAGCCAAGATTGCCTGTCGATGTTGTTGTTCAATTTTAGCTAACATGGAGTCTAGGTCTGATTTTGTGGTGAGAGCCATGATCAGCTCTCAGAGCCTCAAAGTCTCCAACCAAAGGAGGTTTGTGTGAGTAGGGGGTGTGGGGCAAGATCGCCGGTCTGAGCATTAGCTACCTCTGCACAATGATCCCCTATGTGCTGTGGACGCCATTTCTACTGATATACGGTAGTTGTTTTCAAGGCCTCTATGTCCATGTTTTGTGCCAATATTGGGCCCCTGACAGTCTGCCCTAGAGCCCCGCACACCCCCCCTCCACTAGTGACCAGGTCACAAGATTGTCGCTCAGTCTCAGGGACCCAGTCGGAGCATGCCCAACTCACTTCTCCGGCTCCAGCTCTTGGCTCCTGTCTCCCTCCTCCATAGACAAGCTGAGGCTTCGACATCGACGCCAATTTGGGATCGCTCCTGGCTCGGAGATGAGGCAGGGAGACAGAGAGGTATCCCACAATGCTCCCGGAAGGGTGAAAGGAGGATGGGTCCTTACCCTGGGGACAGTAGGAGAGATCCTCTTCTCTTGGAGCTGCTCTAATGCCACCTATCAGAACGAGGAAGCGTAGAAGTGGTGCAGGGTCTGGAGCTCCAGTCTCCAGAAACTTCACACCATGACGGTCAGGCCATGCCCCAAGTTATAGGTTCTTAACATAAATTTATAGATAGTTTTCTGGTGTGCGATTTATTTATTTTTTATTCTCCATTGGTGTTCACTTCTAGAACATCGCAGGAGAAATAGAGTTTCTGATGTGAGTCAGGGCTGTTTCACTCTGTGTTTGGAGGTTCCGAGGGTGAGGGGTACTACTTGGTCCGGGGTACTTCTGAAAGTATCATTGTAGTGATTCACAGCCAGATCAGGACAGGAGAATGAGGAGATTGGGGACAGTGATGAGTATAGAGATTCTGTGAGTGTTTGAGGGTTATGGGCCTGAAGACTTCTGAATGTGTGATAGGTAGGGGAGTGCTGGGGAGGGTAAGCATTTGTGAGCGTGAAGGAGAGAATGTTTTGGTCAGAGAGGGGAAGAGGTCAGTTACCTAAGGAGGAGGTTGAAAACAGCCGAGTAAAGACTAGGTTGAGGGTGTTAGCGTCTGTGTCTCAAAGATTGAGAGCTGTGAGAGGCCAAGAGAAGTGGTTAGAGATAGGAGCTGTGATGTAGATGGGGCTGTTTATGGGGATGTTGAAGTCTCCCAGAATAAGGGTTGGTAATTCTAAGGACATGAAGTGCGACAGCCATGCAGAAAAATGGTCGAGGAACTGGGTGGGTGACTTTGGAGGGCAGTATTCAGTTAAAAGGGCTAATCACAGCAGATGAATTTTAAAGAGAAATAGGGACAGTTTATTTTTAGCAAATACTGAAGTTTATGATGGATAGTAGTAGTTAGGATTCCTTTCTCCAACATTTTGTAATAATATTATAATTAGGACTTCCTGCCCCACCCATTTTTCTCATAAGCCACTGGCTATGTCAGGCTGCACCTAGAAGACCCTGGGTCCTTCACTTACACAAAGAGGACAATAATATAGAAATACTGGTTTTGATAGATGTTTCTGGTATATAGATTTATGAGCGGTCATGTATTCAGTCTGTGTCTCCACAGATGGATCCAGGAGGAGAAATCCCCCAGAGAGATGTCCCCGTCCTCTGTATCCCCAGGACTGTCCAGGGGAGGATCACAATGTCCCGGAGAGTCACCAGGTAGATGGGGCTGAAGTCTCCACAACATCTGACCATAAAGTGATTGGACCGGAGCTCGCTTTACATTTCTCTTTTTAGGGTGAAGATCTGATGGATATTAAGGTTGAGGTTATACATGGAGCACAAGAGGCGATCGCACTATGGGCCGATCCACAGGGTAAGGAGGGGGACTGTCATGTCTGTTCTGTGGTCACCTACTACTACTCCCATCATCTCATCACATGACACAATCTATTCCATCACTGTGTGTGTCCTACAGATGAAAGAAATCCCCCAGAGAGATGTCCCCGTCCTCTGTATCCCCCAGAGAGATGTCCCCGTCCTCTGTATTCCCAGGACTGTCCAGAGGAGGATCACAATGTCCCGGAGAGTCACCAGGTAGATGGCGCTGAAGTTTCCACAAACATCTGACCATAAAGTGATTGGACCGGAGCTCGCTTTACATTTTTCATGTCCTTTTAGGATGAAGATCTGATTGATATTAAGGTTGAGGTTATCGATGAAGCAGAAGACAATGTCCCGGAGAGCCATCAGGTAGATGGCGCTGAGCCCTGTATCTATATGGAGGGTTGGGGGCTTTCCTGGTCCTGCCGTCATAGAGGTCATAGATTTTGGGGGGTCTCTTATATTGCACTGATTGTTACATCTGATCTATCAGGGGGAAGATTTAACTAATATTAAAGTGGAGGATGAGACAGAAGAAGTGATGACGAGGGGTATCAGCCGTGTGTGAGTGACGGGAAGGACGAGATTCCAGGAGATGTTACCACAGGTATGGAAGAAACTTCCACAATGAATCCAGATGTTTCTCTCCACACTGTATAAGTGACACATGGGGCAGGAGTCATACACTGAGTTATGTACAGGGCAGGATAGAAAGGAGCTGGGAACAGAGGAATCCTCCACAAGGTGTTCTGTGGACCCGGTCACACACCAGTTACAATGTTGAGGATGGAGACACATGAAATGTCTTTATAGGGTTAAAAATATCACAACTTTTCCCTAAAATATATAAATTGTGATTTAGAGATGTTATGTCTGTTATACACAAGATGGCGCCCACGTTCCATAATACACCTGAGACCTAAGCCAACCCATTAAATGAGGGATTTAGATATTAGAATAATTTGATAAGAATTGACCAATTAGGAGATGATCACTTTGTAGAAAGTTCTAGAATACTAACACCCCTTTGCTTTCTGTATAAAAATGTGTGTTCCAATAAACGCTTGCGCAGTGTTTAATCTCATTGGCTTGGGCAAGAGCAAGACTTGGAACGGGCTCTGGTGTCCGTATCATTTACTTGCGGCATGCACACTTGCCTAATAATTTGGAGTGGCTGATAGACTTGTGATTGAACTGAGACCCTCAACAACAACACCTTCCTTTATATGTGTTATTCCTTTACATTTACCGCTGAAAATGACAAATTATTTTATTTGAAGTCACCATATGTGAAACAACCTTAACCCTGTAACGATCCCTTATGCGCATTAAAACAATGGCTGTTAAGGTGCCTTTTCCCCTCATCCCCGGTGATGAAGTTTAACAGTATATTGCCCGCTACAGGTGAAAATCCCTCTGATGACAGCTGTACTCACTGCTGAGATCTTGCAGCATTGGTCCCAATCAGTTTTGGAACCGTTCAGGGCCGATTAACCCCTTAAACATGCATGATCCTTTGCTTGCAAAGATAATACATCGTAATACTTGTGCTTTATCTTAGCCTGACAACATTTTCCTAACTGGAAAACAGGACGAAGTGTAGGTGATCCGCGCTGCTGGAAAGAAGACCAGAACCCAAGAAGTCTGGTGTTTTATTCCGATGCATTTCGGAGCAGTCTCTGCTTTATCATAAATCCCTGAGGAAGGAGCAGAGACTGCTCCGAAACGCGTCAGAATTAAACCCCACCATTGTTCCAGACTTCTTGGGTTCTGGTCTGCTTTCCAGCAGCGCGGATCACCAACACTTACGTCCTGTTTTCCGGTTGTTTGCCACATTGCATGTGGAGGTGTGGATCCAGCAGCAGCTGTACGAGCGCATATACTGGTTGTGGGTTTATACAACCAGACCAGGTGAGCAATTTTCATAGGGCATCTGACCCCCTCTGCTAAGAGATAAGACCCTATGTGCATTTTTGTCTCCTATTTCTAAACCGTTTCCTAACAGCAGCCTATTACATCTTGTATATAGTAGGATCTGATAGGCTTCTATATAGACTGAGACCAATGAGGCAACAGAGGGAGCATTCTCCTTCAGTCGACCTCCTTTCACGTGTAATCAATAGTGATTGTGTTTAAAGATCAATAATTGCACATAGCCGCTCCCCTGATGTGACCACTATTCTGGCGGGAGCCCAGGTATATGGCACGGTCATAGCTCCTCTTCCATTCCTTCCCTATGCTGTACATGGTGACTCCGCTGTGTATGGCACGGGCATAGCTCCTCTTCCATTCCTTCCTTATGCTGTACATGTAGAGCGTGGTACAGTAAATAACCCCTTCCAGTAACACGATGAGGTGAAGTGTTATTAGGAACCCTAACCAGGCGAAACGTGCGCCCGTCGTCCTCCCCGCACCTCCCTTCCCACCACTTAAACGTATGTAACCTACACTTTCTAAGAAAGAAATGGATTGAAAGAAACCTTCTATCAATGGTGAGTGCCGTCTTTTCTTCTAAATATTTGACTAAAGCTCAGCTCAGACTTGTGCAACACCTAACTGCAGGGAGCTGAGACCAGCCTAGAATTAAATCCAGCCCTCTTGTGCCCAGATTCTTCCCTTTTTGATTGATACCCTAATAGAAACAATATATCTACTTTGAATTGTCAAGACGTGTACTAAATTCATGTTTAATCCTTACAGAAAATGACAATAACAATTCTGAGAGACGTTTCATGCTACTGGCAAATTATAAATCAGAAGATGAAGATATGAAGCAGAACTCTCCAGAAGAAAATCTCATCAGCGCTAATGTAAATTCAGGATTCAACAATACAGAACTAAGATATAATCCACCTAATCCTGAGGATTCTTCTGCAGACCAATATCACATTGTTACAAATACAGACCAGAAAGGGGGCAATAATGAGTTAACAAGAAGTTCAAGTCCTCATTCACACAGAAGAATACATAGAAGGAAGAAGCTGCACTCCTGTTCAGAATGTGGAAAAAGCTTCAGAGACAAATCAATTCTTGTTATACATGAAAGAAGTCACACAGGAGAGAAGCCGTATTTATGTTCAGAATGTGGGAAACGTTTTTCATTTCCATCAGAACTTGTTAAACATCAAAGAACTCACACAGGAGAGAAGCCATATTCATGTTCAGAATGTGGGAAAAGTTTTCCATGTCAATCCTCTTTAGCTACACATCAGAGAATTCACAGGGGAGAGAAGCCATATTCCTGTTCAGAATGTGGGAAATGTTTTACACATCATTCCTCTTTTGTTCAACATCACAGAACCCACACAGGAGAAAAGCCGTACTCCTGTACTGAATGTGGAAAGTGTTTTACACATCAATCCTCTTTTGTTAAACATCAGAGAATTCACAAAGGTGAAAAGCCGTATTCATGTTCAGAATGTGGGAAATGTTTTACACATTATTCCTCTTTTTTTCAACATCAGAAAATTCACACAGGAGAGAAACCATACACATGTTCAGAATGTGGGAAAAGTTTTACGGATCGATCCTCTCTTGTTAAACATCAGAGAATTCACACAGGAGAGAAACCATATACATGTTTAGAATGTGGGAAATGTTTTACACATCTTTCCTCTTTTGTTCAACATCAGAGAATTCACACAGGAGAGAAACCATATACATGTTTAGAATGTGGAAAAAGTTTTGTGGGTCATTCCTGTTTAATTAAACATCAGAGAATTCACACAGGAAAGAAGCCATACTCATGTTCAGAATGTGGGAAATGTTTTACAGATCAATCCTCTTTTTTTAAACATCAGAGAATTCACACAGGAGAAAAACCATATACATGTTTAGAATGTGGGAAAAGTTTTTCATTTGCACCAGAACTTGTTAAACATCAAAGAGTTCACACAGGAGAAAAACCATATTCATGTTCAGAATGTGGGAAACGGTTTCCACGTCAATCGTCTTTTGCTACACATCAGAGAATTCATACGGGAGAGAAGCCATATTCATGTTCAGAATGTGGGAAATGTTTTACAGTTCGATCCTCTTTTGTTAGACATCAGAGAATCCACACAGGAGAGAAGCCGTATACATGCACAGAATGTGGGAAAAGTTTTACAGCTAAATATAATCTTCTTAAACATCAAAGAATTCACACAGGAGAGAAGCCATATTCTTGTTTAGATTGTGGAAAATGTTTTACAGCTCTATTTGGTTTTATTAGACATCAGAGAATTCACACAGGAGAGAAGCCATATTCATGTTTAGAATGTGGGAAAGGTTTTGCACTGAAATCACATCTTGATCGACACAAGAAAATTCATGCAAGATAGGAGCCAGTTCCATGTTCTGAATGTGAAAAATGCTTTATTTCGAAGACCAAACTTGTTGATAAACATCAAAGTCCCACAGGGAAGAAGCCATTTCAGTGTTTGGTTTGTGTCAAATCTAACTACACATGACAGTTTCCACACGGGAGAGAAGCCATATTCATGTTCAGAATGTGGGAAATGTTTTATAAATACATCAGGTCCTGTGAGACACGGGAGAAGCCACACAGGAGAGAAGCCGTATTCATGTTCAGAATGTGGGAAACGTTTTATAAATACATCAGGTCTTGTGAGACACGGGAGAAGCCACACAGGAGAGAAGCCGTATTCATGTTCAGAATGTGGGAAACGCTTTGTACACAGATCAAGTCTTTATTCGTCATTGGGGAATTCACAAAGGGGAAAAGGTGTAATTATTTTGAGGATGCAGAAAGTGCCTCATAGAGATATATCGCTGTAATGGGACAAAATGCCGGGATGGCCGCTCTGCCACCAGGTGGAAAAAAAAACAAACTTTTTGCTGTCAAAGTAATGAAGCTTTCATGAACTTTGTAATTATTACTGTATGATCTGTGGACATATCAATATTTATCATCAAATATTAAAATGGCAATGATGAAATTTAATAACACACATTTTTCAATAATTTTATTTATCCACAGTAGGAAATTCCATGCATGATCTCCATAAAATGGGTTTGGGTGATTAGATCAATTTATATTTGCAAATTTATAGATAGAATTTGTTCAATTGGAAACTGCTGTACACATCTGAGAGGGGGAGATGCTTTCTTTACTTAAAAGTAATAATTTTCCCTCTTCACCATGACAGAGAGGATCCACCCATCCAGAACAGGAAACCACTGAGATAAAAAGGCGTTACCTCCCCTCCGCGTCAGTTGGTTTCCTGTGCTGGAGGTTGGAGACCTCTGAAATCCAAGTGGATCCATGGAACCCACCCGGTTGCTGGAAGAGGCGGCTTAGTTGCTGTTGCTCCAGACTCGGGTTCAGATGTGCCTCCCCAGGTATACTCTTCGCGGGCACGGGGTATGGAAGGGGGCTAGAAGTGGTCGTACTTTGGCTCTTGCGTCACCATACATGCATGGCTCCATGGCCTGTCATGCTATGTGCCCAGGTGATGAAATTTGCGCTGCAGGAGCACTTCCGGGAGCGGCACTGGTGACGTTCAGGCGCATGTGCACTCGCCTCCAAGATGGCAGTGCCCAGTGTCTGAATGCTAGCTTCAGCATAGAGGTTCTCCCTACCATCCGGAGGCTACTTTAGGCAGTCTAGATGAGCAAATGGTGACTTGCTCTCTCAAGATATTGTGGACAAGCAGGAGCCCTTGCTTTCTTTGCAAGAAAAAGTGAATGATGCTGCCTCAAAGTCCCACTCCACGAGGGGTCGACGTTGCTCCAGTCGGAGGTATGGGAAACTAGATCAGGACCCCAGACAGCCTCCGAAGCCGGTATAGATGCATTTATCAAGTGGTGAGTACTTGTATTGAATGCTGTATCTTTTAATAGAACCCTTTGTAATTTCTTTTAGAACCCCTAAAAGAGACTTTCAAAGAAGAAGCACAAAGAGTGTGTGGTCTGTAAAGAGCCCTTAGCTGAAGATTATATGAGAGATCTTTGTCCCTTTTGCATTGATAGAACAGTGTGAGAAGTCGTCTGGCGGCTAGTTTGAAGGAATTGGTTAAGGAAGAGTAAGTCCCTCAGAAAGGGTGACAAGAAGCGGAAGATACCTGGGATAAATGTCCAAAAATTGATGTGGCAGTGGCCAAATCTACGAAAAATCCACCCTACCTTTTGAAAATCTGGGTAATTTAAAGGGTCGATTAGATTAGAAAGGCAGACATCTATTTGAGAGGTTCATGGGAAACAACTGCTATACTGAGACCATCGGTATCTGGTACATGTGTAGCTCGTTCATTAATGGTGTGGTTACAGTAGCTAGGATTAAGGACAATGCACCTAGGGGAGAATTGTTACCCTCTTTGCCTCTCATACAGGGAGCGGCTGCCTTTCTAGCTGATGACTCCGCTGATTCCCTAAAATTGGCAGCAAGGGCTGCTGCTCTTACAAACTCAGCAAGGAGGTCCAGGGGATGCTCGGTCCAAGGCAAAGTTGTGTGCAGTCCCCTTTAAAGGAGACTTCGTATTCAGTAGGGCTCTGGACGACTTACTAGAGAAGGCTAGTGATAAGGAAAAGAACTTTCCGGCCTTCCCCGCATCTACCTTCTCTAGTCATTCATGTCAGAAGAAAAAAATTGATGGTAGCAAACCACCTAGGGGTTCACAGGACTCTTGGTCTGAATTCTGATATAATAATCCAGGACGGCTTGAGGCTGGAGTTTGTTTCGACCCCTATGTAGGTCCCTTATAATAACATCTGTCAGCAACCTAACCAAGCAACTAGCACTTGCAGAGGAAATAAGAACTTTGGTTCAAAAGAATGTTCTATTAGGTACCGGTGAAAGAGCGGGACAGGGGATTCTACTCCTCTCTCTTTGTGATGACCAAGCTAGATGGGTTCTACAGGACAATTATCAATCTGCAACGAATGAACAAGTTATCTGACCCAGAGATACTTCAAAATGGAGACAGTAAACTCGGCTATAAAGCTTCTCTTTGCAGGTTGTTTCATGGAAGTTCTAGATCTCAAAGATGGGTATTGCCATGTTCCAATACATCAGGATGATCAGAAATATTTAACATAGACTGAATCCTCAAGCACAACCACATTCGGCCTCTCATTTTCTTGTTATTTATGGCGCCAAGAATATTCACCAAGATTGTCGCAGAAATGATGGCAAATTTACACCAAAAAAGGATCCTGATAATACCATACTTGGATGATATTCTCATTGTAGGGAGATCCCTGGAACACTGCAACTCTCAACTGGAAAAGGCCAGATCTGTCCCATCAGACCTGGGATGGATACTCAATGTGGAGAAGGGAAGATTGATACCTTCAACAAGCAAACCTTTTCGGGTCTCGTACAGGACTCAAGGTCCCAACTTTGTCTCCTCCCAAGGACAAACAACTGAAAATTCTCTCCTTGGTAGCTTCGGCAATACACAGTCCCCACAAGACTCTACGGAAGGCAATGTCCCTACTAGGCTCCTTAACGTCATGCATTCCGGCAGTTCTGGGCTCAGCTTCATTCAAGACCACTTCAGTGGGAGAGGGAGATATCCATCTTTCTTTAGAGACACTAGAATCCCTAAGGTGATGGCAACATTAGGAGAATTTGTCAGGGGTTCCCTGGGTTCTTCCAGTGTCAGATACCATCACTACAGATGCAAGCTCAAGCAGAAGGGTAGGTCATGGAAGCATGTTCTTTGGGGGGTCTGGGATCCACACCAGTCTCAAATGTCTCCATATCTAAGAGAACTCTGGACGGTAAGGAAAGCTATAGAGGGTCTTCCTCCCTTATTAAGGGGTCATCATTTAAGAATCCAATCAGACAACAGAGTATCCATTTCCTACATAAACCATCGGGGCAGGGTACATGGCCACCTTCACTGATGAGCCTCCCTCAGGACATCTATCAGATCATACAGGAACATCACATCTCTCTGTCAGCCCTCGACAGGAATGCAGGGCAGACATCCCGTCGAGGCACAGGGAGTGGGCTCTAGAACCGGTGGTTTTCTCTCAGATATCAGAAGAACCAGCTATGGCTCTCTTCTCCACCTGGGAGAACAGGCAGGTACCAATATTCTGCTCTTTAGACCCCAGGGTCAGACCTTATGCTATGGACGCACTTGGGATACCCTGGACCTCCGGCCTGCTCTAAGCCTTTCCTCCTCTCATGAGGATTCCACCAGTCCTGAAGAAGATTCGGGAAGACTGAGCCAGGGTCATATTAATAGGTAAAGCCAATGGATATATATGTGAAGGATCCGCCCTGCCATGAGATGAAAGGACCACAAAGGAATATCGGGAATTAATTTGGTTGGTGTCCTGAGGAAGGAGCAGGGATATAGCTCTGAAAAGCATAGAAATAAAGGCACCATTCCTGATATACTTTTGTGGTTCTTTCATCCCACGGCAGCACGGATCGTTTACACATATATCCATTGGGTTTACTTGTTTGTTACCACGTACTACACGTGGGTCGTGGATCCTGCAGCAGCTGTTACATGCAATACAAGCTGGTTGTGTGCCACACAACCACTTGAGGTGAGCAGTGACATCTGCCTTATACATAGTATGTCACAAAGATAAGATCCTATTTTGCACTTTTGTATTCACCGTAGTTTGTTCCTTCAGGGTCATATTAATAGCTCCCTTCTGGCTCCAAAGGGCATGCTTTTTTTGGGTGGGTTGTAAGCCAATAGCAGACCCCTGGATCCTTCCAGACTCCCCGATACTTCTTTCTCAAGGCCAGATTCACCATCCTCAGATCTCGAGTCTTCGGCTGACGAACTGGAATTGGAGAGGAGGTTGCTGAGGAGACTTGGATTCTCTGCACACTTGGTAGATGCCCTTATGAGGAGCAGGAAACCGGTCACCACCAGATTTTATGGTACGGTTTGGAGTAAGTTTCTGACGGCTCAGGGGAGAGTCCGGTGGGGGAGGCTCCAGTTGTAGCCATTTTAGAATTCCTCCAGAAGGGATGGAACCTGGGGTTGGCTGCTAGCACTCAAAGTCCAGGTTTCTGCCCTAGGGGCCCTTTACAACAGTACTCTAGCTGCTAACCCATGAGTTTCTAGATTTATTAAGTCCTGTCACAGGGCTATTGCTGTGCACTGTCCTAAAATACCTCCCTGGCAGTGGCGGACATTCAGCCCGGCAGGCCCTGGTGCAGCTGTAGGTGAGAAGGGAGCGGAGGGGGGGGAGGGGGGCTAGCAGCTTTAGGTGAGGAGCGAGGGGGGCGTGCTAGTAGGGGGGCTTTGCATGCGGCTCCTACCTGCGCCGAGCCGCGCATTGCAGGTCTGGGAGCCAGGGCTGCAGAGGAGAGGAGGGGCGGGAACAGCCAAGGGAAGCAGGAAGCTTCCTTCAGTTAACCTCCTCTCCTCTGACACAGGGTCACGGGGGGCCCAATACAGGTGCTTGAGGGACCCCCTACCCGGTCGGGGCCCTGGTGCATCTGAACCAGCTGCACCACGGTAGGTCCGCCCCTGCTCCCTGGGTCCTTACTTTAGTTCCGGATGACCTGACCAAAACTCCCTTTTGAACCTATTTCTGAAGCATCTTTGAAGGTTCTCACTCTGAAAGTGTCCTATTGGTGGCATCAACATCTGCCAGGAGAATAAGTGACCTGCAAGCCCTGTCAGTGTTGGCATCGAACACTCCGATATTAGATGATAGGGTTATTCTTAGATAATAATATTCATTTATATAGCGCTATTAATTCCATAGTGCTTTACATACATTTGCAACACTGTCCCCATTGGGGCTCACAATTTAAACATCCTATTAGTATGCATTTCAAGGTGTAGGAGGGAACTGGAGTGCCCAGGGTAAACCCACGCAAACACGGGGAGAACATACAAACTCCTTGCTGATGTTGTCCTTCGTGGGAATTGAACTCAGGACCCCAGTGCTGCAAGGCTGCAGTGCTAACCACTCTGATCCCATTTACCAAAGGTTGCATAACAGTTTCACAGATCTCAGCAGATTGTACTTCAGTCTTTCTGTGACAAACCTGCAAATCAGAAGGAGGACGTATTAGACGCCTTAGATGTCAGAAGAACTTTGATTCACTACATAGGGGTTACCAAGCAATGGTGGAAATCTCAGGCCCTGAGGTGACCTTTGCTAGAAGGGTCCTTCAAGCGGTGATTAGGGATGGGCGAATCTACTCGCTAGGACTCGGTACTCTGCGAGTTTCCCAGCGTTTACTCGCACGAGTCCAATGCAAATCAATAGCAAACGCTGACAAAACTAGGATTGCCATTGTTTGCATTAGACTCGGCTACTGTGCCAGTGATAGCAGGGAAACAGCAGTTACTTTGCGAGCCGAGTCCAGCTGTCTTCTCTGTGCAGCTCCAGGGTCCTAGAGCCCGCCTGCTCACAGAGATGATGTAGCAGAGCTGAGATTGTTCTCAGTCTGCTCATTCCCTGTGCATAGACATCTATATCTATGCACAGGGATGAGCAGAGAGGACATCGCGTTTTGGACTGCGTCGGACGGAAGAGGATTTTTTTAATTAAAGATGGAGTCCCTAATGGCTTTTTTTTTATTTCAAATAAAAAAATTTCTCTGTGTTGTGTTTTTTTAACCCTTTATTGGAGATTCTTAGTGGCTGGGTCAAACATGGCCTGACATTAAGAATCTCGGGCTTAATACCAGCTTGTATAACAAAGCTGGTATTAACCCCTTTATTACCCAGCGTGCCACCGCCACCAGGGCCGCTGGAAGAGCGGGGTTCAGCGCCAGAGGATGGCGCTTCAATGAACGCGCCATCTTCTGGGGCGGCTGCGGGCTGCAATTTGCAGCGGGGGGTGCCCAGAAAGCTTGGGCATCCCTGCGCTGCGGATTCCAGCCCCCAGCTGCTTAGCTTAGAATCTACATCACAAAAAAGACAGTATAAAAAACGTCCAATATTACTCTGCTATACAAGCTGCCATATAAGGTTTGACAAATGTTCACACTAGATCAGGTTTTAAATTTGTTAGTTTTAGGGATCGTTCTGATAAAGGGTCACCATGACGAGGTAGAACAGCTTTCGTCCCTTTTTTGCTAGAAACGTATTAACTAAGTACCCCGTTATTGACACATTTTTGCACTTGCTCTTTACTTTTACTTATATAGTAGACTAATTTTGGACGTTTTTTTATACCATCTTTTTTGTGATGTGATGAGGTGACAATGTATCAGATTAGCTCAGTCTACAGCACAGTTGCTGAGCAATGTCAGAATGTCAGGATCACTGCAAACTCCTCTTTCCTTGGCACAAGCTTCTGATCTGTCATCAGGCTCCACACAGCTCAGTCAGGATCTCTGTTAGTCTCTTATTTGCTGTCATGTTGCACTGCTCACTATCAGCCTGCTCTCAGAAGCTGTGGAAATACACACACAGCTCTGGCAGACTTTGGCCATGCTCACACAAAGGGGCTGTGCACCAGTGCAGGGGGCCGTGCAGCAGCACAGGGGGCTGTGCACCAGTGCAAGGGGCTGTGCACCAGTGCAGGGGCTGTGCAGCAGCACAGGGGGCTGTGCACCAATGCAGGGGGCCGTGCAGCAGCACAGGGGGCTGTGTGTGCCAGCGCAGGGGGGCCATATCCAAGGTAAGGAGGCTAAATCCAGGATGGGGGGACTATATACCAGGATGGAGGGACATATATACCAGGATGAGGGGGGGGTCATGTACCAGGATGAGGGACACATGTACTGACTGTAAGATGGACACTGGCATTATAAGACGGACCCCATTTAACATTAAAACATTTATTTTCTCTTTTCCGTCACCATATTTGGGGGTGCGTCTTATGATCCGGGGCGTCTTATAAAGTGAAAAATACGATAATCAGAGTGAAACAATATTGATACTTTGTGCTGCGTTTTATCCTTCTAAATCTCACAGAAAACCCTTTCTCTTTGATGTCAATGTCTTTCTCCCCTTTCCGAACACATTGCTTTTTGGTGTCCCCCTCCCTCGTTACTGGTCCTTACACTTTGGATTTTACCATCTTCTACTTGCACCGTCCATTAACGTTTCTCCGCCGACATCTTCTATCCTTTTTTCTCTCCGACAACATGAAGGTTATTTATTCCGCAAAGATGAGTTTTGAAAGTCTCAACCTATGAACAAGAAGCCAAAAGAAGCAAGGACCCATCTTCTGGAGGCAGGCGCTTGTAGTATACGTGACGACACAGTCTTTTTCAATGTATGTCGTGAGTTAATCTTCTTAAGTTGGCCAGATGTATTGTTCTGTTGTTTGTTAACTCATGTTTGTAAAGTCATTGTTTCTCATCTGACTGGTTGGAGCCTCCTTTGTACTAGTGTGTGGATTGCTAATTAATGTAAATTCCCTCTGCCAACCCTGTCTACATCACTCAGAGGAATATTATGCAGTCAGATTGAGATGCCAACCAATAAGAGACCAGCCTTATCCCACCAATCCTGTAAGTACCCTGGGTTGAAGACTCGGGATATAAAGGACTGCTTCAGTCACCAGTGGTTCATATGCTACATGGCCTCTGTCTATGGACTTCATCCTCGGATAGAGGATCACATCACGTCTTCATGACTTTGACATAGGAGTTCCAGTTCCGGCTGTCAGGATCACATCACATCTTCATGACTTTGGCCTAGGACTTCCGGCTCCGGCTGTCAGGATCACATCTGGTCGTCATACTCTTCATGGCCTCTGTCTAGCTAATACATTGGTGAAATGTCACCACCTGAAGAATCTCATGATTCATCTATTATTATAAGATCAGAAGATTTTACCTCTCGGCTTCTCTTGGTTTCATGATTTACATCTGTTGTTTGGTGAACTGAAAATTCTTGTTGCATAAAGTCAAAACTAACAAACAGTTATATTACCTGAAAGCGTTACCAAACAGAGACTGTATCCGGGCGATGGCCAGCACGGCACACCTAGGGGAGTTTTACTTTATTCACATTTGCACCAAGGAAATAAAACAAATAAACTAGGGATGGGCGAATCTACTCGCTAGGACTCATTACTCGGCGAGTAGTAAGGGACTCGCAGGACTCGGTACTCTGCGAGTTTCTCAGCGTTTACTCGCACGAGTCCAATGCAAATCAATGGCAAACGCTGACAAAACTAGGATTGCTATTGTCTTGCATTAGACTCGGCTACTGTGCCAGTGATAGCAGGGAAACTCGCAAAGTAACTGCTGTTACATTGCAAGAGCCGAGTCCAGCTGTCTTCTCTGTGCAGGCTGCCAGCTCCAGGGTCCTAGAGCCCGCCTGCTCACAGAGATGATGTAGCAGTGCTGAGATTGTTCTCAGTCTGCTCATTCCCTGTGCATAGACATCTATATCTATGCACAGGGATGTAGCCGAGAGGACATCGCGTTTTGGACTGCGTCGGACAGAAGAGGATTTTTTTAATTAAAGATGGAGTCCCTAATGGCTTTTTTTTTATTTCAAATAAAAATTTTTCTCTGTGTTGTGTTTTTTTAACCCTTTATTGGAGATTCTTAGTGGCTGGGTCAAACGTGGCCTGACATTAAGAATCTCGGGCTTAATACCAGCTTGTATAACAAAGCTGGTATTAACCCCTTTATTACCCAGCGTGCCACCGCCACCAGGGCCGCTGGAAGAGCGGGGTTCAGCGCCAGAGGATGGTGCTTCAATGAACGCGCCATCTTCTGGGGCGGCTGCGGGCTGCAATTTGCAGCGGGGGGTGCCCAGAAAGCTTGGGCATCCCTGCGCTGCGGATTCCAGCCCCCAGCTGCTTAGCTGTACCTGGCTAGACATAGAAATTGTGCGGAGTCCCACGCATTTTTTTTTTAATTATTTCATGAATTTCAGAGTCAGAGTCTCAGAGTCAGAGTCTGAGTCTCAGAGTCAGAGTCTCAGAGTCAGAGTCTCAGAGTCAGAGTCTCAGAGTCAGAGTCTCAGAGTCAGAGTCTCAGAGTCAGAATCTCAGAATTTCATGAAATAATTTTAAAAAAATGCGTGGGGCTCCGCGCAATTTCTATGTCTAGCCAGGTACAGCTAAGCAGCTGGGGGCTGGAATCCGCAGCGCAGGGATGCCCAAGCTTTCTGGGCACCCCCCGCTGCAAATTGCAGCCCGCAGCCGCCCCAGAAGATGGCGCGTTCATTGAAGCGCCATCCTCTGGCGCTGAACCCCGCTCTTCCAGCGGCCCTGGTGGCGGTGGCACGCTGGGTAATAAAGAGGTTAGGGCCAGCTTTGTATTATCAGCTGGCCCTAAGCCCGAAATTTATGGCGGTCACGCCAATATTAGACATGACCGCCATGAATTTCTATTAAATTGTTTTAAAAAAAACACAACACAGAGAAATTTTTTTATTAGAAATAAAAAAAAAGCCATTAGGGACTCCATCTTTAATTAAAAAAATCCTCTTCCGTCCGACTCAGTCCAAAACGCGATGTCCTCTCTGCTCATCCCTGTGCATAGATATAGATGTCTATGCACAGGGAATGAGCAGACTGAGAACAATCTCAGCTCTGCTACATCAGGCAGCAGGCAGGCTCTAGGACCCTGGAGCTGCGGCAGCCAGCACACAGAGCAGACAGGACTCTTATCTGTGCGAGTTTCCCAGCGATTACTTGCAAAGTAAATGAGTCCAATGCAAATCAATGGCAAAACTAGGATTGCTTCAGGCTGAAGCTTCCGAGACACATCTGTGATTTGTAAATCTCACACTACTCGCTATTACTCGCTTCCCCATTCATTAACATTGGACTCGCTAGACTCGCAACGAGTAGCGAGTCCTGTGCTCGGACTCGCTAGAGTCAAGCGATTCCGAGTAATTTAGGATTCGCTCATCACTAGCGGTGATCCCTCTCTAATATCTTTTTCTCTGGAATCTCTCAGTTGGTGCTGTCATGGTGATGAGGATAAAATCTCAATTACTTATTGGTAATGGGATTTTCTGGAGCTGTGACCGCACCACCACATTTACTCCCTTTTGCACGGTTGTGGTACACAATTTGTTCTGTTTATTTCTTTGCTTTGTGTGGTTGGGGTGGTTGGGGTGGTGGTATACACTAATGATTTCTGAAAGTCCTCCCCAGTTTTATCAATCAGCCGATGTGGAGGAGAGGCTTTGCCTTGTTATTTCAGTCGTTTCCTGTCCTGGATGGAGGGGCCCTCTATCTAAGGTGGTGGGGACTTGTACACAGTGGTGTAACAAGTTCCATGCGGGCCCTGGTGCAGCATTTACACCGGGGCCTGTTAGGTGAGCAGTGGGGGGGGGGGGCTGTCAGGAATTTTCCAGCCATACAGCACAGTTGAGGAGCAGGGGTGGTGGTGCTGTCAGGAATATTACAGCCTGCTGCTACCGCCGGCTGCCGCATGTCCTATGCCGAGCCGCAAGCCTCTAATAACAGGAGGAGTGGAGGGGCGGGCACGGCTGCAGGAAGTGTGGCTTCACTTCCTTCCCATCCTCCCGCCTCTCCTCGGTCGCGGCAGTCGGCTGGAGGCACGGGCCCCCTAACGGAACGGGCACGGTCTCGGCTGCAACTACTGCGACCGTGGTAGTTACGCCACTGTTTGTACAAACAATCAAGACATTATAGAGTAATACACTGTTGAATAGAGAACATGAGGAGTGAGGGTCCTGCTCCCAAGCTGCAATCTGTAAGGAAATGGGGGGGAGGACACAATAGGTAAAAAATGCTTGTCATGTATGATCAGACCATCATTTCAATAAATAGGGGTTTTCATCAGTCAGTATCTAAGTGAAGTAACCAAGTGCTGTTGGATGCATGAAGGATGTGGAGACAGCTGAATCAAAGGGATCAGATTCTGAGGAAAATTCTAAAGAGGAACATGGAAAAGTTAGACTAGTGAAGTGAGGAGATAGAGATGTGTTTTTAAAACACACTTAAAATGCCGGGTGTATTTATTATTCAGATTGTCTGGGGTAGTGCATTTCAGAAAACTGGTGCAGCTCAAGAGAAGTCTTGGAGGTGAAGGTGCGAGATTCGGATTATGGAGGATGTCAGTCGTGTACCAAATACTGAACCAACGAAGAGGTCTGGGGGCCTGAGGAAAATGCTGAAATGGAGGGAAAGTGATGAAACCAAATGGGAAGAGCCTGGAGAATATGGCTGCAGACATTTCTTACATATGGTTCCTGGGAGTAATGTTGTCACAGTATAACGCCACTTTCACAAGAACCAAACCTAAATTGCATTTTACAAGGCAAAAATGTTAAGAAACAGTTTTCCTCAATTCAAATTTTCAAAAGGCCATGAGGTGTCAAGAAACCTGAGATGTGTGAGGGCCTTCAGGTGGCCCTGTATATACGTGTGTGAGAGCCTTCAGGTGGCCCTGTAGTATACGTGTGTGAGAGCCTTCAGGTGGCCCTGTAGTATACGTGTGTGAGGGCCTTCAGGTGGCCCTGTAGTATACGTGTGTGAGGGCCTTCAGGTGGCCCTGTAGTATACGTGTGTGAGGGCCTTCAGGTGGCCCTGTAGTATACGTGTGTGAGGGCCTTCAGGTGGCCCTGTAGTATACGTGTGTGAGGGCCTTCAGGTGGCCCTGTAGTATACGTGTGTGAGGGCCTTCAGGTGGCCCTGTAGTATACGTGTGTGAGGGCCTTCAGGTGGCCCTGTAGTATACGTGTGTGAGGGCCTTCAGGTGGCCCTGTAGTATACGTGTGTGAGGGCCTTCAGGTGGCCCTGTAGTATACGTGTGTGAGGGCCTTCAGGTGGCCCTGTAGTATACGTGTGTGAGGGCCTTCAGGTGGCCCTGTAGTATACGTGTGTGAGGGCCTTCAGGTGGCCCTGTAGTATACGTGTGTGAGGGCCTTCAGGTGGCCCTGTAGTATACGTGTGTGAGGGCCTTCAGGTGGCCCTGTAGTATACGTGTGTGAGGGCCTTCAGGTGGCCCTGTAGTATACGTGTGTGAGGGCCTTCAGGTGGCCCTGTAGTATACGTGTGTGAGGGCCTTCAGGTGGCCCTGTAGTATACGTGTGTGAGGGCCTTCAGGTGGCCCTGTAGTATACGTGTGTGAGGGCCTTCAGGTGGCCCTGTAGTATACGTGTGTGAGGGCCTTCAGGTGGCCCTGTAGTATACGTGTGTGAGGGCCTTCAGGTGGCCCTGTAGTATACGTGTGTGAGGGCCTTCAGGTGGCCCTGTAGTATACGTGTGTGAGGGCCTTCAGGTGGCCCTGTAGTATACGTGTGTGAGGGCCTTCAGGTGGCCCTGTAGTATACGTGTGTGAGGGCCTTCAGGTGGCCCTGTAGTATACGTGTGTGAGGGCCTTCAGGTGGCCCTGTAGTATACGTGTGTGAGGGCCTTCAGGTGGCCCTGTAGTATACGTGTGTGAGGGCCTTCAGGTGGCCCTGTAGTATACGTGTGTGAGGGCCTTCAGGTGGCCCTGTAGTATACGTGTGTGAGGGCCTTCAGGTGGCCCTGTAGTATACGTGTGTGAGGGCCTTCAGGTGGCCCTGTAGTATACGTGTGTGAGGGCCTTCAGGTGGCCCTGTAGTATACGTGTGTGAGGGCCTTCAGGTGGCCCTGTAGTATACGTGTGTGAGGGCCTTCAGGTGGCCCTGTAGTATACGTGTGTGAGGGCCTTCAGGTGGCCCTGTAGTATACGTGTGTGAGGGCCTTCAGGTGGCCCTGTAGTATACGTGTGTGAGGGCCTTCAGGTGGCCCTGTAGTATACGTGTGTGAGGGCCTTCAGGTGGCCCTGTAGTATACGTGTGTGAGGGCCTTCAGGTGGCCCTGTAGTATACGTGTGTGAGGGCCTTCAGGTGGCCCTGTAGTATACGTGTGTGAGGGCCTTCAGGTGGCCCTGTAGTATACGTGTGTGAGGGCCTTCAGGTGGCCCTGTAGTATACGTGTGTGAGGGCCTTCAGGTGGCCCTGTAGTATACGTGTGTGAGGGCCTTCAGGTGGCCCTGTAGTATACGTGTGTGAGGGCCTTCAGGTGGCCCTGTAGTATACGTGTGTGAGGGCCTTCAGGTGGCCCTGTAGTATACGTGTGTGAGGGCCTTCAGGTGGCCCTGTAGTATACGTGTGTGAGGGCCTTCAGGTGGCCCTGTAGTATACGTGTGTGAGGGCCTTCAGGTGGCCCTGTAGTATACGTGTGTGAGGGCCTTCAGGTGGCCCTGTAGTATACGTGTGTGAGGGCCTTCAGGTGGCCCTGTAGTATACGTGTGTGAGGGCCTTCAGGTGGCCCTGTAGTATACGTGTGTGAGGGCCTTCAGGTGGCCCTGTAGTATACGTGTGTGAGGGCCTTCAGGTGGCCCTGTAGTATACGTGTGTGAGGGCCTTCAGGTGGCCCTGTAGTATACGTGTGTGAGGGCCTTCAGGTGGCCCTGTAGTATACGTGTGTGAGGGCCTTCAGGTGGCCCTGTAGTATACGTGTGTGAGGGCCTTCAGGTGGCCCTGTAGTATACGTGTGTGAGGGCCTTCAGGTGGCCCTGTAGTATACGTGTGTGAGGCCTTCAGGTGGCCTGATATAGTGTGTGAGGGCCTTCAGGTGGCCCTGTGGTACTACATGTAAGGCTGTGACCTGAATAGGTCTGTAGAGCATATTATTCCTATTTCTCAGGCCTACAAGAAATGTCACGAACATGGAGTGTACACCAACCACCAAAATTCTGAATTAATTTTATGGGACACAACAATTTAGGGAAAGCGAGACGACAGTAGTCTCATTTTGGCCCCTGGACAACCTAGGGATGTTCTTTTGCCAACAAGGCGCATAGTAAATTGCTATCAAATATGTATCCCCTATCTAAGGCTGGCTTCACACTGCAGTTTTTTCCCTGATCAGTGTCCATCCAGTTTGTGTGTCAAAACCCAGAGAGGATCCAGGAGAGGAACTTGCAGAGAAAAACTATAAGATTGACACCTGTCCTGAGTTTTGGAGACACTCCTGGTTTTGGCACACAAACTGGATGGACACTGATCAGGGAAAAAACTGCAGCTTGAAGCCAGCCTAAGGGTGGGTTCACACTGCGGTCAGGTCTGGTCAGGGGCTGTAAGGGGTGAACCTGACTGCCCCGGACCAAATCAGCACACAAAATCGGAGGGCTAATATGTCCTCCGGTCCGGTGTGCATCCTGCCGCAGCTGCCGCTGCTGATTATATAGGACCGCGGCTTGCAGGGAGCTAGCCGCGGCCCTGAATTGTAACAGCGGCGTGCAGCCGCCGGTATCTGGTTCCCGGATGCTCCCGGATCAGGGCAATCCGGCCCCATAGACTCCCATGTTAAGGGAGTGCCGGATTGCCCCGGAAGGATCCGGGAGGATCCGGGGGAATCTGGGAGGATCCGGGAGACACCAATTAGGTGCAAATTGGACTCCCCAGACCCGAAAACGTTGCATGCAACGTTTTTGGATCCTGGAGGAAAATCCCACTTTTCCCGGATTCTTCCAGCTAGATGGCAGCCGGATGGCAGATAACTGCCATCCGGCTCCATCCAGCCCCATAGGATACTATGGGGCCAAAATCCGGTCCGGGGCTGTCAACCCTGACCGGACCTGACCGCAGTGTGAACCCACCCTAAGTAACAATGTGGAACTATATATACAAGTGCATCTCAATAAATTAGTATATCATCGAAAAGATAATTTAAGTAATTCAATAGAAAAAGTGAAACGTGTATATTATATAGAGTCCTGACACACAGAGTGATCTATTTCATGAGTTTATTTCTGTTAATGTTGATGATTATGGCTCACAGGCAATGGAAACTCTAAAGTCACTATCTCAAAAAATTAGGATATTTAACACGAAACACCTGCAAAGGCTGACTAAGCATTTAAACTGGTCCTTTAGTCTAATAAGGCAGGAGAAAATCGAGTATCATTCAAAAGGATATACAGATTTATTAAGGACAAAAACGTTTGTTACAATACAATGACAGCAGAAAGGTGTCAATTATCACCTGTTACATATACAGGGTGTCGAGGTTATATTTACATGGTTCAAAAAAGTATGGTCAACACATACATGTAAACTACAGAGTCCAGTGATATATAAAGAAGCAACATACCACATTCGGGATAATACCCCTGGTCTCTATATTTCTCATAGGCTGGTTTGACGTTTGCATTTGTGTCTGCATGCCTAGGGAATGGAGATGCAAGCGCAGCCATACTGATGTGGATAATCTCCGCATGCGTTCACACCAGTGTGGTGCCCGGCCAGCCAATCAGTGATCTCGACGGCAGGTAGGCGGAGATCAGCGGCGGCCGGGAGGAGGAGGATCTCCTGACGGTGTCGGCGCGGGAGATTTGAAGAAGCAGCTGATCTGACAGCTGTTTAAATCTCCCGCGCCGACACTGAAGCGGCGCCCGTGCTCCAGCTGACCTCCCGGTGGCCCGGGAAATCAGAGGCGGCCACTGGGAGAGGTTTCAATGTGATCCGCAGCGTTCTCCTGCGCTGTCATGCGGAGGACACTGTGGATCCATTGAGATCCATGCACTTGTGGGTGCTTGTTGATAAAACAAGAGCCCCGTGAACGCACAAAAAATGCAACAGGCACATAAATTCTGCGCATCCGAATGCAACCGCAACCGAACGCAGCCAAACGCAGGTACCATGCGTGCCCATGTTAAACATAGGAACACAGTGCGCATGCGTTTGGCTGCGGTCGGAACGCTTACATTCCAAACGCAAATGTGAAACCAGCCATAGAACTGATCGGCAAGTGCATCAACCAAGAATGTTCCCCTAACATATTCATAAGGCAGGTCAGTTCAAAACCATGTCATACTATCAAAGACTTAAAGGAACTATGTAAATATAACCTCGACCCCCTGTATATGTAACAGGTGATAATTGACACCTTTCTGCTGTTTATCTTGTTCGGTCATTGTATTGTAACAAACGTTTTTGTCCTTAATAAATTTGTATATCCTTTTCCATGATACTTGATTTTCTTCTGCTTCATTAATAGGAGTATGTTCTTGCTCTCACATAAATCATTATGTTAGGAAAGCAATGAGGAGATTCCACCAAGTCAATCTGGACTTTGATTCTAATGGTCCCTTAGTCTAGTTCAATAGACTACACAATCATGGGGAAGACTGCTGACTCGACAGACATTGACAAATAAATGATTTTATTTAAAGCGTAACCACCGTTTACATTATTCAATAAAAATTTACAGCAAGTGCTTTTAATAAACTTTCAAATCTACTTCATTAGAAAATTCTGGTTGAAAACCATTCATAAACTTTCCACAAGGTGTCCCCACTACACTGTGTGTGTGAAGCAGACATATGTTTATTCTCACTCAGATCTGTGTTCACAGTGAATATGGACATATAACCATATAAGGAAAAGGGGCATGGCCTACACTCCTGACTGCAGCTGGTGAGGAAACAATGTATCAGATTAGCTCAGCCTACAGCACAGTTGTTAAGCAATGTCAGAGTGGCAAGGTCACTGCAAACTCCTCAGAAGCTTGTGCCAAGGAAAGATCTGTCATCTGGCTCCACACAGCTCAATTAGGATCTCTGTTAACCCTTTCTCTGCTGTTACATTGCACTGTTCACTATCATCATGCTACCAGAAGCTGTGGAAATACACACAGTGCTGGCAGATGCTGGCCATGCCCACACTGCCATAAAATGCAGTTTTTAAAAGAGCACAGAAAAATGTGATGAAATAAGTCATATAGCACAAAAAAGCATTATTTTAGCTATGTTACCCATCTTAAATAACAGTATTATTTTTGTGTTTTCTTCAATGAAATGACATCTATACTTTAAATATTTACTCAAAGGATTGCTAATGTACGGGTCTCAAAGAACTGAACATTATCAATCTGGGCTTCATGACAAGCTGTCAATACTCAGCTGTCATTAACCCTAATATTACCCCAATGTCATCGCACCAGGGGATTAGGAAGAGTTGGGTAAAGCACCAGGAACTGGCACCTCAAATGAATGAGCCAATTTCTGGGGCAGTTGCGGGCTGCTATTCCTACCTTGGTGGGGGTAATAACTATATGCCTCCCCAGGCTGAGAATACCAACCCCCATCTGTGTGCTTTATTTTCATTGAGCCCAAATGAGACTCACCCGCTATCAATCCTGTGAGTAAATAGCTAAAAAACACAACACACAGGGAAAAATACTTTATGAAATATAACACACAGACAACCTCATTTTCCCATTTATTTCCCCACACATACCCTCCAACAATAATCCACAAAGATGGTCCCACAAAACACACAATCCTGGCTCTGCTTCATCCAGAGGCAACAGCGAGGGAACAAACATTTCGCTGCAGTCTCTGCGATCACACTGACTGCCACAAGGAGCGGTGATGTCACACACTGAGTCACTGAGAGTTCCCATGGCAGTGAACTGAGGTGACCCAACTGCTAGGGGAAGATGGGTAACGTGCCAGGAATTGATGCGTCTTATGAATGTACGAATTTCTGAGGTGGCTGCTATTCATACACTGGGGGAGGGCAATACCTACGTACCTCCCCAGGGTGAGAATACCAACTCAGTACGACTAGAGGTTCACATCGCGTCTTCATATGCTAGATGGCTTCAATCTAGGGACTGCGAACCCGGTTAGAAGACCATAATCTCAGCCTGGGAATTTCAATTCCGGCTGCCAGGATGTTATTGTGTTTCATACTCTGCATGGCCTCAATCTAGGAGCTGCGGGTCAGATTGGAGGAGCACTAAAACTAGATTATTTTATGTAGGAGCTCAGCCTAGGAGTCGGCTGGAATATCAGAGACTACGTAAGGAAGATACCCTGGTTGGGACAATTCGGTCACCTGGCTATAGACATTTCTGAGCTCGGTCAGCTTCCTAAGCTTGTTGCTATTCCTTTCTTGGTGGGTGCCCACCGAAAGTGGGGGGCTGCTGGATTGGAGTAAGTGGCCCTGGAAGTCCCGAAGACATGAACATTCTAATCCCTGGTGAGCCAGCGGAAGGGTGAGACTGTTGTCTGTTACATTGTGTGTTTTGCTTGTTATATGTTATGTGCCCTTGACTGTTGGGGATCCAATAAAGCCTTACCATTGTGTGGTTCCCTCACCCTGTGATGTCTGAATGGTGACCCACCCATGGTTAGGGAGTTCGGGCGTTCAGTTGGGATGAGCCCTGGTCCATGCTGTCTTTTTAAAGGCAGCCAGGCCAGCGGACGAGAACACCCACTGACCCCCATGTCTCCACAATTGGTGGCAGCTGAGGGATACTAATCAGCCTCGTTTATCCAGTAGAGCTTCAGGGGACTGGTGTTTGTGAATACCGTCCAAGGGCTCCACAACCAGGAAGGCATATAGGCATACCCTGCAGGTCATAGGTGAGGCATACAGGTTTTGGACACTGCCATGTCCAACCCCACCAGCTAAGCCATGGGACGAGGACTGGAGAAGAGATATGGCATCAGCATTAGATGGGTGCTATAGGAGCTGTAGCAGATACAAATAATTGAATACAGGAGCACTGATATTTGGTCAGAATTGATCTAGATATTGGTTCTTTGGGATGCCCAGAAGGATGCGGAGGATGATGAGGACCACGCCGATATTGACCCAGAGGATTTAAACTGTGCAACATCATGGATCCAGTGACAATCAGGAATCAACCTGGTCCCAAGAAGCCCAAACCAAGATGTTGTTGGTTGCATTGGGGTCCAACTCCTCAAAGGAGGAGTTCTGGAATTTGTTTATGGCATTTCAGCTGCAATACTGCTCGCACCAGTCACTCGAGAAGGATTATCTTGCTACCCAGCAGAAGCCCCAACTGGACAAAGGTGTACGAACAGGACCTGTGAATTGCCCAATCCACAGTGCTGGTATCCATGTGGGACATATGGATAATGATTGTCTCCAAAGCCAGGGCCCCAGGCCTGGAGCCCATATGGTAACCCAGCTGGGCCAGGCCACTGACGAACAGGGGACTATGAGACACTGATTCTGCCATCACCCTGGTAAGCAGAGATAGTGTTTCCACAGAAGACCATTTACTATATTCCCAATTATCTATCTCCCTGGCTGAGGATCAGGGCTCAGACATCCCTCTGGCACGTGTGCAGTTGGATGGGGGGGCTGACCAGGGAGAGGGTGAGGTGGAGCTTATAGACAGCCTCCCCACACCTGTTATTTTGGGGACTGACCAGGAAGAGGTCGATGTGAGGCTAATGGACAGCCTCCCCACACCTGTTATTGTGGAGATTGACCAGGAAGAGGTCAATGTGGGGCTTGTGGACAGCCTCCCCACACCTGTTATTTCGGGGGCTAACCGGGAGGAAGTTGAAGTGGGGCTTATGGATGGCCCCCCTTACCAGTTATTTTGAACAATGACTTGGGACAAAATCTATCCAGCCATTGTTAAACAGCCGTCACCCACATCCAAGCCAAGCAGCACCCTGATGTGGATCTTGCTGACACTCCTCCCAGTCTCCGTCACCCTCCCATGAGCCAACAACAGTGAGTAAACCTAAGCAGACTGTGGCTATTGACTGGGGGAAGATTGATAGCAAGTCGTTTATGGAAGCCCAAATCATAGATCCCACTTTACAGTTTGCAGGTTAAAGCCAGCACCACCGCTCCCTCCGTGCGTCTCTGTCAGTTCCAGCAGCCCTCCAGGATCCCCTGGGACCTCTCATGCGGGTCCCACACACTGTGAGCCTCTATTCCTGGTGCACACTTCCTCCACACAGCGAAATATCACTTCCAGTTTAGAAAAAGAGCAGGGCTGCACACAGGATAAACGTGCTCATTCCATTTATTGCATCATAGGGGTGTTACAGGTGGGGGTGCAAAGGAAGGCGAACCGGGTAGCCCCGATGGTACAACGAACGTTTCGCGCTCAGCTGGCGCTTCTGCGGGTACAATCCTCAAAGATGGGTGGGTACATTACTCATTATAAACCCACCTCTTGTGACCTCATGGTAATCAGGCAACAACATTAAACAGTGACAGTGCTAGAAAGTGCAAATGAACATTAAAATACTTTAAAAAGACCTCAAAAAGTCCTAATTGTATAGCAATGTCGCCTAATCCTATATATTCATAAATTCATAACAATCGCATACTAAGTTTAATAATTAAACCAGGGGAGAGAGAGGAGTATATAATTATAAGGGGACTTATTTCTTATAATGCATTGAATTTGCAGTAGGAAAAGCTCAAAAACCATACCTTCCATCCCTCTTACTTCTACTGCCGCTCATTAGTAACATTAATCACAGAAACACAGACAGACCATGTTTGTGGTTTAGACCAGCCGGTCCTTGTGCGCTCAGCTTTATAATCCAAGCTGCTTCTTTCTGAAGGAGTAACTGATGAACATTCCCTCCTGCTGGGGGCATTTCTACCCTTTCCAGTCCTAGAAAGCTTAAAACAGACGAGTCTCGCTTATGTTCTTTCCTCACATGCTCAATTAGCAGCCCTGCTCTTTTTCTAAACTGGAAGTGATAGATCCCACCTTAGTTCTTGTCTGCAGTATGTCTGCCGAACCTTGGGGAGGTAATTAGGGGAAGTGCATACAGTTGTGGCCAAAAGTATTGACACCCCTGCAATTCTGTCAGATAATACTCAGTTTCTTCCTGAAAATGATTGCAATCACAAATTCTTTGGTATTATTATCTTCATTTAATTTGTCTTCAATGAAAAAACACAAAAGAGAATGAAGCAAAAAGTAAAACATTGATCATTTCACACAAAACTCCAAAAATGGGCCGGACAAAAGTATTGGCGCCCTCAGCCTAATACTTGGTTGCACAACCTTTATCCAAAATAACTGCGATCACCCGCTTCCGGTAACCATCAATGAGTTTCTTACAATGCTCTGCTGGAATTTTACACCATTCTTCTTTGGCAAACTGCTCCAGGTCCCTGATATGTGAAGGGTGCCTTCTCCAAACTGCCATTGTTAGATCTCTCCACAGGTGTCTATGGGATTCAGGTCTGGACTCATTGCTGCCACCTTAGACGTCTCCAGTGCTTTCTCTCACACCATTTTCTAGAGCTTTTTGAAGTGTGTTTTGGGTCATTGTCCTGCTGGAAGACCCATGACCTCTGAGGGAGACCCAGCTTTCTCACACTGGGCCCTACATTATGCTGCACAATGTGTTAGTAGTCTTCAGACTTCATAATGCCGTGCACACGGTCAAGCAGTCCAGTGCCAGAGGCAGCAAAGCAACCCCAAAACATCAGGGAGCCTCCGCCATGTCTGACTGTAGGGAGCGTGTTCTTTTCTTTGAATGCCTCTTTTTTTCTCCTGTAAACTCTATGTTGATTGAGAAAAGAAATACCAGCGCCAGTGAAGCGGATCGTCCTTTTAATTCAGATAAAAGTACAGAGATACATCCCCAGCAGGGGGAGACACTAGACGCGTTTCGGGGAGCGGGTCCCCTTAGTCATTAGCACGTCATAACATTATACATTACATACATATATACAAATGAAAAACCTTTTGCATCTGTGCACACTCAGTTGTTAATTGATGCCGGAGTGTTAACCCTTGTTGTTCCAATCTAGGAATAACATGGGGAACTGGATAAAAAGTATGGTTATTCAAATCTATATCAACAAATTTTGGAAAACTTAATCATAAACCTGTTTATTGCACATACATAAATGTATGTATATGCAGCAGAGTTTCTTTGCTGGGCTATGCGATGTACACTTCATGAATAAATCCTATATTAATGTATTTTAATCGCATGAACCTCAGATAAGAAAACAGAGTAAGGGGGCCGTCACACGGTGAGATATCTTGCCCGATATCGTTTAAGCGATCTCCTTTTTGATCGCTTAAGCGATATCGGGCAAGATATCGTTGCATGTAATCAAGCGATTTACGATGGTAAATCGCTTGATCGTGACATCGCTGATCTGAGGTTCGGTTCTCAGATCTAGCGATGAACGATGCAACGATCTGCATCATCGTGGTGTATGACACCACGATGATCCATCTCCCAGCGACCGCGCCTATGCTGGGAGATGGTAACTATGGTACACGTCGGGTAACTAAGCGATGCGCGGCGCCTAGTTACCCGATGTGTACCATAGTAACGAGCGAGATCGCGGCTCCGCATCGCTGGTGAGTCTGTCTGTGTGACATCTCACCAGCGATGTGAGCGATATTGTAAGCGATCGCGCGTGCACGTGATCGCTTACAATATCGCTAAAGATGTCGCAGCGTGTGACGGCCCCCTATAGGAGAGAAAAAAAAAGGGGGAGGGAGGGGAGGAAGGGAAAAGATCTGATACCAGAGTGTAAAAGAGTGAGAAAAAAAAAAAAAAGGGGGAGAGGGGAGGAAAGGAAAAGATCTGATACCAGAGAGTAAAAGAGTGAGAAAAAAAAAAAGAGGGGAGGAAAGGAAAAGATCTGATACCAGAGAGTAAAAGAGTGAAAAAAAAAAGAAAAAAAAAAAGAAAAGGGGAGGAAAGGAAAAGATTTGATAACAGAAAGTAAGAGAGAAAGAGAGAAAGAAAAAAAAAATAAAATAAAAAGGGAGGGGGGGAGGGGAGGGAAGGAAAAGATCTGATACCAGAGAGTAAAAGAGTGAAGAAAAATAAAAAAAGGGGAGGGGGGAGAGGGGAGGAAAGGAAAAGATCTGATACCAGAGAGTAAAAGAGTGAAGAAAAATAAAAAAAGGGGAGGGGGGAGAGGGGAGGAAAGGAAAAGATCTGATACCAGAGAGTAAAAGAGTGAGAAAAAAAAAAATAGGGGAGGGGGGAGAGGGGAGGAAAAAAAAAGATCTGATACCAGAGAGTAAAAGAGTGAAGAAAAATAAAAATAGGGGAGGGGGGAGAAGGGAGGAAAGAAAAAGATCTGATACCAGAGTGTAAAAGAGTGAGAAAAAAAAGAAAAAAAAAGAAAAAAAAAAAGAAAAGGGGAGGAAAGGAAAAGATTTGATACCAGAGAGTAAAAGAGTGAAAAAAAAAAGAAAAAAAAGGAAAAAAAAAAAGAAAAGGGGAGGAAAGGAAAAGATCTGATAACAGAAAGTAAGAGAGAAAGAAAAAAAAAAAATAAAATAAAAAGGGAGGGGGGAGGGGAGGGAAGGAAAAGATCTGATACCAGAGAGTAAAAGAGTGAGAAAAAAAAAAAAAAAAGGGGATGGGGGAGAGGGGAGGAAAGGAAAAGATCTGATACCAGAGAGTAAAAGGGTGAGAAAAAAAAAATAGGGGAGGGGGGAGAGGGGAGGAAAGGAAAAGATCTGATACCAGAGAGTAAAAGAGTGAGAAAAAAAATAAAAAAAAGAAAAAGGGAGGGAAGGAAAGGAAAAGATCTGATAACAGAAAGTAAGAGAGAAAGAGAGAAAGAAAAAAAAAAATAAAATAAAAAGGGAGGGGGGGAGGGGAGGGAAGGAAAAGATCTTATAACAGAGAGTAAAAGAGTGAAGAAAAATAAAAAAAAATAAAATAAAAAAAAACATCCTCCTTTAACACAGGTATATGTGTTTTAGGCATGATAAAAATTAGATTAATTTACATTACAAAACCACATGTAAATATGCATGTGTTTTATCATCAATAAAAATACAGCAGATCACTTCTATAATTTAAGCCCTGTGGGAAGCGTGAGTCAAGTTTTAATATCCACAGTTTTTCCTTATCATGCAGTAGTTTTTCTCTGTCTCCCCCACCATATGGACGGGGCACTTTTTCTATGGCTCTGATTTTCAATGAACTCAGATTATCCGCATGTACGTCCTTAAAGTGCCTAGAGAGACCAGATATGCCAGAGTTGATGGTTTCTGGGGCGGATTTGGCTGCACATAAGTGTTCAGACATCCTGATTTTCAACATGCGGGTTGTGCAACCAATGTAATATTTATTGCAACTATCACATGTGGCCATATAGACCACATGTGTACTGTTGCAATTCAGATGTACATTTATTTGGTAGTTTTTAGTTTTCATGCGATTAAAATACATTAATATATGATTTATTCATGAAGTGTACATCGCATAGCCCAGCAAAGAAACTCTGCTGCATATACATACATTTATGTATGTGCAATAAACAGGTATATGATTACGTTTTCCAAACTTTGTTGATATAGATTTGAATAACCATACTTTTTAGCCAGTTCACCATGTTATCCCTAGATTGGAACAACAAGGGTTAACACTCCGGCATCAATTAACAACTGAGTGTGCACAGATGCAAAAGGTTTTTCATTTGTATATATGTATGTAATGTTTAATGTTATGACGTGCTAATGACTAAGGGCACCTGCTCCCCGAAACGCGTCTAGTGTCTCCCCCTGCTGGGGATGTATCTCTGTACTTTTAATCTGAATTAAAAGGATGATCTGCTTATCTGGCACTGGTTTTTCTTTTCTCAATATAACTTTGAATGGTTGAGCTAAAAATACCAGCAGCCCCGGAGCCCAGTGAGTATCAGGTGGTAGAGTGATTCCTCTTCCTCTTTCCTAGAATTAACACAACTCTATGTTGATGCCTTTGCCCATAAAGCTCTACTTTTGTCTCATCTGACCAGAGAACATTCTCCCAAAACGTTCTAGCCTTTCTCAGGTAAGTTTTGGCACGGTCCAGTGCCAGAGGCAGCAAAGCAACCCCAAAACATCAGGGAGCCTCCGCCATGTCTGACTGTAGGGAGCGTGTTCTTTTCTTTGAATGCCTCTTTTTTTCTCCTGTAAACTCTATGTTGATGCCTTTGCCCATAAATCTCTACTTCTGTCTCATCTGACCAGAGAACATTCTTCCAAAACATTTTAGGCTTTCTCAGGTAAGTTTTGGCAAACTCCAGCCTGGCTTTTTTATGTCTCGGGGTAAGAAGTGGGGTCTTCCTGGGTCTCCTACCATACAGTCCCTTTTCATTCAGACGCCGACGGATAGTACGGGTTGACACTGTTGTACCCTCGGACTGCAGGGCAGCTTGAACTTGTTTGGATGTTAGTCGAGGTTCTTTATCCACCATCCGCACAATCTTGCATTGAAATCTCTCGTCAATTTTTCTTTTCCGTCCACATCTAGGGAGGTTAGCCACAGTGCCATGGGCTTTACACTTCTTGATGACACTGCGCACGGTAGACACAGGAACATTCAGGTCTTTGGAGATGGACTTGTAGCCTTGAGATTGCTCATGCTTCCTCACAATTTGGTTTCTCAAGTCCTCAGACAGTTCTTTGGTCTTCTTTCTTTTCTCCATGCTCAATGTGGTACACACAAGGACACAGGACAGAGGTTGAGTCAACTTTAATCCATGTCAACTGGCTGCAAGTGTGATTTAGTTATTGCCAACACCTGTTAGGTGCCACAGGTAAGTTACAGGTGCTGTTAATTACACACATTACAGAAGCATCACATAATTTTTCTAACAGTGCCAATACTTTTGTCCCCCCCTTTTTTATGTTTGGTGGAATTAGATCCAATTTGGCTTTAGGACAATTAATTTTGTGTTTTTTTTTCATTGAAGACAAATTAAATGTAGATAATAATACCAAAGAATTTGTGATTGCAATCATTGTCAGGAAGAAACTGAGTATTATCTGACAGAATTGCAGGGGTGTCAATACTTATGGCCACAACTGTAAAACCCTCAAAACCCTCACGGTGGCCCTGATCCATTCCAGTCTTGATTACTGTAATTCTTTATTACCGTAGTTGGCCTCCCCCTCAGTAAGCTTCCTCCTGTCCAGTCCATCCTTAATGCAGCAGGCAGGATCACCTATCTAGCTAACCGCTACTTAGACATTTCAACTCTATGCCAGTCACTGCACTGGCTGCCTATACACTATAGGATCCAATTCAAACTGCTTATTCTCACCCACAAAGCTCTTCACAGTGCGGCACTCCCCTACATCTCCTCCGTCATCTCTGTCTATCACCCACCCGTCCTCTTTGCTCTGGAAGCGACTTCAGACTCACTTCTGCATTAATCCGAACCTCCCATTCCCAACTCCAAGACTTCTCTCGAGCTGCACCAATTCTCTGGAATGCTCTATCTCAAGAAATTAAGACATCCACAACTTACACATATACAGGCGCTCCCTAAAAACACATCTTTTTAGGGCGGCCTATTATTTCCCCTAATTGTAGACATTTAGACATAGGGTCTTCAATATTGCTCTGAACATAATTTCTCTATCATATTCCACCAGCCCCAATAGCTCTACACAGATTGGCTGGTGGCCACTCATGCAGCTCTTATCTACTCCCCATCCCCTCAGATTGGCTGGACCATCATTGTAAATAAGCCCCTGTACTTTATGTCACCCCTCCTCATTGTTGGATTGTAAGCTTTTACATGCAGCATCGTCATTATTTTTGCTTAATTACCGTATATACTCGTGTATAAGCCGACCCGTGTATAAGCCGACCCCCCTACTTTTGCCCCCAAAACCTGGGAAAATCTATTGACTCGTGTATAAGCCGAGGGTGGACCCTAGCACAAGTATACAGCCCCCAGCAGTGTGGTATACACCAGTCCCAGAGGTAGATACAGCAGCCCCAGTGGTAGTATACACGCAGCCCCAGTAGTATATACAGCCCCAGTGGTAGTATATACAGCCCCAGTGGTAGTATACAGGGCCCCAGAGGTATATAGCAGCCCCAGTGGTAGTATACAGTGCCCCAGAGGTATATAGCAGCCCCAGTGGTAGTATACAGGGCCCCAGAGGTATATAGCAGCCCCAGTGGTAGTATACAGTGCCCCAGAGGTATATAGCAGCCCCAGTGGTAGTATACAGGGCCCCAGAGGTATATAGCAGCCCCAGTGGTAGTATACAGTGCCCCAGAGGTATATAGCAGCCCCAGTGGTAGTATACAGGGCCCCAGAGGTATATAGCAGCCCCAGTGGTAGTATACAGGGCCCCAGAGGTATATAGCAGCCCCAGTGGTAGTATACAGTGCCCCAGAGGTATATAGCAGCCCCAGTGGTAGTATACAGGGCCCCAGAGGTATATAGCAGCCCCAGTGGTAGTATACAGTGCCCCAGAGGTATATAGCAGCCCCAGTGGTAGTATACAGGGCCCCAGAGGTATATAGCAGCCCCAGTGGTAGTATACAGTGCCCAGAGGTATATAGCAGCCCCAGTGGTAGTATACAGGGCCCCAGAGGTATATAGCAGCCCCAGTGGTAGTATACAGTGCCCCAGAGGTATATAGCAGCCCCAGCGGTAGTATACAGGCAGCCCCAGTAATGCAGGGCCCCCCCAGGGTCTCTCCGGTCACCTGTAAAGCAAGCTATACTTATCAGTGTCCCGCTCGCACCCGCCGCTGCCGGCATCCACGATCCTCCATCTTCATGCGACTCCTCTTCCTGTTTCCTGTGCGCGTCGCCGGGAATGACGTCATTGCCGGCGACGCGCACAGAAACAGGAAGAGGAGTCGCATGAAGATGGAGGATCGTGGATGTCGGCAGCGGCGGGTGCGAGCGGGACACTGATAAGTATAGCTTGCTTTACAGGTGACCGGAGAGACCCTGGGGGGGCCCTGCATTACTGGGGATGCGGGGGCTGCTGTATACCGATGTATACATCGGTATGTACCGATGTATACAGCACTGACTCGCGTATAAGCCGAGGGGGGTACTTTTCAGCCCAATTTTTGGGCTGAAAAACTCGGCTTATACGCGAGTATATACGGTATTGTACTTTTTTATAATTGTTTCTCATAACTCTCTGTCTACGAAGCTGTGAATTGTAAAGTGCTACCAAACATTTTGGCGCTGTATAAATAAAGATTATTATTAATGTATGGGGGCCAGATCAGTGGGCAATATGACTGTATGGGGCAGATAGCTGGGCAATATGAATGTATGGGGCAGATAGGTGGGTAATATGAATGTATGGGGCAGATAGGTGGGTAATATGAATGTATGGGGCAGATAGGTGGGTAATATGAATGTATGGGGCAGATAGGTGGGTAATATGAATGTATGGGGCAGATAGGTGGAGAATATGAATGTATGGGGCAGATAGGTGGGTAATATGAATGTATGGGGCAGATAGGTGGGTAATATGAATGTATGGGGCAGATAGGTGGGTAATATGAATGTATGGGGCAGATAGGTGGGTAATATGAATGTATGGGGCAGATAGGTGGGTAATATGAATGTATGGGGCAGATAGGTGGGTAATATGAATGTATGGGGGCAGATGGTGGGTAATATGAATGTATGGGGCAGATAGGTGGGTAATATGAGTGTATGGGGAAGATAAATGGGCAATATGAATGTATGGGGGCAGATAGGTGGGGAATATGAATGTATGGGGCAGATAGGTGGGTAATATGAGTGTATGGGGTAGATAGGTGGGTAATATGAATGTATGGGGCAGATAGTTGGGCAATATGAATGTATGGGGCAGATAGGTGGGTAATATGAATGTATGGGGCAGATAGGTGGGGAATATGAATGTATGGGGCAGATAGGTGGGGCATATGAATGTATGGGGCAGATAGGTGGGGAATATGAATGTATGGGGCAGATAGGTGGGGAATATGAATGTATGGGGCAGATAGGTGGGTAATATGAATGTATGGGGCAGATAGGTGGGTAATATGAATGTATGGGGCAGATAGGTGGGCAATATGAATGTATGGGGCAGATAGGTGGGTAATATGAATGTATGGGGCAGATAGGTCGGTAATATGAATGTATGGGGCAGATAGGTGGGTAATATGAATGTATGGGGCAGATAGGTGGGTAATATGGATGTATGGGGCAGATAGGTGGGTAATATGAATGTATGGGCCAGATAGGTGGGCAATATGAATGTATGGGGGCAGATAGGGGGTAATATGAATGTATGGGGGCAGATAGGGTGGGTAATATGACTGTATGGGGCAGATAGGGGGGTAATATGAATGTATGGGGCAGATAGGTGGGTAATATGAATGTATGGGGCAGATAGGTGGGTAATATGACTGTATGGGGCAGATAGGTGGGTAATATGAATGTATGGGGCAGATAGGTGGGTAATATGACTGTATGGGGCAGATAGGTGGGTAATATGAATGTATGGGGCAGATAGGTGGGTAATATGAATGTATGGGGCAGATAGGTGGGTAATATGACTGTATGGGGCAGATAGGGGGGTAATATGAATGTATGGGGGCAGATAGGTGGGTAATATGAATGTATGGGGCAGATAGGTGGGTAATATGAATGTATGGGGCAGATAGGGGGTTAATATGAATGTATGGGGCAGATAGGTGGGTAATATGACTGTATGGGGCAGATAGGTGGGTAATATGAATGTATGGGGCAGATAGGTGGGTAATATGAATGTATGGGGCAGATAGGGGGGTAATATGAATGTATGGGGGCAGATAGGTGGGTAATATGAATGTATGGGGCAGATAGGTGGGTAATATGAATGTATGGGGCAGATAGGTGGGTAATATGAATGTATGGGGCAGATAGGTGGGTAATATGAATGTATGGGGCAGATAGGGGGGTAATATGAATGTATGGGGCAGATAGGTGGGTAATATGAATGTATGGGGCAGATAGGTGGGTAATATGAATGTATGGGGCAGATAGGGGGGTAATAACACTAACACACACACACACACTGGTGTCAGTGATATATGAGACATCGAGACTGGAGCTGATCATGTGACCCTGACTCCTCCCCTCATGTGACATCATCACAGGTCCTGTCAGCACATTCAGGTCTCTACAATCTCCTGATTGACCATCAAGGATGGATGTGGACAGGGACAAGATGGCGGAGAGGATCTTACCCCTCACCCTAGAGATCCTCTTCCTGGTTACTGGAGAGGTGAGAGATGTCACATGACCTGATTCTTCTCTATGGACAGAGCTGGAGATTGATGAATGTCTCCTCTCCATCCTCAGGATTACACAGTGGTGAAGAGCTGTAGAGGGCGCTGTCAGGAGCCTGGACAGTGTGAGGAGGGAAGAGCCCGGGGCCCGGGGCCCCCACCTCACCCCCTGATACATGACCAGAGGATCCGACAACTCACCTACAAGATGATTGAGCTGCTGACCGGAGAGGTGACTGCTGGGACATTATACAGCACCGGAGAGGTGACTGCTGGGACATTATACAGCACCGGAGAGGTGACTGCTGGGACATTATACAGCACCGGAGAGGTGACTGCTGGGACATTATACAGCACCGGAGAGGTGACTGCTGGGACATTATACAGCACCGGAGAGGTGACTGCTGGGACATTATACAGCACCGGAGAGGTGTCTGCTGGGACATTATACAGCACCGGAGAGGTGACTGCTGGGACATTATACAGCACCGGAGAGGTGACTGCTGGGACATTATACAGCACCGGAGAGGTGACTGCTGGGACATTATACAGCACCGGAGAGGTGACTGCTGGGACATTATACAGCACCGGAGAGGTGACTGCTGGGACATTATACAGCACCGGAGAGGTGACTGCTGGGACATTATACAGCACCGGAGAGGTGACTGCTGGGACATTATACAGCACCGGAGAGGTGACTGCTGGGACATTATACAGCACCGGAGAGGTGACTGCTGGGACATTATACAGCACCGGAGAGGTGACTGCTGGGACATTATACAGCACCGGAGAGGTGACTGCTGGGACATTATACAGGACAGCACCGGAGAGGTGACTGCTGGGACATTATACAGCACCGGAGAGGTGACTGCTGGGACATTATACAGGACAGCACCGGAGAGGTGACTGCTGGGACATTATACAGGACAGCACCGGAGAGGTGACTGCTGGGACATTATACAGGACAGCACCGGAGAGGTGACTGCTGGGACATTATACAGCATCGGAGAGGTGACTGCTGGGACATTATACAGCACCGGAGAGGTGACTGCTGGGACATTATACAGGACAGCACCGGAGAGGTGACTGCTGGGACATTATACAGGACCGGAGAGGTGACTGCTGGGACATTATACAGCACCGGAGAGGTGACTGCTGGGACATTATACAGCACCGGAGAGGTGACTGCTGGGACATTATACAGCACCGGAGAGGTGACTGCTGGGACATTATACAGCACCGGAGAGGTGACTGCTGGGACATTATACAGCACCGGAGAGGTGACTGCTGGGACATTATACAGCACCGGAGAGGTGACTGCTGGGACATTATACAGCACCGGAGAGGTGACTGCTGGGACATTATACAGCACCGGAGAGGTGACTGCTGGGACATTATACAGGACAGCACCGGAGAGGTGACTGCTGGGACATTATACAGCACCGGAGAGGTGACTGCTGGGACATTATACAGGACAGCACCGGAGAGGTGACTGCTGGGACATTATACAGGACAGCACCGGAGAGGTGACTGCTGGGACATTATACAGGACAGCACCGGAGAGGTGACTGCTGGGACATTATACAGCATCGGAGAGGTGACTGCTGGGACATTATACAGCACGCGAGAGGTGACTGCTGGGACATTATACAGGACAGCACCGGAGAGGTGACTGCTGGGACATTATACAGGACCGGAGAGGTGACTGCTGGGACATTATACAGCACCGGAGAGGTGACTGCTGGGACATTATACAGCACCGGAGAGGTGACTGCTGGGACATTATACAGGACAGCACCGGAGAGGTGACTGCTGGGACATTATACAGCACCGGAGAGGTGACTGCTGGGACATTATACAGCACCGGAGAGGTGACTGCTGGGACATTATACAGCACCGGAGAGGTGACTGCTGGGACATTATACAGCACCGGAGAGGTGACTGCTGGGACATTATACAGGACCGGAGAGGTGACTGCTGGGACATTATACAGCACCGGAGAGGTGACTGCTGGGACATTATACAGCACCGGAGAGGTGACTGCTGGGACATTATACAGGACAGCACCGGAGAGGTGACTGCTGGGACATTATACAGCACCGGAGAGGTGACTGCTGGGACATTATACAGGACAGCACCGGAGAGGTGACTGCTGGGACATTATACAGCACCAGAGAGGTGACTGCTGGGACATTATACAGCACCGGAAAGGTGACTGCTGGGACATTATACAGCACCGGAGAGGTGACTGCTGGGACATTATACAGCACCAGAGAGGTGACTGCTGGGACATTATACAGCACCGGAGAGGTGACTGCTGGGACATTATACAGCACCGGAGAGGTGACTGCTGGGACATTATACAGCACCGGAGAGGTGACTGCTGGGATATTATACAGCACCGGAGAGGTGACTGCTGGGACATTATACAGCACTGGAGAGGTGACTGCTGGGACATTATACAGCACCGGAGAGTTGACTGCTGGGACATTATACAGCACCGGAGAGGTGTCTGCTGGGACATTATACAGCACCGGAGAGGTGACTGCTGGGACATTATACAGGACCGGAGAGGTGACTGCTGGGACATTATACAGCACCAGAGAGGTGACTGCTGGGACATTATACAGCACCAGAGAGGTGACTGCTGGGACATTATACAGCACCGGAGAGGTGACTGCTGGGACATTATACAGGACAGCACTGGAGAGGTGACTGCTGGGACATTATACTGGACAGCACTGGAGGATTCCAGGTGATCAGTGGAGAGGTGACTGCTGGGACATTATACAGCACCGGAGAGGTGACTCCTGGGACATTATACAGGACAGCACTGGAGGATTCCGGGTGATCAGTGGAGAGGTGACTGCTGGGACATTATACAGCACCGGAGAGGTGACTGCTGGGACATTATACAGGACAGCACCGGAGAGGTGACTGCTGGGACATTATACAGGACAGCACCGGAGAGGTGACTGCTGGGACATTATACAGCACCGGAGAGGTGACTGCTGGGACATTATACAGCACCGGAGAGGTGACTGCTGGGACATTATACAGGACAGCACCGGAGAGGTGACTGCTGGGACATCATACAGGACAGCACCGGAGAGGTGACTGCTGGGACATTATACAGGACAGCACTGGAGGATTCTGGGTGATGACTGGAGAGGTGACTGCTGGGACATTATACAGGACAGCACTGGAGGATTCTGGGTGATGAGCGGAGAGGTGAGTGCTGGGACATTATACAGGACAGCACTGGAGAATTCTGGGTGATGAGCAGAGAGGTGACTGCTGGGACATTATACAGGACAGCATTGGAGGATTCTGGGTGATGTTGGTATCATTGTGTGTCAGGTTCCTATAAGGTGTCAGGACGTCGCTGTCTTTCTCTCCATGGAGGAGTGGGAGTATTTAGAAGGACACAGAGATCTGTACAAGGACATAGTCATGATGGAGGATCCTCTCACATCACCAGGTAATAGGACTAAATACACCCGGCCTATAATGATCTGTATGTAAAGAATGAATTCAGTCCTGTATGTGTCTCCTCCAGGTCTATCCAGTAAGAGGACAACACCAGAGAGATGTCCCCGTCCTCTTCTCCCACAGGACTGTAAAGAAGAAGATCCCGATGTTCCTCCGGATGATCAGGTAGATGGAGAGAAGGTGTGATGGATAGTATTGAGCGAGTGTAATGGTTACTATTCGCTATTCACACACATAGTACGGTATTTGGGTTACTCATTACATTGTAAGTATTTGTGTACTCGCCTCCCTGTACTCAGATGTCCCACGCAGCAGTTTTGGCGCCTGATTTGCGGCCACTAAACATGCCGGGCTTCTAACCAATCACAGTAATTCCGCAGCCATCTTGGTTGTAGCATTACTGTGATTGGCTGGCCACGCAGCATCATAGGGTCTATATCAGCTCTGCTGCTGCCATTTTGCGCACAATGCATCCGGAGCCAGCATTGTAGTAGCATAGGCAGAGATCGCTCAGCTGCTAGGGAGAGTGTTTAGGCCTCTTGGTAACACAAAAGCCCTTTTCAGGGCTACCTGCAGTGTATACTAGGTCAGTGTAGATTAGGTAGGGAGAGATATTCCAGCAGGGACAGAGTTTAAAGGAGACGCTCACTAGCTCCATAATACCAGAATACCATAGATCTTTTCAGAACTGAAACCATTGAACAAGGTCACAATCCAGTGAGGGAGAGATTGTGGAATAGGTAGTATGGTGATGTGACCCATGGCCGGTATACATCACGTGGACTTGCAGCACAGGAGCTTGTTCACATGAGCCTGTGTGAGTGCTGCAAGATTTGAAAGATAGATGAGACCAATGAGTGGCCGAAGGAAAGCAATGTGTGCTGATTACTGACAGCCCAGGTGTGGGTGTGTCAGGTGAGTGTGGCGAGCAGGACTTAACCTGCCAGGTGTCTGTGTGAGAGGCAGACTAGAGACGATGGGAACTCCGTGTTGTGCAGACCACTTAGATGTAAGGTCAGAGGCGATCCATCCCTTTGGGATAAGAGGGAAGCCTGCCCATCTCCATGCGGGAGGCCCCTGACCCTCTGATGCTTGTATACCAGCCGGTGGCCATGAACGGGTTGTGATGGCTCCTAGAGCTGGGGAACCGTGGCTGACCCAGGAGGGCGCTGGTCTGGACGTGGGGTGAAACACGTCCGGGCGGAGCCCTTGGGGGACACCTGGGGTACCCGAGAGCTCAGGTTACTAAACCCAGTTCAGTGCCCGTGAAGGTAGCAGTCCATGTATGCGATGGTGAACTGAGTGCGATATGTGTGCCAGGCGGGCATAGCCGCCATTGGGTCCGACTAGGTCAGTGATGGCTAACCTATGACACGCGTGTCAGCAGTGACACGCCGAGGCGTTTCTGCTGACACACGTCATGGCTCAGTTTCCCCCTCCACCCGCCGCCGATAACATAATTCACTCTGCTGCATTACTGTGCCGCCTTGTTCCGCCTTCAGATGCTGACACTGTGATTGCATGCAGTCAGTGTCAATCACAGCAACCGCATCCGGAGGCGGGATAATGACACTTTGATTGCCATCTTCATTCTGTGCCGCCCATGTCCTGTCTCCGGATGCTGGTGCTGTGATTGACACTGACTGCATGCAATCACAGTTTCAGCACAGCATTTGAAGGTGAGACAATGGCGGCATGGTAATGTAGCAGAGCTGATTATGTTATCATCGTCAGGCTGCTGACACTTTCAGCATGAAGAGGAACGAGGGATAGGTGAGTTATATTGTTTATTATTTTTGTGTGTGCACCAGGATAAGGGCCATATCCAGGATGGGGGGTAATGTGCCAGGATGGGGGGTGCTATATCCCAGTGTGGGGGGCTATATCCAGGAAAAGGGACTATATACCAGGATAGGGGGTGCTATATCCCAGCATAGGGGCTATATACCAGGGTGGGGGCCATATCCAGGATGGATTGTAATGTACCAGGATGGGGGCTATATCCAGTATAAGGGACTATATAACAGAATGGGGGCCATATCCAGGATAGGGGGTAATGTACCAGGATGGGAGGGTGCTATATTCCAGTGTGGGGGCTATATTCAGGATCAGAGGCTATATACAAGAAAATAGGGCCATATCCAGAATGGGGGGGGGGGGGTGCTATATCCCAAAGTGGGGGCTATATCCTGGATAAGGGGCCTATATACCAGAATGGGGGCCATATCCAGGATACCTTTTTGTTATTGCAGCTACAAATATTACAAAATTATGGGTTTTTCTCAAAGTGACACACCACACGAGTTATACTTGTTTTTTCGGTGAATTTTGACACACCGAGCTCAAAAGGTTGACCATCACTGGACTAGGTAGTCGGTAAAGTGCCCGTTATCTATGTGTGCATGTGTATGGGCCTAAGTACGCTGCCGTCCATGGATGTGGTATGATGGACGGGAGGTACACGTGTGATGAGGAGTGAGGCGGGCGTAGCCGCCATGATGTTGATATATTTGTGTGAATAGCCCTACGGGAGGTGAAGGTGATGGATCACCAGGGCGTATGCAAAAGTACCCTGGGTGATGGATGTGTAGTGTATTGTGACTCATGATGGCTGATGCAGAAAGGGCCGTGCATGAGGTAACGGGTTGAGCTAAGAGGTAGAGATTCTCTGTGATAAGGAGTGATGTAATGTGGGACTGACCATTAGGTCGAGCAGGGTCCCGGGGGATAAGGGTTGATGGTACAATGTAGGTGAAGACTCCCTAGGGGTAGGTTGAGGAACCACTGTTTTTAACCGTGAACATATGATAGCCGTTTATTACAGACCATAAACTGCTCACATCACATGTAACACATAGCACACTCACATATGAACAGTTCACAACATGACCTTACAAATAACAGTACACGATATTGCACATATATACCTCTGTTTAAGGCTTATATACCCGGGAGCATGGATTACCGCTCCATTGAACACAAAGAGCACCAATCATGGCTCCCTAAGGCGGTTATGGCCACCTTGCCTTATTTCACACACACGGTTATCAACGGCATCTTTAGAACATTACATACGGCCCCAAGGGCGGTAACTAGATCCACAGATCAGTCTATACCACATTAACTTGATCACAGAGACCCCCATAGTTACAGGGCAGAACCCCCATACAAGACCTTCGTAGTCCCAGGGCACGGTATGTGTCCCCACTTTATGGAACATACATGCCGTCTCAACCCTGTTCACACAGGTTGCGCGGTCTCGTACAGCCTTCACATTCACACAAGGTTAACGGCACCATATTATGACATTATCGTCAGTCCTAATGGCAGCTATGACCACCTGGCCCTTGAGCCGTACTCGGTCTCTCCCATGCTATATAACATCCATACGGGCTCCGGCCTGATAGGGCTTCTACACACACCGCATGTGGTCCATCATAATCCATCCATGGACCAAATACATACCCACACTGACACAGTCCATCCTAACACATCCACGGACTGCTGCCCTTTTCGTTAGTATCACCCATCGGGAAATCTTGCTCCATAGCCACATGGTGGGCATTCAAAGCTTCCTACTTGAGATTATGCCATGATTTTTTCAGCAGACACAGCAATGGCATGGGTACGCTGATAATAGCCTGACAGATCCCCACTCACAAGCTGGATGCACTACTCAAAGATCTCAAGAACTTCACAGATGTCAGCGATCCGCAATCAATTGACAGTTGTTATGTGTGGTGGCTGAGTCTCAGTGTAACGGCCATGTCGTTATTCTTAAGGCAGTGGTTTCAGTTCCAAATGTACACACTGTGTGCAGAATTATTAGGCAAATGAGTATTCTGATCCCATGATACTTTTTATCCATGTTGTCCTACTCCAAGCTGTATAGGTTGAGAGCCAACTACCAATGAAGTAAATCAGGTGATGGCGTCTCTGTAATGAGGAGGGGAGTGGTGTAAGGACATCAACACCCTATATAAGGTGTGCTTAATTATTAGGCAAATGCCTTTCCTTAGGCAAAATGGGTCAGAAGAGAGATGTGACGGCTCTGAAAAGTCCACAATTGTGAGATGTCTTGCAGAGGGATGCAGCAGTCTGGAAATTGCCAAACGTCTGAAGCGTGATCACCGAACAATCAAAGTGTCAACAGGGTCGCAAGAAGCGTGAGGGCAAAAAAGGCGCAAAATAACTGCCCATGAATTGAGGAAAATCAAGCGTGAAGCTGCCAAGATGCCATTTGCCACCAGTTTTGCCATATTTCAGAGCTGCAACGTTACTGTTGTATCAGAAAGCACAAGGTGTGCCATACTCAGGGACATGGCCAAGGTAAGAGAGGCTGAAATATGACCACCTCTGAACAAGAAACATAAGATAAAACGTCAAGACTGGGCCAAGAAATATCTTAAGACTAATTTGTCCCAAGGTTTTATGGACTGATGAAATGAGAGTGACTCTTGATGGGCAGATGGATGGGCCAGAGGCTGGATCAGTAAAGGGCAGAGAGCTCCACTCCGACTCAGACGCCAGCAAGGTGGAGGTGGGGTACTGGTATGGGCTGGGATCATCAAAGATCAACTTGTGGGACCTTTTTGGGTTGAGGATAGAGTGAAGCTCAACTCCCGGACCTACTGCCAGTTTGTGGAAGACAACTTCTTCAAGCAGTGGTACAGGAAGAAGTCGGGATCGTTCAAGAAAAACATGATTTTCATGCAGGACAATGCTCCATCACATGCATCCAACTACTCCACAGCATGGCTGGCCAGTAAAGGTCTAAAAGAAGAAAAAATAATGAAGAAAAACAGAAATATACTGGGCACTGGTCTTGTTAACATAAGTCATGTGCATGTCACTCTCGTGACGATTCTGCAGTTAACCTCTGGTGTGCTGGCTATAAAATAGGCTCCCAGTTCATTGAAATACAATAGAAAAACACAGCCGCACTCACCAGGGTCGTGATCTTCACACTTTGATGTCACACGCCATTGAGGACCCGTTGAAGCGGTAATTTTAACCGCGAAACGGTAGGCCGTTGTCCGCCGTCCTGCACCCCCTCCCCTGCTATGATGTCCATGACTGTAATGTCTTGATGGAGCAATAAAGTGTGAAGAAATAATAATGACATGGCCGCCTTGTTCACCTGATCTGAACCCCATAGAGAACCTGTGGTCCTTCCTAAAATGTGAGCTCTACAGGGAGGGAAAACAGTACACCTCTGGGGACAGTGTCTGGGAGGGAAAACAATACACCTCTGGGAACAGTGTCTGGGAGGGAAAACGGCACACCTCTGGAGACAGTGTCTGGGAGGGAAAACAGCACACCTCTGGGGACAGTGTCTGGGAGGGAAAACAGTACACCTCTGGGAACAGAGTCTGGGAGGGAAAACAGTACACCTCTGGGGACAGTGTCTGGGAGGGAAAACAGTACACCTCTGGGGACAGTGTCTGGGAGGGAAAACAGTACACCTCTGGGGACAGTGTCTGGGAGGGAAAACAGTACACCTCTGGGAACAGTGTCTGGAGGCTGTGGTGGCTGCTGCACGCAATGTGGATCGTAAACAGATCAAGCCACTGACACAGTCTATGGATGGAGGCTGCTGAGGGTCATCATAAAGAAAGGTGGCTACATTGGGCACTCATTTTTTTGGGGTTTGTTTTTGCATGTCAGAAATGTTTATTTCTAAATGCAGTTATATTAGCTTACCTGGTGAAAATAAACAAGTGAGATGGGAATATATTTGGTTTTTATTAAGTTGCCTAATAATTCTGCACAGTAATAGTTACCTGCACACACAGATTCCTCCTAAGAGCCAAATCTAAAAACCCTCCAACTTCCAAAAATATTAAGCTTTGATATTTATGAGTCTTTTGGGTGATTGAGAACATAGTTGTTGATCAATAATAAAAATAATCCTCTACAATACAACTTGCCTAATAATTCTGCACACAGTGCAGAGGAGGGCCCTCCCCAATGTCTGTTACCGGGCCACCTCAGCACCCTCACCAAACTCAGGTTTCCCGACACTTGAAGGCCATCTGAAAAATTGAATTGAGGCCTCCAGAATGACCTGGAGGAGGAGGAGGTTAAAGCCCAACACCCCAATGGGTACATTGGAACTGACATGGTAAACTCCTATGGGGAATATGTATTCCGCTATCTGAGTCTCAGTGAGAGAGGGACCACCCAAATGTCTAAGGCTGCTTTCACACAGCGTTTTTCTGCAATCCGATGCTGTCCGTTGAAAATCGGACAGCATCGGATCCGATTTTGGCCCCATGTTATCCTATGGGCACGGATCGGATCGGATTTGCCCTTAGTGGCATCCGATTTTCGTCAGATCCGATTTTGTCTGTTTTTTTGCTGTGCCCAAAATCGCAGACACAGCGGGTCAAATCAGACCGAATTGTATCCGGGCCTATGGAGCGCGGGTCCGAGGAAACAGCTGATCATTCCTCGGACCCAATTTTAGTGTACTGAGCATGCTCAGTACACTAAAATCAGTCTGTGCCATCTAATTTCACTTCTGCAATGTATATTCATACATTGCAGAAGTGAAATTTAGTGAAAAGAAAGGGTTAAACATAAAAAAACTTTATCCTCACCTATCCACAAGTCCCCGGCGCTTCCAGCTGTTGTCTTCTGATCCACAGGACCTGGCGTGACGTCACAGTCACATGAACGGCTACTGTGGTAACCGGTCATGTGACTGTGACATCACGCCAAGTCCTGTGGATCAGAAGAAGACAGCTGGAAGTGCCGCGGGAGTCGTGGATAGGTGAGGATAAAGTTTTTTTTATTTTTTAAGGTCTGGCAAAGGGGAGAAAGAGGGGACAAAGAGGGGAGAAAGAGGAGGATAAAGAGGGGACAAAGAGGAGGACAAAGAGGAGGACAAAGAGGAGGACAAAGAGGGGACAAAGAGGAGGACAAAGAGGAGGACAAAGAGGGGACAAAGAGGAGGACAAAGAGGGGACAAAGAGGAGGGTAAAGAGGGGACAAAGAGGAGGACAAAGAGGAGGACAAAGAGGGGACAAAGAGGGGACAAAGAGGAGGACAAAGAGGGGACAAAGAGGAGGACAAAGAGGGGACAAAGAGGAGGACAAAGAGGAGGACAAAGAGGGGAGATAGAGGAGGACAAAGAGGGGAGAAAGAGGAGGATAAAGAGGGGACAAAGAGGAGGACAAAGAGGGGACAAAGAGGAGGACAAAGAGGAGGACAAAGAGGGGACAAAGAGGAGGACAAAGAGGGGACAAAGAGGAGGACAAAGAGGGGACAAAGAGGAGGACAAAGAGGGGACAAAGAGGAGGACAAAGAGGGGACAAAGAGGAGGACAAAGAGGGGGAGAATGAGGGGACAAAAAGGGGAGAAAGAGGAGGACAAAGAGGAGGACAAAGAGGGGGACAAAGAGGAGGACAAAGAGGGGGACAAAGAGGAGGACAAAGAGGGGGAGAATGAGGGGACAAAAAGGGGAGAAAGAGGAGGACAAAGAGTGAACAAAGAGGAGGACAAAAAGGGGAGAAAGAGGAGGACAAAGAGGGGACAAAGAGGGGGACAAAGAGGGGAGAAAGAGGAGGACAAAGAGGGGGAGAAAGAGGAGGACAAAGAGGGGACAAAGAGGGGGACAAAGAGGGGACAAAGAGGAGGACAAAGAGGGGAGAAAGAGGGGGACAAAGAGGAGGACAAAGAGGGGAGAAAGAGGGGGACAAAGAGGGGACAAAGAGGAGGACAAAGAGGGGACAAAGAGGAGGACAAAAAGGGGAGAAAGAGGAGGACAAAGAGGGGACAAAGAGGGGACAAAGAGGGAACAAAGAGGAGGACAAAGAGGGGACAAAGAGGAGGACAAAGAGGGGACAAAGAGGAGGACAAAGAGGGGAGAAAGAGGGGACAAAGAGGGGGAGAATGAGGGGACAAAAAGGGGGACAAAGAGGAGGACAAAGAAGGAACAAAGAGGAGGACAAAGAGGAGGACAAAGAGGAGGACAAAGAGGAGGACAAAGAGGAGGACAAAGAGGAGGACAAAGAGGAGGACAAAGAGGGAGCAGAGAGAGGAGGGGAGAAAGGTGACAGGAGGAGCAGGGAGAGGAGGAGAGAGGATCCAAACTGATGCTGCAAAATATTGGAATCGGATGCCTATTTGGCATCTGATTGCAGGCATCAGTTTGGATTCGTTGCTGTCTGAGGGGTCCTGCAAAAAGTCTGATCCCTTCAGACAGCAAAATAACGCTGTGTGAAAGCAGCCTAAGTCCCTCCAAAACGTACGTTATATGGCCACCCGAGGTCTCTGAGGTCAAAGATCAACATCCCTACTGGTACATAGTAGCTGGCCTTGTAAAGTGCTGGGGAATAGCTATCTAAAAATGATGTATGACAGAGGGCCCTGCCAATTGTAAACAGAACGTGTGAACAAACGCTAAAAGGGATATTTTTTGTTTCTCTGGTTTATTTGACCTTATATACAAGGGATTATGCAGGAAAAATAGTTTCTGAACCTTTTAGGCCTGTTGAATGTTATTTAGGTGAGGTCTGGTAGTTGTTCTCGTGTATCTGTAACAGCGGTGTAATACTGTGACAATCATATTCCCACAGTCAGTAATCCCTGCAGGCAGATTCTCCAGGCTCTTCCCATTCTGTCATCACTTTTCCATCCATTTCAGCTTCTTCCTCAGGCCCCCAGACCCCCTTGTAGGGTTCAGCAGGAAATGACTCGCGTTTCCCATTGACTTACATTGGACTCGCTATTTGGAACGAACAGACCATTATCACAAACTACTCGTTATGAGTATAGGGATTACCAATATTCCGGTACTCGCTCATCACTAGTCATGAGATCTCCCTGTGATGTGTAGACGGCTGTGAAGGTCTTGTCTCAGTCTTGTGTTATCCTCCAGTATTAGATGTGTTATACTTGTGTAATGAGAACGGTGGAGATGGCAGATTACAGCTGATCACTGATGGGACGTCTCCATCTGTCTGTCACTTTTATAATATTTGTTTCAGGGTGAAGAGTTGAGCCATATGGATAATACAGAGACCTATGTGAAGGTTGATGATGATCTTACAGATCACTGGCCAGGTGAGTAGTTTCCTTTGTAATTACTTATTCACTGATTGGTACCATTACATGTCCAATTTTGTAGGTTTTGGATTTTTTTATTGAATGTTTTCAATTTTTTTATATATGTCCAACAAGTTTGCACCAGAAGATAGCAAACATCAAAACTTAGGAAACGCACTCCCTCCCTCCCCCCCCCCCCTCACCCCAACTACCTTTCTCTGTCTGTCTTTTGATTACGGGATCCAATCGGGTCTTCAGAATCTCCCCAAGTTGATATCAGGGGCCTGATCTCCCCCCTAGGATTCTAAATAGATTGTGAAGTTGTGTAGAGGGAAGAGGGAAGGGATTCGGCTGCTACCACTATGACTCAGCGGACTCCCAGGCATCCAGGGCGCGGTGGACTGGCTTCTACCCAGAATAAGGAAGAAAGGAAATGCCGGTGCCTCTTCTCAATATTTTCTTCACTGCTTTATTGGGGCAAGGATTGTGTCCCACTGGGGGGGCCGTACACGCGTTTTGAGATACACCCTAAGTCATTGGGGATTTTCAGTTTCCCCAAGTCTCCCCTTAAGTCTGGGGTTAAGTACCGCTCCGTATGTTTGAACGGAAGTACCACCTCTCTAATCTTCTCCCAAGAAAGCTGTCCACTTTTCGAAGAATTTTCCGGTCGATTCAGACTTGCATCTCGCTGCTTTGAGTTTTTCCGTCTGAAGGAGCTGATTTATATCATCCAATAGCTCACAGATCGTAAGACCCTTAGTCGATAAGGATGGGCCTTTTTGCCAAGGTTCCTATATCATGTATCAACTCGTTCCCCCTCTTCTGTGGGCCACTTCGACTTTCTCCCTCCAGCTCAGGAAGGTAGTGAAAGAGCCAAAAGTTGAGGCCCAATTTTCATTTCAGACTTTTTACATTAGTAGGACCACTCCCTTCCTAAAGTTCCGCGTTTCCACACAATCCCACAACCCACGGAATAGATCTGTCTAGATCTGTCAGGGTCAGTTTGCACTTTGGGCATTCTTGGGGGTTTGGCGGGTCACCGATTCGGTGATGGCCCTATGTATTATGCCGTACTGTGTATCTGTCCATACTTCATTCATTATACATTTCTTAGACACTCCCCATCCCTGTAAGATTTTATCTTTAATCTCCGGATCATTCAACTGAAGCGCCCAACCTTTAAAAATCCATTCTGGAGTCTCGTCTAGTAGTAAAACCTCGTAATGAGCCATACAAGCGTGATACGTTCAACTCGCTTCATTCACACTCCACAAACTCATCAAATACATCCCTCTAAAGTTCTTTGGAAATGTCAGTTAAGGTACCGTTACACGGGGGATGTGGAAGCGATGCCGCGGGTGCACGCTCGCTTCCAACATTGCTGCCGTACCTGTCACACAGGCAGATGTTGTCTGTTATGCCGCGGGTGCACGCTTGCTTCCGACATCGCTACCGTACCTGTCACACAGGCAGATGTTGTCTGTTATGCCGCGGGTGCACGCTCGCTTCCAACATCGCTGCCGTACCTGTCACACAGGCAGATGTTGCCTGTTATGCCGCGGGTGCACGCTCGCTTCCGACATCGCTGCCGTACCTGTCACACAGGCAGATGTTGCCTGTTATGCCGCGGCGATATGCTGCAATGTTGCGAATAGGCGGCATTGCTGGCAACATTGCTATTGCGGTGTCACACAGTAAGATCCAGCCAAATCACTGGTCCGATATCGCCAGGTTTTCCAACAGGTTGGAAAACCTGGCAATTCACAACCTGTCCAGAAATTCGGGTGAGCGCAGAGGTCCAAAAATTTAGAGACTTTCCAGGGAAGCCCAAATTTCTTCCAGACTGAGTCACTATTGTGTATCGGAAGACCATGGAGTTCCTAATTGCCGAGTCTAAGCTGGGTAAAGGGGCATGTGGAATGTGGAATGCACGACAGTGCCCAGAGCCTGCAAAACTCAGGAATGTGTGTTGGTCCCCGTCAGCCAGTCCATGATATGACGTGTCAAGCATGCTAAATTATATCCTCTTATATCAGGGATCTTTACACCCCCAAGGGCCAACGGTAGCATCAATGTGCTCAATTTTACCCTAACCCTCTTGCCTACCCTAGGAAATTGTGAATAGGCTATATGTATCTATGTAACCTGCATACATCGGTTTGTCTGAGCAACAAAGGTACAGTCTGCAAAGGGTATAACAGTTTGGAGAAGCACATCATTTTTATTAAGTGACTCATGACCAACAAACACAATGGCAGACCTCTCCAACCATTTAGCTGTTTCTCTATTTCTTGAAACAATGTCAAGTAATTTAGACTATAAGTTGCAGCAGCTGTGCGCCCCAAGCTAATACCCAGGTAGTTAATGGATGACTTTGTCACTGGGATTCCATGTAAGTGATTTAGGCGGCTCAACCTGTCTGTTTCATATCCCACCTTCAAGAATAGTATCTCACATTTGTTTTTATTCAGCTTAAAGGGAACCAACCACCCCAAATGACCCCCCCGGACTGTTAATATGTGTCCCTACACCCAGCACACACATTTGGGGCAATCGTTTTTGCTAAAAAAACTGTTTAGTAGAAGCTAAGATATAGCTTTATAAACTTTAAAAAATGTGGCCGACTGGGTGTTACCTAGCTTGTCCTCCTGCAGTGTTCATGTGCCTGTCAGCCTCCTCTCCCCCCTCCCTTCAGTAAAGCCCTGCCCTTTCAGCCTCTCAGGTTTCAGCCTTTCAAGTGATCCTAAACCCAGAAACTGACCCCCCCGTATCTTTAGACCTGTTCCTGCACCCCCTCTTATCATTTCTAGCCATCCCTTTTGCAGAAAAAAATCGCTTTTGTAAAGTAAGAGAAAAGGTTATAATACTTTGTCCTGTGTGAGTTCTCTCTTTCTGTGCAAGCCGCAAATGCCCCGCCTGTCTGCTGCTGCCTGGTAATTATGCACGCCCCTCTCTGCTTCTAAGAGCCTGGCCGCGTCATGAAAGGGGCGGGGCTAAATCGTGTCATGCCGGAGCCCCGCCCCCTTTCATGATGCGGCCAGGCTCTTAGAAGTAGAGAGGGGCGTGCATAATTACCAGGCAGCAGCAGACAGGCGGGGCATTTGCAGCTTGCACAGAAAGAGAGAACTCACACAGGACAAAGTATTATAACCTTTTCTCTTACTTTACAAAAGTGATTTTTTCTGCAAAAGGGATGGCTAGAAATGATAAGAGGGGGTGCAGGAACAGGTCTAAAGATAAGGGGGGGTCAGTTTCTGGGTTTAGGATCACTTGAAAGGCTGAAACCTGAGAGGCTGAAAGGGCAGGGCTTTACTGAAGGGAGGGGGGAGAGGAGGCTGACAGGCACATGAACACTGCAGGAGGACAAGCTAGGTAACACCCAGTCGGCCACATTTTTTAAAGTTTATAAAGCTATATCTTAGCTTCTACTAAACAGTTTTTTTAGCAAAAACGATTGCCTCAAATGTGTGTGCTGGGTGTAGGGACACATATTAACAGTCCGGGGGGGTCATTTGGGGTGGTTGGTTCCCTTTAAAGCCTGAATAGCAGCTGAATGACTCTATGCTGCCCAGTTAACGGTTGAAGTCACTCAGCGGGTGCCTCACAAACAAAACAATATCGTCAGCGGACAGGGCTGACTTTATCTCTTGAGCTCAGATACCTAGACAGGAGTTCAATGGCCAAAATAAATAACAAAGGTGACAGTGGACACTTCTGCCTGGTGCCCTTCTTAAGGGGTAACATATCGGATAGGAAACCTGGCGTATGCGCCCTCGCTTGGGTATTTGAATATGGCGCCGGAATAAACCTGCGCATCCCTCCTTCAACATCTACGGCATCGAGGACCCTTTCTGCCATTGCCACCATACGTTATCGAAGGCATTTTTGGCGTCTAATGTGACAATGACTGGATGCCTGATGTGTCCCGGTGGTTCCTGTCTCACTATATCTATAGTCAACATTGCCTTCCTGATATTGGCCACTGCTGAGCGTCTCTTTATGAAACCAACCTGACTAGGTGAAATCAATCTGGGTAGCACCCCCATCAGGCGGTCCGCCATTATCTTCGCCATCAACTTCAAGTTTTGATTAATCAGCGAGATTGGCCGATAATTTGACGGATCATGCCAGGATTTTATCGCCATTGGGTAATAGCTTGATGTACGCGGTATTCGGCTGTTGGAAGATTGCGTCCCCGTTCATCATGCTAAGACTGGTGACACCTGTTCTTTCAAGACTTTAAATAATTCCCCTGTGAAGCCGTCAGGTCCTGGGGCTTTGCCATTGCTCAAATTCCCAATCGCTCTTTGGACTTCCTCCACCTGTACTTCCACATTTAACATATCCAATTCCTGGTCGGTTAAGTTTGGAATCACATATTTCTCTACCCAGTCACCCGCCGTGCTTCTTCCTGTCGATGTGGAGTCGTAAAGGCTTCTGTAATAGTCCCCAAGTGTCTTATTAATTTCCCTGGGGTTGGAGTGCTCCCCCTCTTTTTTTAAGTGTGGTATCAGAGTCAACGGTCTTCTACCCCTGGCTATTTGGCTAGTAGTTTTCCTGCTTTATTTCCATATTTATGAAGGTACACTTCCTTCTGGGCCCACCTCTTATGCTCTACTCTGTCCGCCCAGGAGTCGAATTGATGTTTCGCTTCAGTCCACTTCTCTTTTGATTGGGCAGAGCGGTCTGCCAAGAAGTCCATATAGGCGCCTCTCACCCTCTGACTTGCTCGTTTGTACTGTTCGTGGGTCCTTCTCTTGAATGTAAGTGCGTAGCCTACCAGTCGCCCCCTCAAAGCTGACTTTGCCGTCTCCCAGTAAAGCATATGATTGTGCCTGTGGTCCCCATTGTTGCCTCCAATTCAGTCCTCCACTCTCCTAGTATATTGTGAAAGTTCTCCTCTCTTAATGAGAATGTTGGGACTCTCCATATTATATCACTCCCTCTCGGCATTCTGTCCTGTATTTTCACGCTTACCGGGCTATGGTCTGAGATAACCAACTCCTCGCGCTCACAATTCTTGCTCACCCAAATCTCATCAATCCTTGACCACCTATTGTGGATGCGAGCAGTGCGTGAATTCTCTACAATGTGGATGCTGACTCTTTCAGGCATCTTTTAGCTGCTCCCCATTCCAGGATTTTACTGGCCGCACCACATGCAGGTTTTAACAGACCCTTAATGATCTGGGAGAACCCTGTTCACACAATCCTTCACAGTCTCTGTACTGCTGCCAGGTCCTTTCTTGGCCGGGTCCCCTTGGAAGGGCCAAGACCACGTGGCCAGGCTACACACAGCCAGCACACACACAACTTCACACAGCCCCTGCTGCTCTGAGAGACATACCCTGCTCTGAACCTGGGTTTAAACACATTCCTGGACATGAGAATGATGGAAGACCCGGCATTGAGGAAGACTCCAGCGGGTCTTACATGATCACAGAGCACAAATTCGGAGGATACATACCGGCCTTTGTATCCGACACCAGTCACTGCCTCACATCCCCGGGCTCCATCTTTTATCTTCAAGTTGGTTTGGAACCCCACTATAATATGGGCCTCTCTATCACTCAGGACCCTGCCTTCCAGCTCCTGATAGAAATGTTCCTGGTCAACATTTGGAGCATACGCATTATGAATACTAAGTGTCCCGAATGGGCCCTCGATCACCAGGCGGTTCCACCTGCCTGCATTGTCGTCCTCTTTCAGTTTGAGGCTATGTACCAGGTGTCTGCTAACTAGGGTCAGTGTACCCGCCCTTCTACTCTGGGCCGGGGAACCGTACACTGCACCTACCCATGACTTACACATCCTGAAAAAAATCTTCCCTTGTGAGGTGCGTTTCTTGCAGCATAGCCACATCAGCCCCCAAACTCTTCAATTGGCGCAACAACATTGACCTCTTACCAGGTGACTGGAGGCCCCTTGTATAACAGTATATAAGTTTAACCATCGTCCTAACTAAAATTGGCTTTGCCCGTTTTGTCCAGGAGTGACCCCTCCCATTCAGTATGACTAGAGAAGGTAGCTAATAAGACGGATTCCCCCCCCTTCTACCATCAAAGCCGATAACAGAGAATGTTAAACCCACTGTGTCTCTCCTTTCTCCAGTTTGCATATCTAAATCCATGACTTCCCTCTTCCTCCCTTCAATCCGCCTCCCTAATTTCCCCCCCCCCCCCCGTAACACGTCGAGATGAACGTCGCCACAACTTGTCTTCGGCCGCCCCATCAGAGTCACTCTGGGGAGAAGAGAAAAGGAATAAAGAGAGGGGAGGAAAGCTCTCCCTGGTACAGAGTCACAAATGCACATGGGAGGCAGGGGGGGACAAAAGAGACGTATCTCCCCCAGAATGGCTAACTTAAGATCAGCAAGTCAAGACATAACTGGCAATCATGATAGCTGGAGGCTCCCCTTTATTGCAGCGGAGTTTACAGTGTTCTACTCGGACGGCTACCGTTCATCGAAGGTTCCGTATGTTGGCCTCACTTGTGATGATCTCTCTTTCCTCAGTTCCCCTGTTCGTCTCTCCTCGTCCTGGGGTCGTGTTGCTGCTTGGAGCTCCGTGATCCCAACGCTTGATCAGGTCCGTTTGGCTCCATTGGTTTGTGCCAACTCAGTCTCGGGGACCTCGGTTATCCGATGTCGGGTGTTTTGTCGCCCCATATTGAGGGACTTCTGGATTGAGTTTGGTTCACTCGATATATGTTTTTGGGCCTTTCCATAACTAAACAGCGCTCAGCCTCTTGGTGGTCTTTGTAAAAGGCATATGACCCATACTGTCAGGGTTGTCAGGGTTGCGGGATATAGTAATTGAACGCCTTCCTCTTCTTGGTGACCTCAGTGGAGTTGTCACTAAAGACCAGAATTTTGTGTCCTCTGATCGTCAGGGGTTTTCGTCTTTCCCTGAACGCCTGTAGGAGTGCCTCCTTATGCTTATAGTCCATGTATTTTACAATGACCTGTCTAGGTCGTGTGGGTAGCGCTTGAGTCTCTCTACCAGTATTGGATGAGGCGTCTGCTCCCCCTGTGTCCCTCATAGGACCCACTCTGTGCGCTCTCTCTGCACTATATGTCTGCTTCAGGCCCAGTGCTCGAGGGAGCTCTGATTCGCATATGTTGTCCAGGTGACTCATTGGGACTGATTCAGGGAGGCCGACAAGGCGCAGGTTATTTCGTCTTGAGCGGTTCTCTAAATCGTCTATTTCGCTCCTATATAGGGAAGATGGTGTGTCACGGTCTGCGCTGCTGTCGCAATGGAATCCCAAGGGATGGATGTCTCCAAGAAGCCACAAGGAAGGCAAAGTTCCAAAGTAATGATCTCCTTTATTCACCAACGCGTTTCGGCACCTATCCTGGCACCTTCATCAGGGTGTATCGTCAGGTTATTTCGTCTCGAGCGGTTCTCTATATCGTCTATTTTGGTCTTAAAGAATTCCGTCAATTTAGTCATGTCGTCTAGACGGCTCTGCAGAGAGGACAGCACATCTTCTGAGTCCGAGATGTTTTGCTCTTTCTCTTTGATACGTGCATCGCGGCATTCAAACCTGGCCTCCATTTTACAAAGAGAGCTTTGGATAGCGTTAGCTATGATGGTTTTAATGTCACTCAGAATGTAGGCAGCCTATTCGCTTGCCAAGCATCCTGTGATCCTGAGTGTGTCTGCCTGGTGGTGATTTGTTGCCAGATTCTCTGTTCCGGGTTCTCCCCCCTCTCCTCACGACTCCTTTCTCTGTAAGGGGTTCTCCTCTGTCTACTGCTGTTGTCATCTTGTGTGCAGGAGAGGGAGCGGTGTGGCTTTAATGTGGACCTTCTAGTGAGAGCTTTATTGGAGTCATGCCCCCTGTGTGGACATGTCTCTCTCCCTCTCTCTTCATCTCTCCCCTCCATTGTGCCTCCACTTGAACTGGGGCCTTTGGGATCCTGCCCTGCGCTCTCCCCCACTGTCCCCGCTGGTGCACTCTGCCAGCAGCATCTCCTCGCGTTCCCCTTCACTGCTAATCCAGCGGTTGGCGCCATTACCCTCTCCACTGTGTCTTCCCAGACTTCCCGCGGGCTTAGCTGGACGCCTTCATTCCCAATGCTCCTCAGCAGATACCACTCCATATCCCTGTGCTGCGGCAAGCCTTTGCATGTCCCTGCGGGCTGTGGCTGGCATTGGCGGGGGAGTCAGCTAGGTTAGGAGACTGCGGTTGCTATTTCACCGCACGTCTTCCCTGGCCAGGACCGGAACCGGAAGTCCCTTTCTAGGTTTCTATTATGCATGTTCATATGCTAACTCCATTCACATATGTAAACCCAACATCACCAACAATGTCGGAAGGATCGCGGTCACGTGTCATAGCTAACGATATCGTTCACCTATACCCTAGCGCGTGACGGTACCATAAAACATAACAATCCTTGTTTTATAGGTGGAGACATTGTAGTTTTGGGGCAGCTTTGAATGCATTGTTACAGCCAGAACTGTGATTTGATCAGAGGAAATAGTTTGTGCCTCTTCTTCCTTCCACTTTTGGCTTTGACTCTTCATGTGTATTGTTCTCTGTAAGGGTATGTCCTCGCGGTCCGGTTGGACACAGCTCCTCCGGACCCGAGGGAAGCCGCGGGTGGCTGCAGGGAGACCACAGCCGCCCTGTACTCACCGTGTGCGGCGGGTGCAGGGCGGCTTCTCCCTGTAGTCACCCGATGGGAGCCGCTTCCAACTCCGCAGCATAAAATAAACATGCTGCGGAGGAGTGGACTCCCGGCAACCCGCACCGCAGCTCCAAACACGATGAGGGCGGGTTACGCATAGTGAGGATGGGATTTCTTGAAATCCCATCCACTATGCTACTACTGTACTATGCAACGTTTTGGACGCAGCGCAAAGACGCTGCGTCCAAAACACTGCGTCTCCTGATCGTGAGGATGTACCCTAAGGGCCCCTTTACACCCGGCTACATTTCTAGGGTGGCTACAGGTAACTTACTGGCTGCAGTGAAATCATGGAGACAAGGTTCTATCTTGTTGCTGTGTACAAATGGAATAATCTCTCCATGATTTCACTGCAACCAGTAAGTTACCTGTAGCCACCCTAGAAATGTAGCCGTGTGTAAAGGTACCCTAAGGGTATGTTCACACACGGCATTATTGCAATGTTTTTGCTGTCCATTTATGTACATAAAATACGAAAAAAAAATTGTTTTTTCCAGTGTTTTTGCACAAATTAAAAAACACAAGTGAAAACGATGCAAACACACTCAAAAACAGTGTCAAAAATGTGTGTACTGTAAACATCAGATTTCCCAGAAACACTTTGGTCTTTGGTTCAGTAAAAATCTGCTGTCACATATGAATTTACCCTAATATATCTATTTAGGATTGTGAAGACATTTACTAAATTCATGTTTAATCCTTACAGAAAATGACAATAACAATTCTGAGAGACGCTTCATGTTATTGGCAAATTATAAATCAGAAGATGAAGATATGAAGCAGAACTCTCCAGAAGAAAATCTCATCAGCACTAATGTAAATTCAGGATTCAGCCGTACAGAGCTAACATATAATCCACCTAATCCTGAGGATCCTTCTGCAGACCGATCTCGCATTGTTACAAATACAGACCAGAAAGGGGGCAAAAATGATTTAACAAGAAGTTCAAGTCCTCATTCACACACAATTCATACAGGGAAGAAGCCGCACTACTGTTCAGAATGTGGGAAAAGCTTTAGAACAAAATCCAATCTTGTTATACACGAAAGAAGTCACACGGGAGAGAAGCCGTACTTCTGTTCAGAATGCGGGAAAAGCTTCAGAGAGAAATCAAGTCTTGTTAGACACGAAAGACGTCACACAGGAGAGAATCCATATTCATGTTCAGAATGTGGGAAAGGCTTCAGAGATAAATCAGGTCTTGTTATACATGAAAGAATTCACACAGGAGAGAAGCCGTATTCGTGTTCAGAATGTGGGAAATGCTTTAGAGATAAATCAATGCTTTTGAAATGTCTAAAAATTCACACAGGAGAGAAGCCGTATTCGTGTTCAGAATGTGGGAAATGTTACAGATATCAATCAGAATATCTTCACCATCTGAGAACTCACACAGGAGAGAAACCGTATTCATGTTCAGAATGTGGGAAATGTTTCACAAATCAATCATCCTATTTCAAGCATCGGGAGGTTCACACGGGAGAGAAGCCGTATTCATGTTCAGAATGTGGGAAAACATTTTTGCGTCAAACGGATCTCGCAAAGCACCATAGAAGTCACACGGGGGAAAAGCCGTACTCATGTTCAGAATGTGGGAAGTGTTTTGGAAACAGGTCAAATCTTGTTAACCATCTGAGAATTCACTCAGGAGAGAAGCCGTTTCCATGTTCTGAATGTGGGAAATGTTTTATTTCTAAGGCTGACCTTGTTAATCATCATCGAAGTCACACCGGGGAGAAGCCATTTCCTTGTTTGCTTTGTGGGAAATGTTTTACAAGTAAATCAAATCTTACTAAGCATAAGAAAATCCACACAGGTAAGAAGACGTTGTCATGTTCAGAATGCGGAAAACATTTTGCAGACAGGTCAAGTCTTATTCGTCATCACCAGAGAATTCACAAAGGGGAAAAGGTGTAATTACATAGAGAATGTAGTAGAAAGACCTTTACAGAGATATTTGACCTTATTAAACACTAAATTAAGGTGAAAGGCTTTTTTTAATGTTCAGAAGTCAGGAAATATTTTACTAAAGTCAAATCATCTAAAGTCAGCAGAGAAGTTACAAAGGAGGGAAGCCGTGTTGATTCTATAGGTGTAAAATGTTTTACAGACAGATCAAACTTCAAACTCCTCAAAGAATTCATATTAGGAGGAAACTACTGTATTTTTTGGACTATAAGACGCACCCCTTTGTTTTATAGTACAGATATACGGACTGTTGGGCTGTGCTGGAGGAGCAGCATCTCTGGAGTGGGCTGGATGAGGCTGGCGCAGGATGCAGAGGCAGTCTGTGATCGTGTGGGCTTGCTCCTTAGGCTCATACAATATGGACTGCATCCCCCTGTCCATCACCTCTCAGCACTGAAGCCAGCGCTGAGAGGTTGGCGGGGCAGCGGCACATAAATAAACTCACCTCCCATTCTGGATATGGCCCCCACCCTAGCGCACACACAAAAATAATAAACAATGTAACTTACCTCTCCATCGCTCCCTGCTTGCAGCACTTCGCGTCCTGAGTCCTCCTGTGTGTCGGCATCCAATCATGCGATCAGGACGCGCAGCGATGACGTCACTGTGCTGCATCGGTCACATGATTGGATGCCGGCACACAGGAGGACTCAAGCAGGGAGCGATGGAGGGGAGCGACGAAGAGGTAAGTTACATCGTTTATTCTTTTTGTGTGTGCGCTAGGATGGGTGGCCATGTACCAGGATGGGGGAGCCATATACAGGATGGGGGGTAAAGTACAAGGTTGGGAGTCATGTCCTAGGATGTGGGGGGAGGGCATATGCCAGGATGGGGGGGGCCATATCCCAGGATGGGGGACTATATACCAGAATGTGGGACTATATCCAGGATGAGGGGCTATATCCAGGATGGGGATTATAAACCAGCACTATCCAAGATGAGGGACATACGGTAATTACCTGGAAGGTGCCCAGGATGCGGACATTATCCCTATAAGTGTCAGCAGCAGAATCCCCCCCCATAACACTGAATTATAACCACATTTTTTTGCTTCATCTTTTATTTTCCATATTTTCCTTCTCTAAAATCTGGGTGCATCTTATGCTCCGGTGCATCTTATAGTCTGAAAAATACAGGAATAAAGCACTAAAAAGGAAAGGGCGCACAATAGTGTTTATCACGTATAATAAACCACCATTTGTGTTTCTAACAACCTGAATCATTGGATTCCTTGGGGCGGGAGCGCGGTTCGTATTCCCATTTCTCCTAAGCACATTTGAAAGTAGGAAAAATCCGGTATATCATTAGGTTATTCATAGAAAAATATTAGAATCTGAGAGTTCTCAGCGGTTGATACCTTTTAGTAGCTAACTGAAAAGATGGTAAACATAGCAGCTTCCGGGACACTGTGGTCCCTTCGTCAGGCTGATAATGACACAGATTCTGAAGACACATACATATATACATAAGCAAATGCAACAAACAAAAGAAAACCGCTCTTAGATGTTATAGTAAATGTGACCGGTGACATAAAGCAGAGTCAGGCTAGGGAGGAAGAGAGGGGCTGGGGAATTGACACTAAACATCTAAGATAAGTGGAATTGTATTGTTATATGGTGGTCTGTGGAGGATTGAAAATACTTAAATGAGTTGAGGAAAGCAATAAAGGGAAGCGAGGGTGTTCATAGACATTTATCCAGAAAGATTGTTTTGTTTCTTTAAGACCAATGTAGTCTGGATCTGGTAAGCACCAAAATTATATGTGATATATACATTTCTCCTTCGTATCATTGGGGGACACAGGACCATGGGTGTATACTTTTCTGCCACTAGGAGGCGACACTTAAGTAGAGATTAAAATTGAGCCCTCCTTCCTGCAGTATACACCCGCACGTAGGCGTAGATCTTCAGTTTTAGCTTGGTGTCGCAGGAGGCACATGCGTTCTGTAGCTCAGACCACATCTACCATTTTTTACTCGTAATTTTTATTTTTTAATTGCACAATTTCACTCTTTATTTTTACTACCGCTCTCCCATGAGCATGGAGACCCGGGACGACGGATCCTCATAAAAGGACCCTGCTCTCCCAGCCCAGAGCCAGCAACAGCCACGGGCCATATCTGCACCCCCCTGCAAGACCGAGTCATGCACAGGCCAGCAGCACCCACAGTGCACGATGCCATCCCCCTGCAGGACAGAGGGATCCACACAGCACATGGACAGCTCTCACCTCCTCCAACAAAGGAGCAGGTGATTGAGCCCAGCAGCCAGCACACACTGTAGACCGATCCATCCCTAAGGGATCTGGTGCAGCAGCGGCTGCAGTACCTGCACCCACTTCGGGTTCCACAGCCAGGGCAGCCTCCTCCTCTCAACCGCGGCGCACCGCCGGTAAGTTCGGGGTGCGCGCCCAGGGCAAGGAGCCAAGGCACCATATCCCTGCACTGCCGCTACCGAACGCCACCACGGGCACCCGGCGCTGCTCCCAGGAGCCTCAGGTACTTTAGGCCCTGGTCTGGGCCTACATCTAGGTGCCACCCATGGTCCCAGCTCATTGGCCGCACGCACGTCACCGCCTCGCCTCATATGGGCGGACGCGATGATGCGGACAGCCGCACCACCGTTGGCTGCGCAGCCTATCACTCAAGCCCCCACCTCATTGGCCAAGCCTTGCGTAACGGCCCCGCGTCATAGGGGCGGGCGCAAGAGCAAAGCCACAACCCCAGCACCACAATTGGCCGCTGAGCATGTCGCTCAAGGACAAAGCGTAGCCCACTTAATAATAACACAGCCCCCAACCACCGGCCGAAATTCACAAAGCAGCTACAGCTGCAGAAATACACAGCCCTCAGGTAATAAACCTGGAGCTAATACCTGCCTACCCTTCCCCTAGTGTGGAAATCAGTTAAAGTAGGGTGGGCTTAGCCCCTTCACAAGGGGGGCTGCACAAAGCCAACATACCACCCAGGGACACATTCAGGTCACAGTCCTTTTGTTCCAGTGCCTCTTCAAAAGAGAGACCTCAGCACCTCACGGACGACACAACAGGGGACACAGGATCCGGGTAAGCTCCATTAGGAGACTCTCTGCCCTGCAGATTTCCACCCCTGCCCAGTGGCAGCTCGCCTGCCCCCATAACAAACCAGTTAGTACACTGCAGTGCCATCGCTGACAGTAATCTGATACACAATGGCAGATCCCAAACTGTCCCAAGAAAAAAGCAAAAGCAATGCAGGGAACAAGGCATCCTGCACCAGTTGCCAGATCCCGCTCCCACTCAAACATGCGTCCCAATGGTGCAAGGACTGTGAACCTGAATGTCCCACTGAGACTACCACTAACGCAGGTCCATCTCCCAATACGTCAACCCAAAGTAACAGGTCCCGCTTCCCTTCACCTCGTCACTCTGAATCACGCTCCGAGGGCGAACTGTCAGAACCGGATTCACCCTACGAGAGTGACACCACGGACACCCAGGAATTAGTTAACAGCCTCATTGAAGCTTTTAACAGGACAATGAACATTAAAGACGAGTGTGTCATCATACCAGAGCACAGTTTCTTGTTCACAAAGACTAAACGTCCTCAACGTGTTTTCTCTAACCACGAAGAGTTTAACAACATAGCCCAATGACAATGAGACTGGCCCGACAAGCGCTTCACAGGCAGCAAGGCCATCGAAGCCAAATATCCCTTTGCCACAGACAAGCACAAAAAATGGGCCGAGTCACCAGCCGTGGACCCCCCAGTGTCGCACTTAGCTAACAAGACCTTGCTTACTCTCTCTGACAGCTCATCTATCAGAGATTCAAACGACTGCCAACTCGACAGTCTTGCGCGCTCAATTTTCGAAGCCTCAGGAGCAGCTCTCTCTCTCTTGTTCACTATGTCGTGGGTAGCCAAAGCAGCGGGATCCTGGATCCAGGCCCTGCAAGACCCTGACCAGAACCCAGCCAACCTGCTCGAACTGCTCTCAAAAGCACAGCGGTACTTCCTACTAGCGTATATAGACGCAGCCAACTGCTCCGCAATGGCAGCATCGAACGCCACAGGAGCAAAAAGCAAGTTCCTCCCCCAACAAAGGTTTAAGCGGCCTTTTCGGCACCCACAGTCACATTCATGTTCCCAAGCTTCTCGCTGAACACCGAGGTGGTCCAACTCTAATGTTAACACAAGCACAGGTCGGCTGACCCGTGGGCCCAACAACTCCCCACTCTTGTTCAAGACCAACCAAACATGGAAGGGCCGCTCTAAACAAACCCACTCTGAGGTTTAACACATGACTCCCGCCCAACACCAACATAACAGGCGGACGTCTCCAGCTCTTCCGCCACTCATGGCTCAATGTCATACACGACAATTGGGTCAGAGAACTGGTGTCGTCCGGCTACAAGATAGAATTCTCATCCCGGCCCCCAAATTGTTTTTTTTCTATCGCGACCCCCAAAAAAAGACGCCCAACCGTTCTTCGAAGCCATCAATTCCCTACTCAAAACTGGGGTCATAAAACCGGTACCACAAAACGAACGGTTCAAGGGTTACTACTCAAACCTGTTTGTCGTTCCGAAAAAAGACGGAACACTGTGTCCCATCCTGGACCTCAAACGTCTCAACAAGTTTCTAAAAATTCGACAGAATGGAATCCCTACGTTCAGTAATCGTGTCCTTAGAAAAAGGAGAGTTCCTGGCAACCATCGACATACAAGACGCATATCTCCACATTCCCATCTTCTCCCCCCACCAAAAGTACCTGCGGTTCGTGGTACAAATACGCCAATTCCAATTTGTCGCCCTGCCCTTCGGCTTGGCAACCGCGCCCAGAGTCTTCACGAAGGTCATGGCGTCCGTCATGACCATCCTCCACTCACGAGCAGTGGTTGTCCTACCGTACCTAGGCGATCTGCTGATCAAAGGCCCATCCTTCCAATCATGCATCGACAGCGTCCGAATAACAACGGACACTCTCTCTCGCCTAGGATGGCTCATAAACCTAGAAATATCATCCCCAATTCTGGCCCAGTCAATAAACTTCCTCGGAATGACCCTAAACACTGCAAGAGGGCTAGTCATACTCCCTCAGGACAAGGCCACTGTAATCCAAAAGGGTGTGCACACTATTCGCAGTCGCTCACCCCAGTCCATCCGCTTTGGCATGAGAGTCCTAGGAAAAATGGCAGCCTGGGACAAAAGTCCCTTCAGCTTCAACCGCAAGCACCGCCTATCTGCCAAAGTCAAAAGAATGCTCAAATGGTGGACACAGCCATCATCACTCTCAAAGGGAAAATCTTCCTCCCACTCCAGTCGCTGGTCGTAACCACCGATGCCAGCCTACTCGGCTGGGGGGCCATCTATCGTCAGCATACGGCTCACGGCCGCTGGATGCCCCAGGAGTCACTCCTCCCAATCAACATCCTAGAACTGCGAGCAATCAGATTAGCACTCCAACAATTCCATCACTTCCTGGCTGGACACCCCATCCGCATCCAATCAGACAACGCCACGGCAGTAGCGTACATTAATCATCAAGGCGGCACACGCAGCAAATCAGCAATGCACGAAGCGGAACACATCCTACATTGGGCCGAAAAGACCCAGTCAATCAGCAGTCCACATCCTGGAGGTGGGCAACTGGGCAGCGGCATTCTAAGCCGCCAGGGATTGGCCTCAGGAAAATGGTCCCTACATCCGGAAGTTTTCCAACAAGTCTGCCGGCACTGGGGAATTCCCGATGTGGACCTCATGGCGTCAAGAATGAACGCAAAAGTCCCGACCTTTGTAGTCAGATCATGAGACCCACTGGCCCTAGGAGTGGACTCCCTAGTCCTCCCTTGGCGCCAATTCCAGCTCCCGTACATCTTCCCTCCACTTCCGCTAATCCCTCGAGTGATCAGAAAGGTCAAGGCGGAGAGGTCTCAGGTAATCCTCATCGCCCCAGACTGGCCACGACGGGCATGGTACACAGAGCTGGTATAGCTTCTCACCGAAGTGCCCTGGCCACTCCCAAACAGGCCAGATCTCCTATTCCAGGGCACCTTCTACCATCAGAACTCAGGGGCACTGTCTTTAACGGCGTGGCGATTGAATCCTGGATCCTGACCCAGGCAGGGTTCACACCAGAAGTCGTAACCACAATGGTCAATGCCCGAAAATCAACATCCTCACGCATCTACCACCGCACCGGGAAAGCCTATTTCAAGTGGTGCGAGGACCGCAACCGTAACCCACTCCATTTCTCCATCCCCTCAATTCTAGAGTTCCTTCAAAATGGCATTTACGCTGGCCTAGCTCCAAACTCCATCAAAGGCCAAATCTCAGCCTTAAGCGTCCTTCTCCAACGCAGGATTGCGTCCAAATCACAGGTCAAAACATTCATCCAAGGAATCTCCCACACACGGCCCGCTTACAGGACACCTGTGGCGGTCTGGGACTTAAACCTGGTTCTGGGCACCCTCCAGGAGCCCTCGCTCGAACCTCTGAAAGAAGTCCCTCTAGCCATTCTCTCGTACAACTACGGTAGTCTCAATCACGTCAATCAGGCGCGTGTCCGAACTGGCCTCCCTATCCTGTCGGCCCCTCTACCTGTCCTTCCATAAGGATAAAGTAGTCCTCCAGCCTTCTCCGTCCTTCTTGCTCAAGGTATTATTCCACTTCCACCTCAATGAAGACATCGTCCTCCCGTCCTTCTGCCCAACTCCAGTACACCAGGTTGAAAAGCAGCTCCATATCCTCGACCTTGTAAGGGCTCTCAGACACTACATCTCCCAAACAGCCCCATACCGAAAAACAGAAACGCTGTTCGTCATCCCTGAAGGACCCAGAAATGAGATGACCGCATCTAAATCCACATTGGCACGGTGGATCCGCTACACAATCCAAGAGTCCTACCGCACCAAGGGTATGCCAATTCCAGAAGGAATCAAGGTGCACTCGACCCGGTGAGTGGGCGTCCCATGGGCCATTCGACACCAATCCTCGGCCACTCAGGTTTGCAAAGCCGCAACCTGGTCCAGCCTACACACCTTCACCAAACACTACAACATCCACACCCAGGCCTCTGCAGATGCAAGCCTAGGTAGAAAGATCTTACAGGCAGCGGTCGCGCATCTGTAAGCAGCTGGCGCATGATGCTCGATCACCATTAATCCAAGACCCACCCAGGGACTGCTTTAGGACGTCCCATGGTCCTGTGTCCCCCAATGATACGAAGGAGAAACAGGGATTTTTGTGTACTCACCATAAAATCCTTTTCTCCCAGTTCATCATTGGGGGACACAGCACCCACCCTCTAACTTGCCTATAGCCTGCACAGTTCACTGGCAGATACTAATCGTACCGAACCTGTGCAGTATCTTACTTTATGCCATTTGTACCTTATTACTTTATGTGCTCTCCTACTGTTTTACTACTAAACTGAAGATCTACGCCTACATACGGGTGTATACTGCAGGAAGGAGGGCTCAATTTTAATCTCTACTTAGTGTCGCCTCCTAGTGGCAGAAAAGCATACACCCATGGTCCTGTGTCCCCCAATGATGAACTAGGAGAAAAGGATTTTATGATGAGTACACAAAAATCCCTGTTTTTATAAAATAAAGGGGAAAAAAATAACCTTTTTGCTTTCAGGGTAATGAAGCTTCAATGAATCATGTCATTTATTACTGTACTAGATGAGGGCCCAATGCTTTTGCAGCAAGAGGGCGGTGACATCATGATGGGATGGGCTCTCTGGTCCTGGGGGCGGCAGCCGTCTTTCCCCATGTGGTCTCTCCCCTGTCTGTTGTCTCTCTCCTCCCTGTGATCTCTTCCAATATATGTAAATAAATGTATTTTTCCTTAAAAACCTGTTTTTTGTTTTTTTTTAATTAATAAAGTGTTTCATTTCCTGGTAAAAAATGTGTAGGGCTTCGTTGTATTTTCTATTGCCAGCGCAGGTAAACCAAGCAGCTACTGGCTGCCAACCCCCGCTGCCTGGTGTTACCTTCTCTGGCAATGAAAAATACAGACGAGCCCTATTTTTTTCAATTATTTAGCTAGTTAAAAAAAAAAAATTGGCGTGGGCTCCACCATATTTCTATTGCCAGCCGAGATAACTCAGGCAGCTGGGGGCTGTAATTCTCAGCATGGTAAGGCCCAAGTGTTCTGGGTCCCCCACGCTGAAAATTGCAGCCAGCAGCTGCCCCAGAATTGGCACCTCCATGAGAGATGCCAAAACTGGCGGTTAACCCGCTCTTCCAGCTACCATGTAGCTGTGGCAGATTGGGTAATAAAGGGGTTAATGTTAGCTTTTTTTGGCAGCTGACATCAAGCCCTATTGCTAATGACAGACGTCAGTATGATATCCGGCCATTAGCAATACTTTCAGTTAAGAGAAAAAAAACACACGCAGAAAAAATCTTTTATTGCATACAAAATAGACAGACACCTAGTTATTCACTTTATTTGTTACCACCAAGTCCTGCCCCCAAAGTAATCCTGTAATTACTGAAATCTTGTGGTGGGGCGGTGTGATGCGTCATCCCGCTGTCATTTTTGTATACCCAAGTGTTCAAAGATGGTGGCCGCGTAAGGGCGCATGCACTCTCTCTGCTCTCCTGTGTCCTGTCTCTGCCCCGCCCTACCTGCTGTGCATTCTCTTTGTGCCCCCACCTCCATGTGGCCCCTCCGCTCCCCTGAGCCTGTCTGTGCCTCTCCCCGCATGTCTGTACCTCCCTGAGCCTGTATGTGCCTCCCCCTCCTCCCTGAGCCTGTATGTGCCTCCCCCGTCTCCCTGAGCCTGTCTGTGCCACCCTGAGCCTGTCTGTGCCACCCTGAGCCTGTCTGTGCCACTTTGAGCCTGTCTGTGCCACCCTGAGCCTGTCTGTGCCTCCCCCCCTTCCTGTCTGTGTCTCCTCCCTGCCTGTCTGTGTCTCCACCTTGTCTGTCTGTGTCTCCTCCCTGCCTGTCTGTGCTTCCCCCTGTGCTCCACTTGCCTGTTTCTGCCTCCCCATGCCTGTCTGTGCCTCACTCCTGCCTGTGCATCCCCGCCTGTCTATGCCTCCCACCTGCCTGTATACCTCCTGCGTGTCTGGGTCTTCCCCCGATGTTTGTGCCTTCCTCCCCACCTGTCTGTGCCTTCCGTCCTGCCTGTCTGTGTCTCCCCGCCTGTGTGTGCCTCCCTGAGCCTGTGTGTCTCGCACTGCACACAGTACCTGTGCTTATGTCACGGTCATGGGTGGAGCCAGGTGCATGTGACTGATCACATAACCATGACATCACTAAAGGTCCTGTAACATCACATCAATTGGAGCACGGCGGCTGGTGTGCTTCAGGTCCGGTTGTTGGCGACACCGCTGTTGGTAGTATGTGAGGGGCTACTACTGCTAGTGGGCACCATATTGACACACCCATAACGCGATGATTTCTGGGATATGTGGGCATCGATACAGAAATTAAGGTATGTGTTATATTAGATGATCCGTGGACATATTATTTATTTATATAGCATCATTAATACCATGGTGGTGTAGATGAATGGGGTTTCATACAAAAAAACAAATGTAAGTTACAGTGAACAAATTAAGAATGACAGACTGGTACAGGGAAGATAGGACCCTGCCATCACGGGCTTACATTCTATAGCAGTGATGACGAACCTATGGCACGCGTGCCACAGAGGGCACGCAGCGCCCTCTCTGGTGGCACGCTGCCTCGCCGCTGCACTACCGCTTTGAACTGCTGGTGCAATCGCGCCAGCAGTTCAAAGATGTGTCGGAGCGGAAGAGACATTTCTCCTCGCTCAGACACTCTCTGCAAGCCCCGCCCGCCGGATCATGTGACTGCGGTCATGTGACATGCTCAGCGTCACGTGACCGCAGTCAGCGCGAGAAGAACCGCAGATATGAGAGGAGCAGCCGGCGGTGGAAACAGGAATAGTGAGGTGAGTATATAAATTTTTTTTTTTTCTTCATTAGGAGGAAGCATTTGCTTCGGTACAAGGATGGGGGCTGTACAAGGATGGGGGCTATACCAGGATGGGGGCTATACCAGGATGGGGGCTATACCAGGATGAGGGCTATACCAGGATGGGGGCTGTACAAGGATGGGGGCTGTACAAGGATGGTGGCTATACCAGGATGGGGGCTGTACAAGGATGGGGGCTGTACCAGGATGGGGGCTATACCAGGATGGGGGCTACACCAGGATGGGGGCTATACCAGGATGGGGGCTGTACAAGGATGGGGGCTATACCAGGATGGGGGCTACACCAGGATGGGGGCTGTACCAGGATGGGGGCTGTACAAGGATGGGGGCTGTACAAGGATGGGGGCTATACCAGGATGGGGGCTACACCAGGATGGGGGCTATACCAGGATGGGGGCTATACCAGGATGGGGGCTGTACAAGGATGGGGGCTGTACAAGGATGGGGGCTGTACAAGGATGGGGGCTATACCAGGATGGGGGCTGTACAAGGATGGGGGCTGTACAAGGATGGGGGCTATACCAGGATGGGGGCTACACCAGGATGGGGGCTGTACAAGGATGGGGGCTATACCAGGATGGGGGCTACACCAGGATGGGGGCTGTACCAGGATGGGGGCTGTACAAGGATGGGGGCTGTACAAGGATGGGGGCTATACCAGGATGGGGGCTGTACAAGGATGGGGGCTGTACAAGGATGGGGGCTATACCAGGATGGGGGCTACACCAGGATGGGGGCTATACCAGGATGGGGGCTGTGCAAGGATGGGGGCTGTACAAGGATGGGGGCTGTACAAGGATGGGGGCTGTACCAGGATGGGGGCTGTACAAGGATGGGGGCTATACCAGGATGGTGGCTGTACCAGGATGGGGGCTGTACAAGGATGGGGGCTGTACAAGGATGGGGGCTGTACCAGGATGGGGGCTGTACAAGGATGGGGGCTATACCAGGATGGGGGCTGTACAAGGATGGGGGCTATACCAGGATGGGGGCTGTACAAGGATGGGGGCTATACCAGGATGGGGGCTATACCAGGATGGGGGCTGTACCAGGATGGGGGCTGTACAAGGATGGGGGCTATACCAGGATGGGGGCTGTACAAGGATGGAGGCTGTACAAGGATGGGGGCTATACCAGGATGGTGGCTATACCAGGATGGGGGCTGTACAAGGATGGGGGCTGTACAAGGATGGGGGCTGTACAAGGATGGGGGCTATACCAGGATGGGGGCTACACCAGGATGGGGGCTGTACCAGGATGGGGGCTGTACAAGGATGGGGGCTGTACAAGGATGGGGGCTATACCAGGATGGGGGCTGTACAAGGATGGGGGCTGTACAAGGATGGGGGCTATACCAGGATGGGGGCTACACCAGGATGGGGGCTATACCAGGATGGGGGCTGTGCAAGGATGGGGGCTGTACAAGGATGGGGGCTGTACCAGGATGGGGGCTGTACCAGGATGGGGGCTGTACAAGGATGGGGGCTATACCAGGATGGGGGCTATACCAGGATGGGGGCTATACCAGGATGGGGGCTGTACAAGGATGGGGGCTGTACAAGGATGGTGGCTATACCAGGATGGTGGCTATACCAGGATGGGGGCTGTACAAGGATGGGGGCTGTACAAGGATGGGGGCTATACCAGGATGGGGGCTGTACAAGGATGGGGGCTATACCAGGATGGGGGCTGTACAAGGATGGGGGCTATACCAGGATGGGGGCTGTACAAGGATGGGGGCTATACCAGGATGGGGGCTGTACCAGGATGGGGGCTGTACCAGGATGGGGGCTGTACAAGGATGGGGGCTATACCAGGATGGGGGCTGTACAAGGATGGAGGCTGTACAAGGATGGGGGCTATACCAGGATGGTGGCTATACCAGGATGGGGGCTGTACAAGGATGGGGGCTGTACAAGGATGGGGGCTGTACAAGGATGGGGGCTATACCAGGATGGGGGCTGTACCAGAATGGGGGCTGTACCAGAATGGGGGCTGTACAAGGATGGGGGCTATACCAGGATGGGGGCTGTACAAGGATGGGGGCTGTATAAGGATGGGGGCTATACCAGGATGGGGGCTGTACAAGGATGGGGGCTGTGCAAGGATGGGAGCTATACCAGGATGGGGGCTGTACAAGGATGGGGGCTGTACAAGGATGGGGGCTATACCAGGATGGGGGCTGTACAAGGATGGGGGCTGTATAAGGATGGGGGCTATACCAGGATGGGGGCTATACCAGGATGGGGGCTGTACAAGGATGGGGGCTATACCAGGATGGGGGCTGTACAAGGATGGGGGCTATACCAGGATGGGGGCTGTACAAGGATGGGGGCTATACCAGGATGGGGGCTATACCAGGATGGGGGCTGTACAAGGATGGGGGCTGTACAAGGATGGGGGCTGTACAAGGATGGGGGCTGTACCAGGATGGGGGCTGTACAAGGATAGGGGCTGTACCAGGATGGGGGCTGTACAAGGATGGGGGCTGTACCAGAATGGGGGCTGTACAAGGATGGGGGCTAAACCAGAATGGGGGCTATACAAGGATGGGGGCTAAACCAGAATGGGGGCTATACAAGGATGGGGGCTATACCAGGATGGGGGCTGTACAAAGATGGGGGCTATACCAGAATGGGGGCTGTACAAGGATGGGGGCTGTACAAGGATGGGGGCTATACCAGAATGGGGGCTGTACAAGGATGGGGGCTATACCAAGATGGGGGCTGTACAAGGATGGGGGCTGTACAAGGATGGGGGCTGTACAAGGATGGGGGCTATACCAGGATGGTGGCTATACCAGGATGGGGGCTGTACAAGGATGGGGGCTGTACAAGGATTGGGGCTGTACAAGGATGGGGGCTGTACCAGGATGGGGGCTGTACAAGGATGGGGGCTGTACAAGGATGGGGGCTATACCAGGATGGGGGCTATACCAGGATGGGGGCTGTACAAGGATGGGGGCTATACCAGGATGGGGGCTGTACAAGGATGGGGGCTATACCAGGATGGGGGCTGTACAAGGATGGGGGCTGTACAAGGATGGGGGCTATACCAGGATGGTGGCTGTACCAGGATGGGGGCTGTACAAGGATGGGGGCTGTACAAGGATGGGGGCTATACCAGGATGGGGGCTGTACAAGGATGGGGGCTATACCAGGATGGGGGCTGTACAAGGATGGGGGCTACACCAGGATGGGGGCTGTACAAGGATGGGGGCTATACCAGGATGGGGGCTGTACAAGGATGGGGGCTGTACAAGGATGGGGGCTATACCAGGATGGTGGCTATACCAGGATGGGGGCTGTACAAAGATGGGGGCTATACCAGGATGGGGGCTATACCAGGATGGGGGCTATACCAGGATGAGGGCTATACCAGGATGGGGGCTATACCAGGATGGGGGCTGTACCAGGATGGGGGCTGTACAAAGATGGGGGCTGTACCAGGATGGGGGCTGTACAAGGATGGGTGCTATACCAGGATGGGGGCTGTACAAGGATGGGGGCTGTACAAGGATGGGGGCTATACCAGGATGGGGGCTGTACAAGGATGGGGGCTATACCAGAATGGGGGCTGTACAAGGATGGGGGCTATACCAGAATGGGGGCTGTACAAGGATGGGGGCTATACCAGGATGGGGGCTGTACCAGGATGGGGGCTGTACAAGGATGGGGGCTATACCAAAATGGGGGCTGTACAAGGATGGGGGCTATACCAGAATGGGGGCTGTACAAGGATGGGGGCTGTACAAGGATGGGGGCTGTACAAGGATGGGGGCTATACCAGAATGGGGGCTATGCAAGGATGGGGCCAATACCAGGATGGGGGCTGTACAAGGATGGGGGCTATACCAGGATGGGGGCTGTACAAGGATGGGGGCTGTACAAGGATGGGGGCTATACCAGGATGGGGGCTGTACAAGGATGGGGGCTATACCAGAATGGGGGCTGTACAAGGATGGGGGCTATACCAGAATGGGGGCTGTACAAGGATGGGGGCTATACCAGGATGGGGGCTGTACCAGGATGGGGGCTGTACAAGGATGGGGGCTATACCAGGATGGGGGCTGTACAAGGATGGGGGCTGTACAAGTGACTCACCGCGGCCGGCTGACTCCGGTTTAGACAGGCGATTCTTCTCCTTCCTTGTCACGGGTGGACCGCGCCTGCCGGTAGTGGGGCCCGGTGTAGTGCAGATCAAAATTGAAGACGTCATAGTGGGAACAGATTAAAGGGGTTTTAATTTGTTTTTCTTCGTGACGCCACCTATGAGTAGATTCGGTAAGGGCTACCGACGCTGCGGAACCCCCGGGGGATGGACAGCAGCAAGATGTTACGCTCCCCACAGGCTGAGCGGTGATCCCCGGGGGCTGGAGCTGCTCAAGATGTTGTGCAGCAGCTGCGGTTACCTTAGTGTGCGGACGGATAGTTCATAAGGAGACACGGACACAGATAGTCTCTGCAACGGGTCTTTACTGTAACCAGCAGGCAGTACATGGCTTACAGTGGTTGAGTAGTAGACCGGGTGGACTCAGCAGTGATAGTGTTCCTCAGAGATCCGCAGTGTTCCTCCATTCTACCTACTTAGTTTCTCTTGCCAGCGTCGCCCAGGAATACCAGGTCGGGTACGGGGAGGCTGCTTCAATGCCCTATCCATGATGTACGTTCTGGATGCTTTGGGGAGCCTTGGATCCCTCAGTGGGTACACCGCTGGTTAGACGACTGGAAACTGGCTGGTGGTGGGGTGCTCCTATAAAGCTGCTCCTCCACGGGGCTGGTTCGCGTGACAGAGGTGAACTGCTGCCAGCTTCGGTACCAGTGAACCGGCTGTGAGTTGTGGGCACGGGAGTCTTTTGGGAACCCGTGTAGATATGCCCAATCCCGGTGGTTAAGGCCTCAGGTGCTGACACCCGACCGGTGACGGCCCAGGGGCCCGCACGGAGTGCGGAGCCCCCGCTCCTCTCCAAGTTCTAGTCTGCTCTTGTCAGGTTCTAGATTCTGTCTCTACTCTGTTCCGACTGTCTAGATTACTGTGTGTTCTACTTCACTACCCTAACACTCCACCCACCAGGACCTAGGATTGGCCCTCTGTTCTAGGTGTTGTATGTTGGGTTGGATCTCAGAGTTAACTATTGCACTGCTTTGTCAGAGAATATTGCGGCTGCAATACTCCCTTGTGACGCACTCGTTGCGGGGCGCCACACTCCCCCTTGGTTAAATCAGCTTGTCCCCAAGCGTCAAACTACTCACATTACAGAGGTTTTTGCATTTTTATACATATATGACACACTTTTATTAAAATGAAAAACAGGTAAAGGTATGCTTTTGGTGATATAAGCAAAGAAACAGGTAATCACTTTGTGCGGACCCGGCGGGCGGTCGGCTGTACTTTAAACTAGAGTCCAGGCTGTAGCCGCAAGATCACACGGTTAGTGATTAACGGGAACAGAGTCATTGATGAAGTTCAAGTTTTAAAGTCACTGGCTCTGGGAACGATGGCGCACCCGGATAGCAAACCACCCATCTGCACAAGCATAGCGCTCGTAGGTGATAATATCGCCCCGGTATAGGTCGCGATCGGGATGTCCTCTTGGCAAGTTTGACTCAACGTCCCGGCGCCCCACAAACACCTCCTCATTCAAACCCACCTCCCAAGCGAACCCCCACCCGGTATTTAAATTAAAGGTGGAAATTCTACCTTCACGGCGGAGTTCATCAGGCAGCGGCGGCTGGCGGCGAGCCTCGGCACAGGCCTCCATGTTGGCGCGTTCACGGGCTTGCCACTCCTCTCGTCGTCTCTGGCGTACATCTCCGTCGTTACGGCTCGGGTGTAAAGATGAGTAACGGAGCTGGTGGTTTGGCGGGAAGCTTGAACTTGGCGGGCTGTCTGTATCGGCACCCGGTGGAACGGCACAGGGGAAGGTGTCGGCAGTGCACCCGACCAGTGTACCCGAGCTGTACGCCCGGTAGGAAGTTCCTTGTTGTCTCCCCAAGCGAACCCGGTGTCGAAATCCTCAGCGGTGCTGTGGGTCTCGTCGTCATCCTCTCCGACCTCTTCCTCGATGACCACATCAGGCTGCTCGATGATGAAAGACGTTAAAGCTTGTTCCGTTGTACAACGGGGCGGTGGTGCTGCGGATCCTTCCGTAGGGACGTCCTGCAGGGCTTCCAGGCTGCCTGCCTCTTCATCTGTTTCCGCAGGTAAAGGTGTTTCAATCCCGGTTACCAGGTAGGCCTCGGCAATGGCAAGGGAAGCCTCCGGTACGGGGATAAAACAGGCGACTGTCTCTGTAGTGGTGAAACATGTCGCGGGTTCCTCAGTGGGAACCTGGTAAAGATCGAGTTCTTCAATGGAGCGTGTTATGAACTCCGGCTCAAGAACGGGATCGGTTGCGATGTTGGTCGCTGGAACGGGTTGAGTTGCGGCCTCCACCGGAATGACACAGTCTATTGGCTCAGGTGACGGAGCAGGACAGGTGGTAGGCGACGGTGAGGCGGTCGAGAAGCTGGTGACGTCGTCTGGGCTTGGAGAAACTGTACCCGGTCGGCTCTGCTGCATCGCATGGTGTAGTCGTCTGCCTAGGGTCGCGCTCCAGCTACGGATCGTCCATTCCACTGTCTCTAGTAACCGCACCCGGAGGTCTTGTAGAGCTTCTAGCCAGAAGTCGGGGCTGCCGTCTATAGTAAGGGCAGGATCCGGACCCGGTTGGCTGACGGCTGCTCTGGCCTCCGCCTCGACCTCCCGCATCAGGTCTTGGAGTCTCATGCTGGCCATTCTTCTCGGAGGGAAACCACACCCGTTCAACCGGTAAGACGTTCTGGTTGAGCTGGTGAAGAAGTCTTCTCTTTCTGTCGGTGTGTCTATCTATGACACTCCCATTTCCTCTGGGCTTTCATAGTCCAATCGTGGGAAAAGTCTTTGGGGTCCGCCCCCATGGTTGATTCGAGCAATCAGGGCGGACAAAGAGTTTGGCGCCTTTCGTCCTGAGCCCTCCCACGATGAGGGGGGGGTTGACTCACTTCTGGGCTTCACGTGGCGGCTTCTTGTGGCGGGAACGCCATCTTGGGCGCCATCTTGACCCAATGGTGTAAAGGCGGGAAAGTTCTTTTAGGGACGAACAAAGTCCAATTGTAGACAATAAAGTCCAGTTTAAGCACAATATACCCGTTGGGTAACGGGCCTGCTCGTATCCTGTTCGTGACGCCATTTTCTGACTCACCGCGGCCGGCTGACTCCGGTTTAGACAGGCGATTCTTCTCCTTCCTTGTCACGGGTGGACCGCGCCTGCCGGTAGTGGGGCCCGGTGTAGTGCAGATCAAAATTGAAGACGTCATAGTGGGAACAGATTAAAGGGGTTTTAATTTGTTTTTCTTCGTGACGCCACCTATGAGTAGATTCGGTAAGGGCTACCGACGCTGCGGAACCCCCGGGGGATGGACAGCAGCAAGATGTTACGCTCCCCACAGGCTGAGCGGTGATCCCCGGGGGCTGGAGCTGCTCAAGATGTTGTGCAGCAGCTGCGGTTACCTTAGTGTGCGGACGGATAGTTCATAAGGAGACACGGACACAGATAGTCTCTGCAACGGGTCTTTACTGTAACCAGCAGGCAGTACATGGCTTACAGTGGTTGAGTAGTAGACCGGGTGGACTCAGCAGTGATAGTGTTCCTCAGAGATCCGCAGTGTTCCTCCATTCTACCTACTTAGTTTCTCTTGCCAGCGTCGCCCAGGAATACCAGGTCGGGTACGGGGAGGCTGCTTCAATGCCCTATCCATGATGTACGTTCTGGATGCTTTGGGGAGCCTTGGATCCCTCAGTGGGTACACCGCTGGTTAGACGACTGGAAACTGGCTGGTGGTGGGGTGCTCCTATAAAGCTGCTCCTCCACGGGGCTGGTTCGCGTGACAGAGGGGAACTGCTGCCAGCTTCGGTACCAGTGAACCGGCTGTGAGTTGTGGGCACGGGAATCTTTTGGGAACCCGTGTAGATATGCCCAATCCCGGTGGTTAAGGCCTCAGGTGCTGACACCCGACCGGTGACGGCCCAGGGGCCCGCACGGAGTGCGGAGCCCCCGCTCCTCTCCAAGTTCTAGTCTGCTCTTGTCAGGTTCTAGATTCTGTCTCTACTCTGTTCCGACTGTCTAGATTACTGTGTGTTCTACTTCACTACCCTAACACTCCACCCACCAGGACCTAGGATTGGCCCTCTGTTCTAGGTGTTGTATGTTGGGTTGGATCTCAGAGTTAACTATTGCACTGCTTTGTCAGAGAATATTGCGGCTGCAATACTCCCTTGTGACGCACTCGTTGCGGGGCGCCACACTCCCCCTTGGTTAAATCAGCTTGTCCCCAAGCGTCAAACTACTCACATTACAGAGGTTTTTGCATTTTTATACATATATGACACACTTTTATTAAAATGAAAAACAGGTAAAGGTATGCTTTTGGTGATATAAGCAAAGAAACAGGTAATCACTTTGTGCGGACCCGGCGGGCGGTCGGCTGTACTTTAAACTAGAGTCCAGGCTGTAGCCGCAAGATCACACGGTTAGTGATTAACGGGAACAGAGTCATTGATGAAGTTCAAGTTTTAAAGTCACTGGCTCTGGGAACGATGGCGCACCCGGATAGCAAACCACCCATCTGCACAAGCATAGCGCTCGTAGGTGATAATATCGCCCCGGTATAGGTCGCGATCGGGATGTCCTCTTGGCAAGTTTGACTCAACGTCCCGGCGCCCCACAAACACCTCCTCATTCAAACCCACCTCCCAAGCGAACCCCCACCCGGTATTTAAATTAAAGGTGGAAATTCTACCTTCACGGCGGAGTTCATCAGGCAGCGGCGGCTGGCGGCGAGCCTCGGCACAGGCCTCCATGTTGGCGCGTTCACGGGCTTGCCACTCCTCTCGTCGTCTCTGGCGTACATCTCCGTCGTTACGGCTCGGGGTGTAAAGATGAGTAACGGAGCTGGTGGTTTGGCGGGAAGCTTGAACTTGGCGGGCTGTCTGTATCGGCACCCGGTGGAACGGCACAGGGGAAGGTGTCGGCAGTGCACCCGACCAGTGTACCCGAGCTGTACGCCCGGTAGGAAGTTCCTTGTTGTCTCCCCAAGCGAACCCGGTGTCGAAATCCTCAGCGGTGCTGTGGGTCTCGTCGTCATCCTCTCCGACCTCTTCCTCGATGACCACATCAGGCTGCTCGATGATGAAAGACGTTAAAGCTTGTTCCGTTGTACAACGGGGCGGTGGTGCTGCGGATCCTTCCGTAGGGACGTCCTGCAGGGCTTCCAGGCTGCCTGCCTCTTCATCTGTTTCCGCAGGTAAAGGTGTTTCAATCCCGGTTACCAGGTAGGCCTCGGCAATGGCAAGGGAAGCCTCCGGTACGGGGATAAAACAGGCGACTGTCTCTGTAGTGGTGAAACATGTCGCGGGTTCCTCAGTGGGAACCTGGTAAAGATCGAGTTCTTCAATGGAGCGTGTTATGAACTCCGGCTCAAGAACGGGATCGGTTGCGATGTTGGTCGCTGGAACGGGTTGAGTTGCGGCCTCCACCGGAATGACACAGTCTATTGGCTCAGGTGACGGAGCAGGACAGGTGGTAGGCGACGGTGAGGCGGTCGAGAAGCTGGTGACGTCGTCTGGGCTTGGAGAAACTGTACCCGGTCGGCTCTGCTGCATCGCATGGTGTAGTCGTCTGCCTAGGGTCGCGCTCCAGCTACGGATCGTCCATTCCACTGTCTCTAGTAACCGCACCCGGAGGTCTTGTAGAGCTTCTAGCCAGAAGTCGGGGCTGCCGTCTATAGTAAGGGCAGGATCCGGACCCGGTTGGCTGACGGCTGCTCTGGCCTCCGCCTCGACCTCCCGCATCAGGTCTTGGAGTCTCATGCTGGCCATTCTTCTCGGAGGGAAACCACACCCGTTCAACCGGTAAGACGTTCTGGTTGAGCTGGTGAAGAAGTCTTCTCTTTCTGTCGGTGTGTCTATCTATGACACTCCCATTTCCTCTGGGCTTTCATAGTCCAATCGTGGGAAAAGTCTTTGGGGTCCGCCCCCATGGTTGATTCGAGCAATCAGGGCGGACAAAGAGTTTGGCGCCTTTCGTCCTGAGCCCTCCCACGATGAGGGGGGGGTTGACTCACTTCTGGGCTTCACGTGGCGGCTTCTTGTGGCGGGAACGCCATCTTGGGCGCCATCTTGACCCAATGGTGTAAAGGCGGGAAAGTTCTTTTAGGGACGAACAAAGTCCAATTGTAGACAATAAAGTCCAGTTTAAGCACAATATACCCGTTGGGTAACGGGCCTGCTCGTATCCTGTTCGTGACGCCATTTTCTGACTCACCGCGGCCGGCTGACTCCGGTTTAGACAGGCGATTCTTCTCCTTCCTTGTCACGGGTGGACCGCGCCTGCCGGTAGTGGGGCCCGGTGTAGTGCAGATCAAAATTGAAGACGTCATAGTGGGAACAGATTAAAGGGGTTTTAATTTGTTTTTCTTCGTGACGCCACCTATGAGTAGATTCGGTAAGGGCTACCGACGCTGCGGAACCCCCGGGGGATGGACAGCAGCAAGATGTTACGCTCCCCACAGGCTGAGCGGTGATCCCCGGGGGCTGGAGCTGCTCAAGATGTTGTGCAGCAGCTGCGGTTACCTTAGTGTGCGGACGGATAGTTCATAAGGAGACACGGACACAGATAGTCTCTGCAACGGGTCTTTACTGTAACCAGCAGGCAGTACATGGCTTACAGTGGTTGAGTAGTAGACCGGGTGGACTCAGCAGTGATAGTGTTCCTCAGAGATCCGCAGTGTTCCTCCATTCTACCTACTTAGTTTCTCTTGCCAGCGTCGCCCAGGAATACCAGGTCGGGTACGGGGAGGCTGCTTCAATGCCCTATCCATGATGTACGTTCTGGATGCTTTGGGGAGCCTTGGATCCCTCAGTGGGTACACCGCTGGTTAGACGACTGGAAACTGGCTGGTGGTGGGGTGCTCCTATAAAGCTGCTCCTCCACGGGGCTGGTTCGCGTGACAGAGGGGAACTGCTGCCAGCTTCGGTACCAGTGAACCGGCTGTGAGTTGTGGGCACGGGAATCTTTTGGGAACCCGTGTAGATATGCCCAATCCCGGTGGTTAAGGCCTCAGGTGCTGACACCCGACCGGTGACGGCCCAGGGGCCCGCACGGAGTGCGGAGCCCCCGCTCCTCTCCAAGTTCTAGTCTGCTCTTGTCAGGTTCTAGATTCTGTCTCTACTCTGTTCCGACTGTCTAGATTACTGTGTGTTCTACTTCACTACCCTAACACTCCACCCACCAGGACCTAGGATTGGCCCTCTGTTCTAGGTGTTGTATGTTGGGTTGGATCTCAGAGTTAACTATTGCACTGCTTTGTCAGAGAATATTGCGGCTGCAATACTCCCTTGTGACGCACTCGTTGCGGGGCGCCACACTCCCCCTTGGTTAAATCAGCTTGTCCCCAAGCGTCAAACTACTCACATTACAGAGGTTTTTGCATTTTTATACATATATGACACACTTTTATTAAAATGAAAAACAGGTAAAGGTATGCTTTTGGTGATATAAGCAAAGAAACAGGTAATCACTTTGTGCGGACCCGGCGGGCGGTCGGCTGTACTTTAAACTAGAGTCCAGGCTGTAGCCGCAAGATCACACGGTTAGTGATTAACGGGAACAGAGTCATTGATGAAGTTCAAGTTTTAAAGTCACTGGCTCTGGGAACGATGGCGCACCCGGATAGCAAACCACCCATCTGCACAAGCATAGCGCTCGTAGGTGATAATATCGCCCCGGTATAGGTCGCGATCGGGATGTCCTCTTGGCAAGTTTGACTCAACGTCCCGGCGCCCCACAAACACCTCCTCATTCAAACCCACCTCCCAAGCGAACCCCCACCCGGTATTTAAATTAAAGGTGGAAATTCTACCTTCACGGCGGAGTTCATCAGGCAGCGGCGGCTGGCGGCGAGCCTCGGCACAGGCCTCCATGTTGGCGCGTTCACGGGCTTGCCACTCCTCTCGTCGTCTCTGGCGTACATCTCCGTCGTTACGGCTCGGGGTGTAAAGATGAGTAACGGAGCTGGTGGTTTGGCGGGAAGCTTGAACTTGGCGGGCTGTCTGTATCGGCACCCGGTGGAACGGCACAGGGGAAGGTGTCGGCAGTGCACCCGACCAGTGTACCCGAGCTGTACGCCCGGTAGGAAGTTCCTTGTTGTCTCCCCAAGCGAACCCGGTGTCGAAATCCTCAGCGGTGCTGTGGGTCTCGTCGTCATCCTCTCCGACCTCTTCCTCGATGACCACATCAGGCTGCTCGATGATGAAAGACGTTAAAGCTTGTTCCGTTGTACAACGGGGCGGTGGTGCTGCGGATCCTTCCGTAGGGACGTCCTGCAGGGCTTCCAGGCTGCCTGCCTCTTCATCTGTTTCCGCAGGTAAAGGTGTTTCAATCCCGGTTACCAGGTAGGCCTCGGCAATGGCAAGGGAAGCCTCCGGTACGGGGATAAAACAGGCGACTGTCTCTGTAGTGGTGAAACATGTCGCGGGTTCCTCAGTGGGAACCTGGTAAAGATCGAGTTCTTCAATGGAGCGTGTTATGAACTCCGGCTCAAGAACGGGATCGGTTGCGATGTTGGTCGCTGGAACGGGTTGAGTTGCGGCCTCCACCGGAATGACACAGTCTATTGGCTCAGGTGACGGAGCAGGACAGGTGGTAGGCGACGGTGAGGCGGTCGAGAAGCTGGTGACGTCGTCTGGGCTTGGAGAAACTGTACCCGGTCGGCTCTGCTGCATCGCATGGTGTAGTCGTCTGCCTAGGGTCGCGCTCCAGCTACGGATCGTCCATTCCACTGTCTCTAGTAACCGCACCCGGAGGTCTTGTAGAGCTTCTAGCCAGAAGTCGGGGCTGCCGTCTATAGTAAGGGCAGGATCCGGACCCGGTTGGCTGACGGCTGCTCTGGCCTCCGCCTCGACCTCCCGCATCAGGTCTTGGAGTCTCATGCTGGCCATTCTTCTCGGAGGGAAACCACACCCGTTCAACCGGTAAGACGTTCTGGTTGAGCTGGTGAAGAAGTCTTCTCTTTCTGTCGGTGTGTCTATCTATGACACTCCCATTTCCTCTGGGCTTTCATAGTCCAATCGTGGGAAAAGTCTTTGGGGTCCGCCCCCATGGTTGATTCGAGCAATCAGGGCGGACAAAGAGTTTGGCGCCTTTCGTCCTGAGCCCTCCCACGATGAGGGGGGGGTTGACTCACTTCTGGGCTTCACGTGGCGGCTTCTTGTGGCGGGAACGCCATCTTGGGCGCCATCTTGACCCAATGGTGTAAAGGCGGGAAAGTTCTTTTAGGGACGAACAAAGTCCAATTGTAGACAATAAAGTCCAGTTTAAGCACAATATACCCGTTGGGTAACGGGCCTGCTCGTATCCTGTTCGTGACGCCATTTTCTGACTCACCGCGGCCGGCTGACTCCGGTTTAGACAGGCGATTCTTCTCCTTCCTTGTCACGGGTGGACCGCGCCTGCCGGTAGTGGGGCCCGGTGTAGTGCAGATCAAAATTGAAGACGTCATAGTGGGAACAGATTAAAGGGGTTTTAATTTGTTTTTCTTCGTGACGCCACCTATGAGTAGATTCGGTAAGGGCTACCGACGCTGCGGAACCCCCGGGGGATGGACAGCAGCAAGATGTTACGCTCCCCACAGGCTGAGCGGTGATCCCCGGGGGCTGGAGCTGCTCAAGATGTTGTGCAGCAGCTGCGGTTACCTTAGTGTGCGGACGGATAGTTCATAAGGAGACACGGACACAGATAGTCTCTGCAACGGGTCTTTACTGTAACCAGCAGGCAGTACATGGCTTACAGTGGTTGAGTAGTAGACCGGGTGGACTCAGCAGTGATAGTGTTCCTCAGAGATCCGCAGTGTTCCTCCATTCTACCTACTTAGTTTCTCTTGCCAGCGTCGCCCAGGAATACCAGGTCGGGTACGGGGAGGCTGCTTCAATGCCCTATCCATGATGTACGTTCTGGATGCTTTGGGGAGCCTTGGATCCCTCAGTGGGTACACCGCTGGTTAGACGACTGGAAACTGGCTGGTGGTGGGGTGCTCCTATAAAGCTGCTCCTCCACGGGGCTGGTTCGCGTGACAGAGGTGAACTGCTGCCAGCTTCGGTACCAGTGAACCGGCTGTGAGTTGTGGGCACGGGAATCTTTTGGGAACCCGTGTAGATATGCCCAATCCGGTGGTTAAGGCCTCAGGTGCTGACACCCGACCGGTGACGGCCCAGGGGCCCGCACGGAGTGCGGAGCCCCCGCTCCTCTCCAAGTTCTAGTCTGCTCTTGTCAGGTTCTAGATTCTGTCTCTACTCTGTTCCGACTGTCTAGATTACTGTGTGTTCTACTTCACTACCCTAACACTCCACCCACCAGGACCTAGGATTGGCCCTCTGTTCTAGGTGTTGTATGTTGGGTTGGATCTCAGAGTTAACTATTGCACTGCTTTGTCAGAGAATATTGCGGCTGCAATACTCCCTTGTGACGCACTCGTTGCGGGGCGCCACACTCCCCCTTGGTTAAATCAGCTTGTCCCCAAGCGTCAAACTACTCACATTACAGAGGTTTTTGCATTTTTATACATATATGACACACTTTTATTAAAATGAAAAACAGGTAAAGGTATGCTTTTGGTGATATAAGCAAAGAAACAGGTAATCACTTTGTGCGGACCCGGCGGGCGGTCGGCTGTACTTTAAACTAGAGTCCAGGCTGTAGCCGCAAGATCACACGGTTAGTGATTAACGGGAACAGAGTCATTGATGAAGTTCAAGTTTTAAAGTCACTGGCTCTGGGAACGATGGCGCACCCGGATAGCAAACCACCCATCTGCACAAGCATAGCGCTCGTAGGTGATAATATCGCCCCGGTATAGGTCGCGATCGGGATGTCCTCTTGGCAAGTTTGACTCAACGTCCCGGCGCCCCACAAACACCTCCTCATTCAAACCCACCTCCCAAGCGAACCCCCACCCGGTATTTAAATTAAAGGTGGAAATTCTACCTTCACGGCGGAGTTCATCAGGCAGCGGCGGCTGGCGGCGAGCCTCGGCACAGGCCTCCATGTTGGCGCGTTCACGGGCTTGCCACTCCTCTCGTCGTCTCTGGCGTACATCTCCGTCGTTACGGCTCGGGGTGTAAAGATGAGTAACGGAGCTGGTGGTTTGGCGGGAAGCTTGAACTTGGCGGGCTGTCTGTATCGGCACCCGGTGGAACGGCACAGGGGAAGGTGTCGGCAGTGCACCCGACCAGTGTACCCGAGCTGTACGCCCGGTAGGAAGTTCCTTGTTGTCTCCCCAAGCGAACCCGGTGTCGAAATCCTCAGCGGTGCTGTGGGTCTCGTCGTCATCCTCTCCGACCTCTTCCTCGATGACCACATCAGGCTGCTCGATGATGAAAGACGTTAAAGCTTGTTCCGTTGTACAACGGGGCGGTGGTGCTGCGGATCCTTCCGTAGGGACGTCCTGCAGGGCTTCCAGGCTGCCTGCCTCTTCATCTGTTTCCGCAGGTAAAGGTGTTTCAATCCCGGTTACCAGGTAGGCCTCGGCAATGGCAAGGGAAGCCTCCGGTACGGTGATAAAACAGGCGACTGTCTCTGTAGTGGTGAAACATGTCGCGGGTTCCTCAGTGGGAACCTGGTAAAGATCGAGTTCTTCAATGGAGCGTGTTATGAACTCCGGCTCAAGAACGGGATCGGTTGCGATGTTGGTCGCTGGAACGGGTTGAGTTGCGGCCTCCACCGGAATGACACAGTCTATTGGCTCAGGTGACGGAGCAGGACAGGTGGTAGGCGACGGTGAGGCGGTCGAGAAGCTGGTGACGTCGTCTGGGCTTGGAGAAACTGTACCCGGTCGGCTCTGCTGCATCGCATGGTGTAGTCGTCTGCCTAGGGTCGCGCTCCAGCTACGGATCGTCCATTCCACTGTCTCTAGTAACCGCACCCGGAGGTCTTGTAGAGCTTCTAGCCAGAAGTCGGGGCTGCCGTCTATAGTAAGGGCAGGATCCGGACCCGGTTGGCTGACGGCTGCTCTGGCCTCCGCCTCGACCTCCCGCATCAGGTCTTGGAGTCTCATGCTGGCCATTCTTCTCGGAGGGAAACCACACCCGTTCAACCGGTAAGACGTTCTGGTTGAGCTGGTGAAGAAGTCTTCTCTTTCTGTCGGTGTGTCTATCTATGACACTCCCATTTCCTCTGGGCTTTCATAGTCCAATCGTGGGAAAAGTCTTTGGGGTCCGCCCCCATGGTTGATTCGAGCAATCAGGGCGGACAAAGAGTTTGGCGCCTTTCGTCCTGAGCCCTCCCACGATGAGGGGGGGGTTGACTCACTTCTGGGCTTCACGTGGCGGCTTCTTGTGGCGGGAACGCCATCTTGGGCGCCATCTTGACCCAATGGTGTAAAGGCGGGAAAGTTCTTTTAGGGACGAACAAAGTCCAATTGTAGACAATAAAGTCCAGTTTAAGCACAATATACCCGTTGGGTAACGGGCCTGCTCGTATCCTGTTCGTGACGCAATTTTCTGACTCACCGCGGCCGGCTGACTCCGGTTTAGACAGGCGATTCTTCTCCTTCCTTGTCACGGGTGGACCGCGCCTGCCGGTAGTGGGGCCCGGTGTAGTGCAGATCAAAATTGAAGACGTCATAGTGGGAACAGATTAAAGGGGTTTTAATTTGTTTTTCTTCGTGACGCCACCTATGAGTAGATTCGGTAAGGGCTACCGACGCTGCGGAACCCCCGGGGGATGGACAGCAGCAAGATGTTACGCTCCCCACAGGCTGAGCGGTGATCCCCGGGGGCTGGAGCTGCTCAAGATGTTGTGCAGCAGCTGCGGTTACCTTAGTGTGCGGACGGATAGTTCATAAGGAGACACGGACACAGATAGTCTCTGCAACGGGTCTTTACTGTAACCAGCAGGCAGTACATGGCTTACAGTGGTTGAGTAGTAGACCGGGTGGACTCAGCAGTGATAGTGTTCCTCAGAGATCCGCAGTGTTCCTCCATTCTACCTACTTAGTTTCTCTTGCCAGCGTCGCCCAGGAATACCAGGTCGGGTACGGGGAGGCTGCTTCAATGCCCTATCCATGATGTACGTTCTGGATGCTTTGGGGAGCCTTGGATCCCTCAGTGGGTACACCGCTGGTTAGACGACTGGAAACTGGCTGGTGGTGGGGTGCTCCTATAAAGCTGCTCCTCCACGGGGCTGGTTCGCGTGACAGAGGTGAACTGCTGCCAGCTTCGGTACCAGTGAACCGGCTGTGAGTTGTGGGCACGGGAGTCTTTTGGGAACCCGTGTAGATATGCCCAATCCCGGTGGTTAAGGCCTCAGGTGCTGACACCCGACCGGTGACGGCCCAGGGGCCCGCACGGAGTGCGGAGCCCCCGCTCCTCTCCAAGTTCTAGTCTGCTCTTGTCAGGTTCTAGATTCTGTCTCTACTCTGTTCCGACTGTCTAGATTACTGTGTGTTCTACTTCACTACCCTAACACTCCACCCACCAGGACCTAGGATTGGTCCTCTGTTCTAGGTGTTGTATGTTGGGTTGGATCTCAGAGTTAACTATTGCACTGCTTTGTCAGAGAATATTGCGGCTGCAATACTCCCTTGTGACGCACTCGTTGCGGGGCGCCACACAAGGATGGGGGCTGTACAAGGTTAGGGGCTGTACCAGGATGGGGGCTGTACAAGGATGGGGCTATGCCAGAATGGGGGCAGTACAAGGATGGGGCCTATACCAGAATGGGGGCTATACAAGGATGGAGGCCATACCAGGATGGGGGCTGTACAAAGATGGGGGCTATACCAGAATGGGGGCTGTACAAGGATGGGGGCTATACCAGAATGGGGGCTGTACAAGGATGGGGGCTATACCAGGATGGGGGCTGTAACAGGATGGGGGCTGTACAAGGATGGGGGCTATACCAAAATGGGGGCTGTACAAGGATGGGGGCTATACCAGAATGGGGGCTGTACAAGGATGGGGGCTATACCAGGATGGGGGCTGTACAAGGATGGGGGCTGTACAAGGATAGGGGCTGTACAAGGATGGGGGCTGTACAAGGATGGGGGCTATACCAGAATGGGGGCTATACAAGGATGGGGGCCATACCAGGATGGGGGCTGTACAAAGATGGGGGCTATACCAGAATGGGGGCTGTACAAGGATGGGGGCTGTACAAGGATGGGGGCTATACCAGAATGGGGGCTGTACAAGGATGGGGGCTATACCAAGATGGGGGCTGTACAAGGATGGGGGCTGTACAAGGATGGGGGCAATACCAGAATGGGGGCTGTACAAGGATCAGGGCTATACCAGGATGGGGGCTGTACAAGGATGGGGGCTATACCAGAATGGGGGCTGTACAAGGATGGGGGCTATACTAGGATGGGGGCTGTACAAGGATGGGGGCTATACCAGGATGGGGGCTGTACAAGGATGGGGGCTGTACAAAGATGGGGGCTATACCAGAATGGGGGCTGTACAAGGATGGGGGCTATACTAGGATGGGGGCTGTACAAGGATGGGGGCTATACCAGGATGGGGGCTATACCAGCATGGGGGCTGTACAAGGATGGGGGCTATACCAGAATGGGGGCTGTACAAGGATGGGGGCTGTACAAGGATGGGGGCTATACCAGAATGGGGGCTGTACAAGGATGGGGGCTGTACAAGGATGGGGGCTATACCAGGATGGGGGCTGTACAAGGATGGGGGCTGTACCAGGATGGGGGCTGTACAAGGATGGGGGCTATACCAGGATGGGGGCTGTACAAGGATGGGGGCTATACCAGGATGGGGGCTGTACAAGGATGGGGGCTATACCAGAATGGGGGCTGTACAAGGATGGGGGCTGTACCAGGATGGGGGCTGTACAAGGATGGGGGCTGTACAAGGATGGGGGCTACACCAGGATGGGGGCTGTACAAGGATGGGGGCTACACCAGGATGGGGGCTGTACAAGGATGGGGGCTACACCAGAATGGGGGCTGTACAAGGATGGGGGCTATACCAGGATGGGGGCTGTACAAGGATGGGGGCTATACCAGAATGGGGGCTGTACAAGGATGGGGGCTATACCAGAATGGGGGCTGTACAAGGATGGGGGCTATACCAGAATGGGGGCTGTACAAGGATGGGGGCTATACCAGGATGGGGGTTGTACCAGGATGGGGGCTGTACAAGGATGGGGGCTGTACAAGGATGGGGGCTATACCAGGATGGGGGCTGTACAAGGATGGGGGCTGTACAAGGTTAGGGGCTGTACCAGGATGGGGGCTGTACAAGGATGGGGGCTATACCAGAATGGGGGCAGTACAAGGATGGGGGCTATACCAGAATGGGGGCTATACAAGGATGGGGGCCATACCAGGATGGGGGCTGTACAAAGATGGGGGCTATACCAGAATGGGGGCTGTACAAGGATGGGGGCTGTACAAGGATGGGGGCTATACCAGAATGGGGGCTGTACAAGGATGGGGGCTATACCAGAATGGGGGCTGTACAAGGATCAGGGCTATACCAGGATAGGGGCTGTACAAGGATGGGGGCTATACCAGAATGGGGGCTGTACAAGGATGGGGGCTATACCAGAATGGGGGCTATACCAGGATGGGGGCTGTACAAGGATGGGGGCTATACCAGAATGGGGGCTGTACAAGGATGGGGGCTTATACCAGAATGGGGGCTGTACAAGCATGGGGACTATACCAGAATGGGGGCTGTACAAGGATGGGGCTATACCAGGATGGGGGCTGTACCAGGATGGGGGCTGTACAAGGATGGGGTGGCTATACCAGAATGGGGGCTGTACAAGGATGGGGGCTATACCAGAATGGGGGCTGTACAAGGATGGGGGCTATACCAGAATGGGGGCTGTACAAGGATGGGGGCTATACCAGGATGGGGGCTGTACCAGGATGGGGGCTTACAGATGGGGGCTATACCAGGATGGGGGCTGTACAGGATGGGGGCTATACCAGGATGGGGGCTGTACAAGGATGGGGGCTGTACAGGATGGGGCTATACCAGGATGGGGGCTGTACAGGATGGGGGCTATACAGAATGGGGGCTGTACAAGGATGGGGGCTATACCAGAATGGGGGCTATACAGAATGGGGGCTTACCAGGATGGGGGCTGTACAAGGATGGGGGCTATACCAGAATGGGGGCTGTACAAGGATGGGGGCTGTACAAGGATGGGGGCTATACCAGAATGGGGGCTGTACAAGGATGGGGGCTATACCAGATGGGGGCTGTACAAGGATGGGGGCTATACCAGGATGGGGCTGTACAAGGATGGGGGCTATACCAGGATGGGGGCTGTACAAGGAGGGGGCTATACCAGAGGATGGGGGGCTATCTGTACAAGGATGGGGGCTATACCAGGATGGGGGCTTACCAGGATGGGGGCTATACCAGGATGGGGGCTGTACAAGGATGGGGGCTGTACAAGGATGGGGGCTATACCAGGATGGGGGCTGTACAAGGATGGGGGCTATACCAGATGGGGGCTGTACCAGGATGGGGGCTATACCAGGAATGGGGGCTATACAAGGATGGGGGCTATACCAGATGGGGGCTTACCAGGATGGGGGCTGTACAGGATGGGGGCTATACCAGGATGGGGGCTATACAAGGATGGGGCTGTACAAGGATGGGGGCTATACCAGAGATGGGGGCTGTCAAGGATGGGGGCTATACCAGAGATGGGGGCTATACAAGGATGGGGGCTTACAAGGATGGGGGCTGAAGAGGTAACCAGAATGGGGGCTTACTAAGGATGGGGGCTATACCAGGATGGGGGCTGTACAAGGATGGGGGCTATACCAAAGGGGATAGGGGGGCTATACCAAGGATGGGGGCTATACAGGATGGGGGCTATACAAGGATGGGGCTGACAGATGGGGCTTACAAGGATGGGGGCTATACCAGGATGGGGGCTATACAAGGATGGGGGCTATACAGATGGGGGCTTACCAGGATGGGGTGTACCAGGATGGGGGCTATACCAGGATGGGGGCTATACCAGATGGGGGCTATACCAGGATGGGGGCTTACCAGGATGGGGGCTATACCAGAATGGGGGCTTATACCAAGGATGGGGGCTGTACAAGGATGGCGGCTATACCAGAATGGGGGCTGTACAAGGATGGGGGCTGTACCAAGGATGGGGGCTATACCAGATGGGGGCCTTACCAGGATGGGGGCTATACCAGAATGGGGGCTATACGATGGGGGCATGGATGGGGGCTATACCAGAATGGGGGTATACAGGATGGGGGCTATACCAGGATGGGGACAGATGGGGCTATACCAGAATGGGGGCTGTACAAGGATGGGGGCTATACCATGGATGGGGGACATGTATCCAGATGGGGGACAGGATGGGCTATACAAGGAAGTGGGGCTGTACAAGGATGGGGGCTATACCAGGATGGGGGCTATACAGAATGGGGGCTTACCAGATGGGGGCTATGTACCAGGATGGGGCTATACAGATGGGGGCATATACCAGGATGGGGCTATACCAGGATGGGGGCTATACAGATGGGGCTATACAGGATGGGGCTGTACAAGGATGGGGGCTATACCAGAATGGGGCTGTACAAGGATGGGGGTCTATAAGATGGGGGCTGTACAAGGATGGGGCATTACAGGATGGGGCATACAAGGGGGCATATACAGGATGGGGGCATACAAAGGGGGCTATACCATGGATGGGGGCATACCAGGATGGGGCTTACCAGATGGGGGCTTATACAGATGGGCATACAGGAGGGGGCATGGATGGGGCTAACAAGGGGCGACAGATGGGTCTATACAGGAGGGGGCATGATGGGGCAATACAAGAAGGGGCATCGATGGGGCTTACAAGGATGGAGGCGCATTACTAAAGGGAGGCATAAGATGGGGCATACAGGAGGGATGATGGGCATTACTACAAGGAGGGGCATGATGGAGCATTACTACAAGGAGGAGGATTGGGCATTAACTACAAGATGGGGCTATCGATGGGCATTACTACTAAGGAGGGGCATATCGGGGCATTTACTATAAGGATGGAGACACGATGGGGCATTTCTCAAGAGGGGGCATGAGGGGCATCTACTGCAAGGGGATCAAGGAGGGGCATTACTGCAAGGAGGAGGATGAGGGTCATTACAATGTAGGGGACAGAATGGGCATTACTTAAGGGGACAAGGCATGATGCGCATTACTAAAGGAGGAGGCATGATGGTGCATTCTACAAGATGGAGCATGATGGGCCATTACTAAATGTGGCAGATGGGGCATTACTACGAAGGAAATGGGGCATTATAATGGGCAGATGGCATTACTACAAGGAGGATTGGGCATCAGGAGAGCAATGATTCTACAGAGGAGGAGGGCATTAAGGGTTGGACCGATGGGATTATACCAAGAGGGGATAAGGGGTAGAGGGCACAGATCCTTAGAAGGAGATGCATGTCAGGAGGGCAAGCGTACTGAGACAAGTAAGATTCAGGCAAGGATGGGATCTACAGTACCATTACTAAAGGAGGATGGTTACAGGAAAAGGGCAACATAGACTTACCAAGGAGAGGGTCAGGATGAGCACATACTTCAAGGAGAGGGTACAGGTTGGAGAGCACAATCAGATACACATAAGGAGAAGGTCAGGATGGAGCACGTAACTACAAGAACAGGGTCAGGATGGACTACATACCCAAAAGAAGAAAGGTCAAAGGGATGTGGAGCACATAAAACTAAAACAAGGAAGGGAGGTGGTCTAGGAACTGGGCAGAGCATATAAGCATACAGAGAGTAACAAGGGTCAGAGATATAGGGCAGATACATAACTACTCTATCTATCTATCTATCTCTAATATTCTTCCATTTTTTTTCATACAGATCAGTCCACCTGCTGTGTCCGGAAAGGGCAGTGGGAGCAGCTCTGCTTCAATGTGAAGTTCACATGAGCTGGATGACCACTGCTGAAGAGAAGAGAAGACTGCAAAGGTAAGTTTAAAATCAATTCATTGTTAAAATAATAGAACTTATCAGGGTGTCAAGACTACAAGCGCTGTACAGGGAAGAGAGTTGTCAGCTGCTGACTCTTCCCCTGTGCAGTCCTTGTGACGGCCACATTTAGGATAAATTGCCCTATCGGCACTTCACTATGAAGAATTAGGTTTTAGGTTGCAGATTGGGCACTCGGTCCCGTAAAGGTTCGCCATCACTGTTCTATAGGATGATGGGGAGGAGACAGTATGTTGTGGGTTGCGGCAGCTCCGGTGATGGTGATACAGCTGTGCAAGGGTGGGGTGGTGGTAGTGAGGCAGCCGATCCTGTAGTGGAGTGCCAGCTCCAGTAGCCGTAAGGTCATTGCAGGCTGTAAGCTTTCCTGAAGAGATGGGTTTTCAGATTCAGTCTTGGAAGTCTTTAGATTCAGTCCAGAGAAGTCTTGGAGTTGATTGAATGAGGAACAAGTGAGTGTGGAGGAAAGAAGATTACCTGGGGGAAGATAGTGGGAGATTAGTTCAGAGATACAGTATAAGGAGGGGACAGGTTATGGACGGTTTTGTATGCCAGTGTTAGTAGTTTGAACTGGATTCATTGGGGAATTGGAAGTCAGTGAAGAGATTTGCAGATGGGAGTAACAAGGAGAAAGGTGGATTAGTCAAGTAGCCGAGTTGAGGACAGATAGGCCACAGAGGAGGATGTTGCAGTAATCAAGGCGGGAGATGATGAGGGCATGTACAAGCATTTTAGTAGATTGAGGGCTGAGGAAGGGATGAATTTGGGAAATATTTTTGAGCTGGAGGCGGCATGAGGTGGCGAAAGTTTGGATGTGTGATTTGAAAGACAGGGCAGAGTCACGAATTATGCCGAGGTAGCGGATTTCAGTTGATAGGTCACAAGATGAAAAATAAGTTCTGATTTGTCCACGTTGAGTCTTTTCCAAAACCTCGTTTAATGTAAGGTTGTTTTTTTTTGTAGTAATGTAAAAAGACGCCTTTTATCCTTTGTATGAAATAAAATTGTGGTTTTTTTTGTTTTTAGTCTACTTGAACTCCAATTTGTTCTCTGGTGTTGAAAATTGACCCGAAATTGAGTCTGGACCCCGAACAGTGGTTAAACATCAGCGTGATTCTTACCGGGGTCCACGCACTTGTACTTCTAGAGCCGCTCATTAACTTCCTGATTTATTCACTACACAGTAGATGCTAGAATGCATGGGCTTCTTCCAGGTTACTGCACTGGTGCCAACATGTGTGGTGAGGCCCATAGTTATTGGGCCTCTCCAGGCTAAAGAGTAGCAGCTCGCAGACACCACAAAAATTGCTGCATTCATTAAAAGCTCCATTTCCTGCGATGCCCTGGTGCGGTGGCATCAGAGTGGTAGAAGAGGGTAATGACAGCTGAGTATTGACAGCTTGTCATTAAGCCCAGATTGATAACGTTCTGTTCTCTGAGACCTGCCCATTATGAATACTGTGAGTAAATAGTTAAAAAACACAATACACAGGGAAAAATCATTTATTTGAAATAAAACACAGACGACCCTCATTTTCCCATTTATTACCCCAAACATAACCTCTCCTTATAATCCACAGTGATGGTCCCACAAAGTACTCGATCTTGGCTCTGCTTCATCCAGAGACCACACTGACTGTCACAAGGAGCAGTGACGTCGTTCATGGAGTCACTGAGGAGTGCCCGGTCATTGTGCAGGCACAGCAGCATATAAGCACTCATGTGCCAGGCTGCCCAGAGAGAACAACCTGTCCTCTATGGGAAGTGTAATGTCTTTGTCCTCTGTGTCTCTCTACGCTCCAGTGATGCTCGTGAGGTGCTTAGAGTGCTTCGTTCTCATCATCATCTTCCTCCAAAACTGACCCACCTTACGAGCCATTGGGACAGACCTGATGTTGGTGTGAATGTTATATGCTCCTCTTGCTCCTATTCCTTCTGTGCCACCTCCTCCATCATGGCCCCAAGTTCTTTTCAGCAGGCATAAAATCAGTACAGTGGCGCTGATTGTGGCATCATCGGTGCTGACCATGTTGGTGGTATATTCAAAGCAGCGTAACATGGCACACAAAGTCTCGGCATGGAGACCCACTCATTGGTGGTGAAGTGGAATTGTCCCGCAAAGTGATTCTGCCATGCGTGCTGCATCTTAAACTCGACTGTGGCCTGCTGCTAGCACAGTCTCTCCAGCATATGCAAGATGGAGCTCTACCTTGTTGGAGTCACAGGGGTGTGTGAGACAGTGCGGGGGATCATATGCGAGGGGCGCTATGTCTCCCCCAGAATGCGCACTGTCACATATTGAACCCGGTATAGGGTGTAGCCTAAGTGTGATGTCTCTGTCCCTCTGTAGGATGTCTGTCTCCCTTTGTGTGCCGTCTCTGTCCCCCATTGTGTACTTGCCCAGTACCCAGTGTGCACTCTCTGCTCCCCCTGTGCGTGCTCTCTCTGCCCCTTCCCCCTTGTTCAGAGACCGGGGAAGGGGAGGTGAGCGTTCGGGTACCGGAAGAGGGGAGGAGTGCATTTGGAAACTGGGAAAGGGGAGAGTGCAGAGAACCAGGAGTGGGGAGGGAAGCATGCGGACATCGAGGGAGGGGAGCGGAGCGTGTGGAGACTGGGACCAGGGAAGGGGAGCAGAGCTTGTGCAGAAGAAAAAAAGGAAACAAATCACAAACTCTCCTTATTTATGGAAATATCGGCGTCTCCATAAAGCTGTTGGGTATTTACAGACATAATGTAATCCTGACATTATACAGGTCACATAAAGTAGTGCAGTGTAACATCCCATCATTGTATAACCAGTGTGCTGCCGCAGAATTACCCACAATGTGATCTGTCTGTTATAATGTCATGAATAATGTAATATAAATGTATGATCACATGATATATTGGAAGTCTGTTCTACCCTCTCGTTTTGCTTCCTCTAATTTATTTTTTTATAATTCTTTATTTTGAGCTTTATGAAATTTGAACAGCAGAAAGTGGAACCAGGTTGACATATAACACAATTACTGCTCCCTGCCGTAAGGGACAAGACCCATAAGAATAAAATAGACATACAACCTTACATAGAGCTGTTGTCAAATCTGGGGTAACTTGGTACCCAAAAAATAAAAGGAAATATGAGCGACAAGGTCAAAAACGAGGGACAGAAGAGACAGAAGTGATCAGAGAGAGTTAAGAATCTAGGAAGAGGTAAAACAGAGAAGACAAAGGGAGGAGAGGGGGTGAAGAGGGAGGCTACAAACAAGTTGTAAGGGGGTAAAAAAGGAAACAGTGAAAGGGGGAATCAAGGTGGGAAAGCATGCCTCCTCAGGCTAACCACCACCCACGACCAACCCAAAGTGAAATGGATACCGAGGGTGGATCCCCACCAAGCAGGACACGGTACTGCTCAGTTTGTTGGAAATCCATCCAGGCCAACCATGTGGACCCGAAAGCAGTCTCGTATAGAGGACGTCAAGTCCTCCATATACATCAGTTCATTAACCCTTCTGAGCCAGTGCGAGATAGTTGGAGTAGACGTTTTCCCCCATAACACCGGTATGCAAGATCTAGCTGATATTATGAAGAACTTGAGAAGGGAGTTCTTGTCCGTGGTTATGGGGACCTCACAGTGATGCAAGAGGATCAATGCCGGAGGCAGTTTGATATCAGAGACCAGCTGTGTAACGTTTTCCACCGCAGACCAAAAAGCCTCACAGTCCCAAAGGATATGTGTGAGAGTACCCTGCTTCTTTCCACATCTCCAGTAGTCCGTGCCAATCCCTGGGAACATTGCATTAAGCTTGACCAGAGTTCTGTATCACCTTGACCTTTCCCACTGTGAGATAAAGGCAGGAGGATTCTGGTTTTGACTAGAACTCAGCAAAAAGCAGAGTAGGGATAAGGCATGTCTAAGTGTCCCCTGGCTCGAGAACAAAGATTCAAAATGTGTCCTAGATCGATTAAAGCAAGACCTTAGGAAACAATGATTGCAGATAATGTCGTAATTGGAAATATCTCCACCAACCGAATTTGGTCAGTTCTTCCCAAGACGACAGCTCGCCCAAAGATGGCCACTCTTCTCCGTGTCCCATAGCCTCCGCTCTATCTCTTTCAGCCTCTATCCACAATGCAAAAGTTATGTCAGATCTGGCAGCCATAAAATTGGGGTGACTTAAAAGAGGAGTAAGTGGTGAACAGGGCGGTAGAGTTGAGGATCGCAAAGGTAGAGAGTTACAGAGCCGTAATGTGGTCCCTATGGTTGGGTGTGCCAAGAGAGGGGAAGGAGCCGACCCCATCACCCATGGGATTCTATCCAGCGGAATTAGACAGAAGCTTTGTTCAATTTGTACCCAGGCTTTGTGTGTACTGTTCCTACACCGGTCAACCAGTCTGGACATATGTACATCTGTGTGATAGTGTTTAATATCCGGAAGACCTATGCCACCTTTCACTTTTGGTCTGGATAGCCCTTCCGATTCTGGTGGATCAGCCATCCCAGATGAATTGGTGTTGGATGGAAGAAACCTGTTGAAAGAAGTCTTGAGGGAGAGTCTGCAGAAGACACAGAATCCTAGGAAGGATGTTCATTTTCAAGATCTGGCATCTGCCGAACAATGAAAAAGAGGACCTGGACCACCTCACACAGTCAGACGCTATTGTTTGCAAGAGGGGTAAAAAAAATTGATCCGATATAGATCCCTCAAATTCGTGGACAGTTTAATTCCTAGATAAGATAGATGTTGGTGCGACCATTTAAAACTGAAGGAGGATCGGAACTTCCAGTTCCGGCCCCGATGTGAGCGCCACGCGAGGGAGAAGCTCCGGGCACCGTCGGCCTCATAACCGCATATAAACCGACCGCGCGGCGCGGTGAGTCTCCAGACTGGGCTGACAGAAGGCGGCGGCATCCGGGCACTGGATGTACCGCTGGCTGAAGAGTAAGGAGCGGGCAGACGGAGGATCGGAGGCGCAGCAGGGAGGAGGTGAGGGAACAAAGATGGCGGGAATCCCCAAACAGAAGGGGAAGGAGAAGCAGCAGCCACTGCAGCAGCGCCGTTCCCCATCACACCAGAGCCAAACCATAACAGGAGGTGAGCGAGGTGATCGGTGCCAAGATAGGAGAAAAGCCCCCAAACAAAAAACAGACTCCACCAGTATGGGATAATGATGCTCGGTCCCGGGACACTCAGGGGCAGACTCCACAGGGAGCAGACATAGACATGCAAACCAACCCTACCACATTTCAGAACATGCTCCAAGAACTGAAGGAGCACTTATCTGAAGGATTGCAAGCCACTGTGAAAGAAGCTATAGCAGCAAGTGTGGCTGAACTCCAGGCAGAATTTACACAACAAGGATCCAGACTAAATGAGGCTGAGCAACGCTTGTCAGACGCAGAAGATAGAATAGTTCAGTTAGAACAAAGACTGGCAGAGGTCATGGAGCAATCTGGATGGATGGGAGATAAAATCGACGACCTCGAGAATCGTTCCCGTAGGAACAATTTGAGGATCATGGATTGCCGGAATCTGTTGCCAACTCCCAGCTGGAGGCTATATTTGAGAAGGAACTACCGGAGGCTCTAGGACTGACATCCAGATGCAAGACTGAATGAGCTCACAGGGTAGGAGCACCGCCAGCTTCAAATGGTAGCAAGAAGCCACCCAAATCGAGGCAAACCATAGCACGCTACCTGGATTACAAGGACAAAGAACGTATATTGCAAGCGTTCAAACGCCGCAAACAGCCGTTAGTCCTTAGGGACTCCAAGGTAATCCTGTTCAACGATTACTCAATCATAGTATCCAGACAGAGACAGAAATTTAACGAAATCTGCAGCCTGCTATATAAAAGGAATATAATGTTTCAGCTGCAATACCCGGCCACCCTGAAGGTGGCGTCGCCACAGGGACCACCGATGTTCTTCAGAGATGCTGGGGAAGCGCTGAGACACTTTACATCAGGATCCAGAAAATCTCCTGCGAGAATGAACGAAAACAGCGACTCAGAACGCAGACTCCAAACAGCCGAAGGTAACAGGAGAGGAGAATTCGAGGAATCCCCGGGGAGAACACAGCCGAAACCCACAGAAATGCCGAGCCACAGAATCTCGGAGTAAGGACACTTAATCTGAGGAGACTTCTGCCAAAGACTGGAGAAGATACCGGCCACGGACACCTCCCCATGGTGCCACATGTAAGACACGAGATAACCTAGGCTCGGGACTTTGGTGACACACAAGGAGACTGCATTGTGTTTTTTTTTTTTTTTTTCTCTCTTTATCTAGAGCTATTCACAGGTGGATGTGCCACTAAACAAAAACCACGGACAAAGCTTGACAACATTGTCCCACATGGGAGATGAGGCTCCTGATGCCGTGAAGGTCTTCATTGATGGTCGTTGCAACCATCTGTAACCGTAAGATCAGGCCAGATGGTGGGAGCAAATCCTGACTCTCTCAGTGAGCTACATTGGAAAAATGGAAGTGATAAACTGGTACAAGAAAGGATGGTTAAAGTTTTATAATGGGGGGGGGGGAGGGAATGTTTATATGTTATTGAAGTTGGGAGGGGTTTCTGCTATCAAAAATGCAATGACACCACCAGATATTGTCATGAAGTTCATTCATATATTTAAGAGTCTTCGGGAAAATGGCTTGTACATCAGAAATGCTTTAAAACTAACACAACCAAAAAAATGGTTAACATAGTGACGTGGAACGTCAAAGGGCTGAGGTCTCCAGGGAAGAGGTCAATGGTTTTGAGACATATAAGAAAATTGAAGGGAGACATAGCTTTATTACAGGAGACGCATTTAGGACAAGAGGAACTATTCCGAATGAACAAATCCTGGGTGGGAGAGGTCTACGGCTCGGGGGCAAAAGGGAAAAAGGCAGGAGTGCTAATACTCATTAGTAAGAACATATCATGTAAAGTTCAAGAATGGGAGCATGATGAAGAAGGAAGATGGGTAGGATTAACCTTGGAATGCCAGGGAGAAGTTTTACAAATCTTCAGTATATATGCTCCAAATGTGGACCAGGCCATGTTCTTCTCTGACCTTCAGAACCACTTGCTTCAATTAGATAAAAGGAAGTTAATAGTCGGGGGTGATTTTAATGCAACTATGTCCCCGGAAGAAGATAGGTCACAGGAGGGCTCACATAGAAAGACGGCATCCCCCTCAGATACCGCACTACAACACCTGGGAGAGACATTGCCCTTACACGATATATGGAGACTGAGGAACCCCGAGGGAAGGGAATATACACACTTCTCCCACACTCACGGGACGTGGTCAAGGATAGACCTGTTCCTACTGGGAGAGGGTATAATGCTGAGAGTAAGGGGGGTGGCTATTATGCCAATGGTAATATCTGATCACAGCCCAGTGATGCTAGAATTAACGGATACATATCCCAGAGGGAATGACTACCTGTGGAGGTTTCCCTCCTACTTGAGTGGTGACCCGGATTTTGCTCTGCTGCTAGGAGAATGGTGGACAGAATACACACAATAACGCACCACATGTAGACAACCCCATATTGTTTTGGGAAACTGCCAAAGCTGTCCTTCGGGGAAAGATTATGGCTCACACCTTCACCCAGAAAAAGAAAGCAGACGATATGTTCCGCTCATACAGTGAAAAAGTCAGAACAGCTTATGTGGTCTTAAAAAATGATCCAACTCCAGAACATAAGACGTCTTGGCAAACACACAAACACACCTTTGAAGAGTGGGCAAGGATCAAAGAGGGTCTGGGCAGGGCAGATTGGGAGGCAAAACTCTACAGATATGGGGACAAAGCAGGCAGGATTCTAGCAAATCTGGCTAGGGGTAGAAGATCTAAAACATTAATAACCACAATAAAAAACAGCTCTGGTTTGCGCGTCTCGGATCCGGTTGAGATGGTGGAAGTCTTGGGTGAATACTTTGCAAAATTGTACGGTCCCTCGGAGACATTGGTCAATAGGGGGGAGAGTTGGCTGGGCGATATAGAACTACCGGGGATCTTGGAGGAGGATCTGCTAGCCCTAAATGCGGAGATAAGTCTCGAGGAGGTGGAGAGAGCCATATCGGACCTAAATCCGAACAAGGCACCGGGTCCGGACGGGTTTAGTGGAGGGTTTTTCAAAGCTTTAAAAGACAAAGTGTCCCCACTTCTAAAGACCCTATTTAACAAATTAATGACCGGAGAGAAGATTCCGACTCACATGAACACGGCCCACATTACTCTCATCCCAAAAGGTGGAAAGGACCTGGATGACCCCAGCAACTATAAACCGATTTCCCTAATCAACCTTGACCTAAAACTAATTTCTAAAATATTAGCCAATAGACTGGCCCTGATCTTGCCCACTTTAATTAATACAAACCAGGCAGGCTTCGTAAAAGGGAGGTCGGCGGTGGGTAATGTTTGGAAGGCCTTATTAGTTATAGACGCTGTCAATCCGGGTGGGAGGGATAATCCAGCCATAATAACACTTGATGCCGAAAAGGCTTTCGACAACGTCAGGTGGTCTTGGTTAGATATGGTGCTGGACAGGATAGGCCTTAGGGGCCCATTCAGAACATTCCTGAGCAACCTATATGATAGTCCCAAAGCAAAAGTGAGCATGCCAAGATTCCTGTCCCGCGATTTCAAACTGGGGAGAGGAACCCGTCAAGGATGCCCCTTATCGCCGTTACTTTTCGATTTAGCCATAGAACCACTAGCAAGAGCACTTGACAATAAGGAAATATTTGAGGGGATCAAGCTGGGGAAGAAGGAACATAAAATAAATCTATTCGCGGACGATGTAGTTTTATACCTCGCAAATCCACAAAAAGACCTGCCAAAAGTGATTAGCTATATAGAAAAATTTGGAGCCTTCTCAGGATTCAAATTAAATAAAAACAAATGTAACATTCTATTTCTGCGGGAGGACACTGAGTCGGGCGGGGGGAGACATCACGTAACGACCCTGCACGGAATCCCGGTGAGGGAAAAATCAATAACCTATTTAGACATACAATTGGCCAGAACAAAAAAACAAGTATACAAACTCAATTATGACCCACTGATAGCTAAAATAAAAGCAGAATTAAATAAATGGATGGGCCTCCCGCTGTCCTTGTTGGGAAGATGTCACTTGGTAAAAATGGTGAGCTTCCCCAGGCTGCTATACCCGTTACAGACCTTACCGCTCCTACTGAAAAAAAAAGACGTGACATAGCTGAACAAGATGTTCTCCGCATTTATTTGGCGAGGAAAGAGACCCAGAATTGGGCTTCGGACCCTAATGTCTCCTAGGGACTGGGGGGGGGTTAAATTTTCCCAATATCAGGGGATACAACCTTGCATGCATTTCAAGGCATGTCCTGGACTGGGTGAAAGGCTCGGGGAAATACTCAGATTGCTCGCTGGAGTCGGAGATGTGCAAACCATGGAGCTTGGTGTCTCTACTACATACCCCCGGGGGACAATTACCCCAAATAGTCAAAAAATCTATGGTGTTTAGGGATACAGTTAGCACATGGAAAGTAGTGAGGACATCACTTCAATTGCCGTGGAAGGTTTCAAAATATCTTGAACTATGGGGATGTTCGGAATTTCCGCAAGGGAGAGATAATAAGTTATTTGAGAGATGGAAAACAAAGGGAATACAAACAGCCCGAGATTTGCTCCATAGAGAGGAAACTAGATGGTTATCTGGACAGGAAATTCTGAATAAATATAATCTACCACCCTCACACATCTTCCAATATTATCAGATTAAACAGCGAATAATTAAATCTTTACTAAATGTTAGAGCGGAATATGTGACCAATACCTGGGACGAGCTGACATCTTTAGACTCCTTGGCGGTGGGCGTCTCTACTATACACTCAGCTCTGAGGACATACACACTCCCACCGGGCACCCGGGACATGTACAAGGGATGGAGGGACCAACTAGGCATTGAAGATATAGAACTAACGATACAAAGGGGATGGAGAGAGATGAGGCGCTACATACCAAATGAGAGGTGGAGAGACTCATACTTCAGGGTTATACACAGAGCGGTTTTGGGATTTAGATTCTCTCCTAGAAATACCGAGACAGGACGGATACAACACTGCCCCAAATGTCAACAGGACAAAACGGATATGTATAACGGGATTTGGGAATGTGACACAACACAGAGATTCTGGGAGAGAGTAAGGGGAATCTTAGCAGAATCCTCGGGACAACTGATTCCTCTGACACCACAAATATGGATATTCCAAGACAGAGAGACGACAGCATTAAAGGGGGGTGATATTCCAATATTCCACTTGGTAGCAACTATCACGCTAAGGTAATACTGAGACACTGGTTGAATTCAGGCCCATTTCAGACATCAGAAGTAATGATAGAAATAAAAAAAGCTATGTCAGTGGAGAAACTACTAGCAGAAAAAAATAAGGAAAGAGACACGGTCAAGTTTTTCTCCAGATGGAGAGGATTTATTGTGTCTCAGTTATCAACGGATGAAATCAAGAAGGTGGTGTGGCCTTTTAGACTAACCAGCTGGTACAACCTAGAGGAACTGGGAGGAAGACTGGGAAAATTGAAACTAGACTAAACTGTATGATACAAGGTGAGGGGGAGGTGGACGGGGGAGGAGGGGAGAGGGAAATGCGTTCATGACTGGACTTTTGATGGACATTGAAAACTCCCCTTTGTTTCTTCCTCTCGGCTTGTCCCTCCTCTGGAAATTATGGTAACATGAAGCCCTAGGGGAAAGGGGATTGGGGAAGGGGGGGGGGAAATAGATGGAATTGCCAAACTTTGTAACCGAATGTATATGAAAAACAAAAATTTGTTTTCTTTGTTCTGTTTATTCGAAAATTCAATAAAAATTATTTTACAAAAAAAAAAAAAAAAACTGAAGGAGGATCGCAGTATGTCGGGGGAACGGGGAGGTAAATTAATGTTAAGCACTTCGGATTTATCAAAATTAATTTTAAAATTAGACGGAGGCGCAAGTTTGGAATTCTCTCGGTAAAGAAGTTGTTGGGTTTGATATGAAAAACAAAAGATCATCTGCATATGCTGTGTGAGGTGGCGCCAGGATTGCAAGACAAACAACCGTGAGCCCGGTGTCAGTTTATACAGTACCCGGATTTATTCATGAGGCTCAGCAGTGGCACAAGTTGCCGGGGTCCGGGACGCAGCCGGGTACAATCAGGGCCGCACCGTCCATTGGACAGTGTGAGCCCTGAGTCCAGAGCGGCGGCAGCCAGGGGGAGCGGCATCAGAGAAGGGGGCGGCACCACCAACATCAGCGGCCGGCCTCTGGAGAGACAGACGCTTTCCCCGGCAATAGCGGTAAGAGGACGGGCTGTGGCACTGTAGGCTGCAGGGGCGGCGGGGCTGGGATCCGCCAGCACCCCCCCCCACCGGACCGCAACAAGGGCTGCAGGGGCGGGATCCACCCCCCCCCCACCGGACCGCAACAAGGGCTGCAGGGGTGGCGGGGCCGAGATCCGCCAGCACCCCCCCCCACCGGACCGCAACAAGGGCTGCAGGGGCGGGATCCACCCCCCCCCCCCCACCGGACCGCAACAAGGGCTGCAGGGGCGGCAGGGCCGAGATCCGCCAGCACCCCCCCCCACCGGACCGCAACAAGGGCTGCAGGGGCGGGATCCGCCAGCACCCCCCCCCCCACCGGACCGCAACAAGGGCTGCAGGGGCGGCGGGGCCGAGATCCGCCAGCACCCCCCCCCACCGGACCGCAACAAGGGCTGCAGGGGCGGCGGGGCCGAGATCCGCCAGCACCCCCCACCGGACCGCAACAAGGGCTGCAGGCGCGGCGGGGCCGGGATCCGCCAGCACACCCACCCCCCCCTCCCCGGCCTCCAATCGGCTCAGGCGGCTGGGTGGCTAGATGCACCTAGCTTTTAACCCCGTGTCTCCCTCCGGGGAAAACCTACAAGACCCAGACTGGAGTGGAGCAACCCTCTATCCTTAATTGCATACCAGGTTCAATACGCGACAGTACACATTCTGGGGAACACATAGCGCCCCTCGCATATGATCCCCCTCACTGTCTCACAGCTGCCACTTTATGAGAGGAGTTCCGGATGGGAATACCTGTAATCTTAGGATTAGCTCTAACATGTCTCAAAAAGGGCTCTAAAGTAAGGATGAAAATCAATGGTGAAAGAGGGCAACCCTGGCGCGTGCCATTATGTATAGTGAAGGATTCAGAGAGCACTCCATTCACCCGGACCATGGCTCGTTGGAGTAGAGTAGAGGGCTTGCTTCCTCTAATTTGAGTAAACCTGGAGCTTTTGTAATGACGATTATTAACCTTTCTGTCATGTTATTGGTTAACAAAATGTTCTATGAAACTCAGTGTATTCAACATTCTTGTGTTCAGTGAGAGATGAATTAAAATCTTACTTTTCAAAAGGGGGTGTACTCATTTATGCTAAGCATTGTTTATTAAACTCTATAAAACATAGTGAACATAATTACAATTTCTTTCCTGCATAACGTTTCTCATGTTTTACAAGATGTGATTTATGTGTAAAGCATTTCCCACATTCTGAACATGAATACGGCTTCTCTCCTGTGTGACTTCTCTCGTGAGTCACAAGATGTGATTTATCTATAAAAGATTTCCCACATTCTGAACATGAATACGGCAGCTCTCCTGTGTGATATCTCTGATGTGTAGCAAGACTTGATTTGTGTACAAAACATTTCCCACATTCTAAACATGAATACGGCCTCTCTCCTGTGTGATGTCTCCCGTGTCTCACAAGACTTGATTTATCTGTAAAGCATTTCCCACATTCTGAACATGAATACGGCTTCTCTCCTGTGTGACTTTTCTCATGTGTCACAAGATTAGATTTTTGCATAAAGGATTTCCCACATTCTGAACATGAATATGGCTTTTCTCCTGTGTGAATTCTTCCATGTATCAGAAGACTTGATTTTTGTATAAAAGATTTCCCACATTCTGAACATGAATACGGCTTCTCTCCTGTGTGACTTCTCCCGTGTCTCACAAGACCTGATGTATTTATAAAACATTTCCCACATTCTGAACATGAATACGGCTTCTCTCCTGTGTGACTTCTCTCATGTCTCACAAGACTTGATTTATCTGTAAAGCATTTCCTACATTCTGAACATGAATAAGGCTTCTCTCCTGTGTGAATTCTCTCGTGTGTCACAAGATTTGATTTTTGCATAAAAGATTTCCCACATTCAGAACAGGAGTACGGCTTTCTCTCCTGTGTGAATTCTCACATGGATAACAAGCTCTGACTTATATGTGAAAGCCTTCCCACATTCTGAACATGAGTACGGCTTCTCTCCTGTGTGCTTTAAATCTGAGCTTTTAGTAAGTTGCTTGTCACACTGAAATCTTGTCTCCACTTCGTCACCTGGAATTGTGGTAACGATCTGAGATTGCTCAGGAGAGGGCTCCCCATGATTAGGGGGTTATATGATAGTGAAGTACTGTGAATACCAGGATGTAATTGAAGGGTAATGAGGTTTTCTCCATTAGATGGCTTCCTGATCTCTTCTTCCTTACAATTTAGTGATAAACCGTTATCCTCACAAGGATTTCCTATAAGGATGAAAGATAGATTGGATGTGATTTTATTCTACAATACAACAGAGATTTCTACATTTATGTTATGGAGCTCAGAATGAAGACTCGAGTCAGTGAAAGTCTGTAATAAGGAAGACAATTACATGTCATAACATTAACACAATGATGGGTAAAGTGAGTAACACTTATACACTGGTGACATGGGGACAAGTCAGGGATGGCATAGATCAGAATGTAAATAAACAGTTTATTAACATATATATGCATTACTTAACAAGATGGTTAATTTATATTTTTATTGAAACTATTATAATTGTCAGGACAAACCGGGCAAATTCTTTGCGAATCGTTGTAAGAAACCAGGTTTCAAAAAGAGTATTTTACAGCTTAAAAATGATGAAGGTGTTCAAGAAGTTCGTAGGTCGAGGTATCCATTAATGGGGCCCCAGATGTTAGTCAAATTGTGGGAATTTCTGAGTAGAAACTAAAAGGGAAATACTCTAAATACCTGGTAAAGCAGGGAAAGTAGAGAGAAGATATAGACTCCGGATAGAGCTTCCTATATCCGCAGGATCAATTTATCTCCTCTTGTAAAGAAGAGTTATATGTCTATGACATCTGTACTAATCCGATCCTCCCACTCCCGCCTCCAAGACTTCTCTAGAGCTGCACCAAAACTCTGGAATGCTTTACCCCAAGAAATCAGGACTATCCACAACTTGCATGGCTTCAGACGATCCCTAAAAACGTATCTTTTTAAGGCGGCCTTTCATACTCCCTAATAGAAGTACATTGTACTGTAGACAGTGAATGGGCTATCCCTCTGGATATTACTCTTCTATAAACTCAACCAAACCATAAAGGTCTACACAGACTGTATAATGACCATCCATGTAAGCTTATCTCTATGCCCCATTTCCTCAAGATGCCTGGACCATCAGTGCAATAAGCCCCTGCACCTTGTGCAACCCCTATCCCGTTGTAGATTGTAAGCTCTTTTGAGCAGGGTCACCTTCATTTCTTGCTTTATTTATTGTATTTTCTTTGTTACATTGATTCTATGCCTATTGTTTTGTATCCAATTATTGTACTTTATTTGTTCTCTACTGTAATTACTTACTGTATTTTCTGTACTCTAACCCTACATTGTAAAGCGCTGCGGAATATGTTGGCGCTATATAAATAAAGCTGTATTATTATTATTATTATTATTTGTTTCTTTTTTTTTTTTTCTTATGTACCAATGGAATATATATTTGATTTTGTTCTGTTATTCAAACTTCAATAAAAATAAGATTAACCGAAAAATGATGAAGGCGTCTTACTTAAAAATCCAAAGGACATTTCGGGTGAATTTGTAAAATCGAATGAACGCATCTATAACTTGAAAAATAATCCCGCTGTCAAACAACCTGACAAGTTCTCTATAAACGCCTTCTTAGATTCAGGGCATGTTTCCCACCTTGATAAGGAGGATGTAGAACGTATTAATTTACCTTTCACTAAACGTCTCTTATGCTATTAACTCCCTTAACAATGGGGAATCTCCGGGTCCAGATGGCCTATCGAACGAATGCTTCAAGTCTTCTGGCTTCATACTAACCCCTTATCTTACTAAACTAATAAACTCCGCCTCTATAACACACAGGAAGTGGTCATAAGAGTAATACCAAAAGGCAAAGGCGACCCACAGAATAAGGCCTGCTATAGACCCATCTCCCTCGTCAATTCAGATACTAAGATAAAAAGACTTTCAAACTATATCCCTAAACTAATCCATTCAGACCACACTGGCTTTATTAGGGATAAAGGGACGACAGATGCGGTTAGACGAGTGTTTAACATCTTGCAACAGATGGAGAGGTCGGGGTCCCAGTGCTTGCCATAACTATGGATGCTGAAAAGGCGGGGAAAGGTGGTGATGTCAGAGCAGGAGGCCGGCCGCCCCGCCTCCTGCAGTGACATCACTGCCTCTACCCACCCTGCTCTATGTTAACCGGGTATAAGTGGTGATGTCACAGCAGGGGGCGGGGCTAAACAGCCATTTCTGGGGGGAAAAAAACCCCTCTGTATTATGCTGCATAAGAGGGAGACAATGATTGGCAGCGGTGGGCAGATAATAACAGGGTCTGTACCACAGGACAGGCATATAGCAAATGTGGTGCCAATATTCAAAAAGGGGACAAAAACTGAACTTGGAAATTATAGGCCAGTAAGCTTAACCTCTACTGTGGCTAAAATCCTAGAGGGTTTTCTAAGAGATGCTATACTGGAGTATCTGAAGAAAAATAATCTCATGACCCATTATCAACATGAGTTTACGAGGGACCATTCCTGTCAAACTAACCTGATAAGCTTCTATGAAGAAGTAAGTTCTGGACTGGACCAAAGAAATGCAGTGGATGTGGTGTATATGGACTTTTCAAAAGCCTTTGATACGGTGCCACACAAAAGGTTGATAGATAAAATGAGAGCAATGGGGATAGGGGAAAATATGTGTAAGTGGGTTAAGAACTGGCTTAGTGATAGGAAACAAAGGGTGGTCATTAATGGATCACACTCAGAATGAGTCACAGTTAACAGTGGGGTACCACAGGGGTCTGTGTTGGGCCCGCTTCTATTTAATATATTTATTAATGACCTTGTAGGGGGCATACAGAGTAGAATATCAATATTTGCAGATGACACTAAACTCTGCAGGGTAATCAATACAGAGGAGGACAATTTTATATTACAGGAGGATTTATGTAAACTAGAAGCTTGGGCTGATAAATGGCAAATGAGCTTTAATGGGGATAAATGTAAAGTCATGCACTTGGGCAGAGGAAACAAAAGGTATAATTATGTGCTTAATTGTAAAACACTGGGCAAAACTGTCACTGAAAAAGACCTGGGTGTATGGGTAGATGACAAACTCACATTTAGTGGCCAGTGTCAGGCAGCTGCTTGCCAAAACCACAATAGGGAAGCATAGGATAAGGGGAGGCTTAGGCGTTCCTAATATTAAGGCCTACTACCTTTCTATTTTGATCAAAGAAAGCAGCAAGTGGTGGGAAATACAGAATAGCCCCTCCTGGGTAAACATCGAAAAAGCTCTAATGCATAGCGATGATCCGGCTACTTTCATAGCTTCCTTCCTTCTCAACCCAAGAAAACATTTGCCAGTCTCTGACTCTTTGAAAGCTACCATTAAAGCCTGGTGGAGTCTTGTACACATTTCCAAGCCTTTCTTTAAAAGCAGTACTCCCTCCTGGCTCCCAATATATGATGCCCCGGGTCCTTGAGGCTGCCTGCCTCAGCGTTTCTCCTGGTCTTTCTACAGCTGCAGTGACGATTGAGTTGACACTGTCTGTTTACCCCTGATGTTGTAAGTACGAGCATACAATTATCTAAGGGACTGGTAATTAGAGCGCTTGAGATTTGCAGTCATCAGAAGGGGACAGAACAGTGACTGGAAAATGGGAAAATCATTCCAAGTGCGGTGAAATTGCTAAAAAAGGGTCATGTTCCCAATATGGTAACACTGACGTGTCAGTGTGATGTCTGGGGTCAGTACTATATGGTAACACTGACGTGTCAGTATGATGTCTGGGGTCAGTACTATATGGTAACACTGAGATGTCGGTATGATGTCTGGGGTCAGTACTATACGGTAACACTGAGGTGTCGGTATGATGTCTGGGGTCAGTACTATATGGTAACACTGAGGTGTCGGTATGATGTCTGGGGTCAGTACTATATGGTAACACTGAGGTGTCGGTATGATGTCTGGGGTCAGTACTATATGGTAACACTGAGGTGTCGGTATGATGTCCGGGGTCAGTACTATATGGTAACACTGAGGTGTCGGTATGATGTCTGGGGTAAGTACTATATGGTAACACTGATGTGTCGGTATGATGTCTGGGGTCAGTACTATATGGTAACACTGACGTGTCCGTATGATGTCTGGGGTCAGTACTATATGGTAACACTGACGTGTCCGTATGATGTCTGGGGTCAGTACTATATGGTAACAGGTGTCGGTATGATGTCTGGGGTCAGTACTATATGGTAACACTGACGTGTTGGGATGATGTCTGGGGTCAGTACTATATGGTAACACTGATGTGTCAGTATGATGTCTGGGGTCAGTACTATATGGTAACAGGTGTCGGTATGATGTCTGGGGTCAGTACTATATGGTAACACTGACGTGTCGGTACGATGTCTCAGGTCAGCACACCTAATAAGGGGCGGACTGGAAGGGATGCAGCGACGCGTCACACCAGTAAGAGAATAACAGAAGTGTTGAGGTAAGACGAGGCTGCTCACACTGCTGTCCTCCCTGTGTATCATATCTTACAGTGGATACAAAGTGTTCAAAGGTAAGAAGAGGCTGCTCACACTGCAGTCCTGTGTATCATATCTTAAAGTGGATAAAAGTGGTTTAGATGTAAGAAGAGGCTGCTCACACTGCTGTCCTGCATGTGTATCTAATCTTATAAAGTGCAAGGGGTTCAGAGGTAAAAAGAGGCTGCTCACACTGCTGTCCTGCATGTCCATTTGGTATTATACTGGAGATATCAGGGGTGCTGAGGTTAGAGGAGGCTGCTCACACTGCTGTCTACCATGTATGTTTTTCTTTCTCCCATTTTTGTGTCAGACAATGAGGGGACAAACACTTTTGCTGGGAGAATGGTAGCACAATGTTATAATATTCATGAATGCAAACGAAACAATCTTGCATTCTTGTAGATAAATAATTCAATCATATTTATTGGGGAAAAAAATTATTTTTTTGGAACATCGCTGAGTCACCTTCTTGGGATTTTCTGTATTTTGCGATTGTAAACAGATTTATTCACATTAGAGACTCGGATGGACGATTTGTAGACGACATTTTGTTTGTCTGGAAAGACCGAGAGTGAAGATTCTTCTAAAGGGGCGTCCCAACATCACAATGTGCTCTTATAATAATGGTCACATGCTAATATAACTAATTGTTAAATCTGTCCTGTTTGGCATATATAATCCCCGAAAGATGCCCCTCCAGGCCACAATATATCATATACTGGTCATCACCCGCCCGCCTTCATCACCCGCCCGCCATTGTTCCATACCTGTGGTGACATCTCCTGGGATCTCCTCCTTCCCGTCACTCACACACGGCTGATCCCCCCTCGTCATCACTTCTTCTGTCTCTTCCTCCACTTTAATATTAGTCGGATCTTCTCCCTGATAGATCAGATGTAACAATCAGTGCAATATAAGAGACCCCCAAAATCTATCACCTCTATGACGGCAGGACCAGGAAAGCCCCCAACCCTCCATATAGATACAGGGCTCAGCGCCATCTACCTGGTGACTCTCCGGGACATTGTGATCCTCCTCTGGACAGTCCTGGGGATACAGAGGACGGGGACATCTCTCTGGGGGATACAGAGGACGGGGACATCTCTCTGGGGGATACAGAGGACGGGGACATCTCTCTGGGGGATACAGAGGACGGGGACATCTCTCTGGGGGATTTCTCCTCCTGGATCCATCTGTGGAGACACAGAGACTGAATACGTGACCGGCCGTGGATCTGTCTATATAGGAGACACTTCTCTGAAAACCAGAACTGTTCATGTATCAGGGAGTAAAGTCCATAGTTGTGCTCCTCACCACCGGCACCGAGGTCCCAGCACATTGTGGACCTCATGTATGAAGTGATAATCAGCGAGGACAAAGCCTAACGCTCTCTGCCCTGCACTCGGAGGATGAGGACCCTGAGGAGAGGAGAGAGAAGACCTCGTCCATCAGATGAAGGAGAAACAAACACAACTTCTCCAAGTATCGTCTCCACCAGGGATGGGACCACCGAGGACCTGGAGAAAGCTGCACGTTTCTATCCATCGCTTTCTTGGATAGGATTGAAACCCTGATAATGCCTCCTAGGATTGCTGTGTCCTATAGGTGGCGCTAGAGACCCCATACTCTCCATCTGGGAAGAGGACATTTGCATATGTTATTTCCCAGGGAGCATTGCATGGCCTATAACTCTCCGTACTCAGAAGTGACGCTCTCCTGGAGGAGAATCATTATCCTCTATAGAGAGGAGGTGCGGTGACCCGACCTTCTCCTCCAGTATGGAAAGTTCTGTGCTTCTCCTCCTGCAGAGCGAGTGATGAACACTGGGGGCCGGGGAACTGCTGGAAACCTCCATGTCACACTGATGGCCCATCTGCCCCATCTCTATGTCAGGGCAGCGGCTCGTGTTACATGGTCTGAGGGAGGCTCCGGGGTGGACATTTATACAGGACTTTATGGAAGAAGGAGAATGAAAAGGAAGATCACACAAGTGTCAGCCAAGAAGAAGCCGAACATCCAAATAC